>JAIUJO010000330.1:437179-442179 GCA_023846275.1 Vanilla planifolia | reverse complement strand
CTTCTTCCTCTTCCTCTTCTTCTTCGATCTGTTCATCATCTTCTTCCTCTTCTACTTCTTTTTCTTTTCTTCTTCTTCTTCTTCTTCTTCTTCTTACTCTTCTACTACATCTTCTTGAGCTTCTTCCTCTTCTTTTTCTTCTTTTTCTTCTTTTTCATCATCCACTTGTTTTTTTTTCTCCTCTAATTGCTCTTCTTCCTCTTCTTTTTCTTCCTCTTCTTTTTCATCCTTTTCTTCCTCATTTTCCTCTTCTTTTTCCACTTTTAAAGTTGTTCTTCTTCCTCATCTTCTTCAATTTCTTCCTCTTCTTCTTCTTCCTCTTTTTTTCCTCTTCTTTTTATTCTACTTCTTCTTCTTCTTCTTCTTCTTCTTCTTTTTCCTCTTCTTCTTCGTCTTCCTCTTCTTCTTCTTCTTCCTCTTCGTCTTCTTCTTCTTCCTCATCTTATTCTTCTTTGTCTTCCTCTTCTTCCTCAACCTCCTCATCATCATCTTCTTCTTCTTCTTCTTCTTCTTCTTCTTCTTCTTCCTCTTCTTCCTCTTCATCGTCTTCTGCTTCTTCTTCTTCCTCTTCTTCTTCTTCTTCTTCTTCTTCCCATCCTTTTTCTTCTTCTTCTGCGTTTCCTTCTTTTTCTTTATCTTTATCTTTTTTTTGTACTTCTTCTTCATCCTCCTCTTGTTCCTCATCTACCACTTCTTCGTCTTCTATCTCTTCTTCCTCTTCCACTTCTTCTACATGCTCTTCTTCTTTTTCTTCTTATTCTTCTTCTTCTTCTTTTTCTTCTTCTCTTCTTCTTGTTCTTCCTCTTATTCTTCTTCTTCTTCAACTTCTTCTTCTTCTTCTTCTTCTCCTTCTTCTTCTTCTTCTTCTTCTTCTTCTTCTTCTTCTTCTTCTTTTTCTCTTCAACTTTTTCATCTTCTTTTAGTTTTCTTCTTCTACTACTACTACAACTACTACTACTGCTTCTTCTTCTTCTTGTTTTTACTCCTTCTATTCTTCTTCTTCTTCCTCTTCTGCTTCTGCTTCTTCTACTCCTCCTTTTACATCTGCTTCTTCTTTTTCTTCTTATTCTTCTTTTTCCGTTCATCTTCTTCATCATCTTCTTCTTCTACTACTACTACTACTACTACTACTTCTTCTTCTTCTTCTTCTTACTCCTACTCTTCATCTTCTTCTTCTTCTTCTTCCTCTACTTCTTCTACTCCTTTTACTTCTACTTCTTTTTCTTTTTCTTGTTCTTCTTCTTCTACAACTTTTACTTCTTATTCTTCTTCTTCTTATTCATCTTCGTTTTCTTCGTCTACTTTTTCTTTTTCTTCCTCTTCTTCCTCTTGTTCTTCTTCTCCTTTTCCTTCTTGTCCTTCTCCTTCTCTTTCTCCATCTACTTTTTGTTTTTCCCTTCCTCCTTTTCCTTCTACTTCTCCTTCTCCTTCTTCTTCTACTTCTTCTTCTCCTTTCTTCTTTTTTTTTCTTTCTTCTTTCTTATTTCTTCTTCCCTCTTTCTTTTCCTTCCTCCTTCCTTCTTCATTCTTTCTACTATCTTCTTCCTTCATTTTTCTTTCATTTTTCTCTTTCTTCTTTCTTCTTTCTATTTCTTCTTTCTTCTTACTTTTTTCTTTTTCTTTCTTCTTCTTTCTTCTTCTTCTTTATCCCTAATCCATAGTACTTAATTGCTAATCCATAATCCCTAATCTATAACCCATAATCCTCCCCTCCCTACTCCTTAATCTCTAATCCAAAATCCTAATCTCTAATGCCAAATCCCAAATCTCTAATCTTTAATCTCTAATCTTTAATCCCTTATCCTTAATCCCTAATCCTTAATCCCTATTGCTTAAACCCTAATTCTTAATCTTTAATACCTAAATGTTAATCTGTAATCCCTAGTCCCTAATCCCTAACCATAATCTTTTATCCCTAACCCCTAAAATCTAATCTCTAATCACTTATCTTAAATCCCTTATCCCAAATCTCTAATCTCTAGTACATAATCCTTAATCCCTAATCCTTAATCCTTAATCCTTAATCCTTAATCTTTATTGCTTAATCTTTAAACCCTAATCCTTAATACTCAATCATTAACCCCTTAATCCCTAATTCTTAATCTATAATCCCTAATCTAGTCTCTAATTCCTAATCTTTATTCCTTAATCCTTAGACCTTAATTCCTAATTCCTAATCCCTATTCCCAAATCACTATTCCCTAATCCATAATCCATAATCCCTAATCTCACTCTCCCTAATTTTTAATATGTAAATCTTTAATCTATCCCTCCCTAATCCAAAATCTGTAATTCTTAATCACTAATCCCTAATCTCTACTCCCTAATCCCTAATGCCAAATCCCTAATCCTTAATCCCTAATAACTAATCACTAATCATTAATATTTTCTCCATCACTAATCTTTAATCATTAATCCCTAATCTTTAAACCCTAATCCATAATCCCTATAACCAAATCCCTAACCATTAATCTTTAATACGTAATCTCTAATCTCTTATTCCCCCTAACCTTTGATCCCTAATCCTTAATCTCTAATCACTTATCCTAAACTCTTAATCCCAAATCTCTAATCTCTAAACCCTATTTCATAATCCTTAATCCTTAACCCAAATACTTAATCCCTAATACCTAATCTCTAATACTTATTCCTTAACTACTCAATCCCTAATTCCTAATCCTTAATCTAATTACTAATCCCTAATCCTTAATCCTTAATCTCTAATCCCTAATATATAATTCTTAATTGTTATTTCAAAATCCTTATTCCTTAATCCTTAATCCATAAACCTTAACCCTAATTGCTTATCTCTAATCCTTAATTCCTAATCCTTAATTGGTAATCTTTAATCATAAATCTCTAATCCCATGTCCTTAATCCTTAATCCATAATCTTGAATCCCCACCTTTCTAATGCATAATCCTAAATCCTTAATACCTAATCCCTAAGCCCTCGCTCATTAATCTATAATATTTCTTCTTCTTCTTCTTCTTCTACTACTTCTTATCCTTCTTCTTTTATAACTTCTTCTTCCTCTTCTTCTTCGTATTCATTTTTTCCTCTTCTTCTTCTTATTTGACTTCTTCCTCTTCTTCTTCTTACCCATCCTATTCTTCTTCTTCTTCTTCTTCCACTTGTTCTTATTCTTCACCTTCTTCTTCCTCTTCTTCTTATTGTTCTTCCTCTTCTTCTTCTTTTACTTCTTCTTCTTCCTCTTATTCCTCTTCTTCTTCTTCTTCTTCTTCGCTTCTTTTACTTCTTTTTTTATTTCTTCTTCATCATCATCTTCTTCTTCTTCTTCTTCTTCTACTCTTCTCCTTCTTCTTTTTTCACTTCTTCTTCTTCTTCTTCTTCTTCTACTTCTTCTTCTTCTTCTTCTTCTGCTTCTTCTCCTTCTCTTTTCTCTTCTTCTACATCTTCTTCTTCTTCTTCTCCTTATTATTATTATTCAACTTCTTCTACTTTTTCTTCTACTTCTTCTTCATCATCCTCTTCTTTTCTTCTTCTTCTTCTTCATGCTCTTCTTCTATTTCTTCTTTTCCTTCTTCTTCTTCTTCTTCTTCTTCTTCTTTTACTTCTTCTTTTTCTTCTTCCTTTTCTTCCTCTTCTTCTTCTTCCTCTTCATCTTCTTCTTCTTTTTCTTCTTCCTCTTGTTCTTTTTCTTTTACTTCTACTTCTTCTTTTTCTCGTTCTACTTCTTCTCCCTCTCCTTCTCCTTCCCCTTCTATTTCTCCTTCTTTTATTCCTTCTCCTTCTCCTCTCTTCTTTCCCTTTTCCATCTTTCTTTTTCCATCCTTCTTCTTTTTTCTTCATTCTTCCTCTTCTTCTTCCTTTTTTCTTTCTCTTCTTCTTCCTCTTCTTCTTTCTCTTCTTTTTCCTCTTCTTCTTCTTCTTATACTTTATCTTCTTCTACTTCTTCACCAACTTTTTCTTCATCTTCTTCTACATTATCTTCTTCTTCTTCTTCTCCTTCTCTTTCTCCTTTTTCTTTTCTTTCTCTTTCTGCTTGTCCTTCTCCTTCATCTAAATCTCCTCCTCCTCCTCCTCCTTCTCCTTCTCCTTCTCTTTCTATTTTTCTTCTTCTATTACTACTACTACCAAAGCTACAACTTCCTTTTCTTCTTCCTTTTCTTGTTCCTCTCCTCTTCTTCTTCTTCCTCTTCTTCCTTATCCTCCTCTTCTTCTTCTTATCTTTCTCTTACTTTGTAATCCCCAATCCCTAGTCCTTAACCCTTCTCTCTCTAATTTTAAATCTTTAATCTATAATCCTTAATCCCTCCCCCTTTAATCCCTAAACCCTAATCTATAATTCCTAATCCCATATTCTTAATACCTAACTCCTAATATGTAACTCTCAAACCTTAATCTATAATCCCAATCCCTAATCTCTAATTCCTAATCCCTAATATTAAAGGCCAAATCCCTTAATTTATAATCCTTAGTCTCAATCTCCTAATTCTTTATCTTGAATTTTTATTTCCTAATCTCTAATATCTAATCCCTAATAGCTAATCTCTAATCCCTAATCCCTAATACTTAATAATTAATTTTTTTAATTCTTGATTCTTAATCCATAATCCCCAATCTAATCCTTAATCCTTAATCCCTATTCCCTAGTCCCTATGCCCTAATCCTTAGTACATAATCCCTAAACAAAAAACCTATTCTCTAATCCGTAATCCCCAATCTCGCTCTCCTTAATTTCTAATATGTAAATCCTTAATCAATCCCTCCATAATCTATAATCCTTAATCGCTAATCCCTAATCACTAATGCCAAATCCCTAATCGCTAATCCCTAATAACAAATCCTTAATTATTAATCTTTAATCCATAGCTCATCTTTAATCCTTAATCTCTAATCCTTAAACCCTAATACATAATCCCTATTACCTAATCCCTAACCACTAATCTTTAATTCTTAATTCCTAATCTCTTATTCCTAATCCCTAACCCTTGATCCTTAATCCATAATCTCTAATCACTTGTCCTAAATCCTTA
>JAIUJO010000330.1:417179-434679 GCA_023846275.1 Vanilla planifolia | reverse complement strand
CTTCATCTTCTTCTTCTTCTTCTTCTCCTTCTTCTTCTTCTACATCATCATCTTTTCCTCTTCTTCTTCCTACTCTTCTTTTTCTTCCTTCTTACTTCTTCGTTCTTTTTTCTTCTCTCTTATTTCTTCCATCTTTTTCCTTCTTCTTTCTTCCTTCTCCCTTTTTCCATTATCTCTAATCCCTAATCCTTTATCTTTAATCACTAATCTATCCTTAATCCCTAATATTTAATCTTTAATCCTTAATCTCTATTCTCTAATCTCTAATCTTAAAACCTAATCCCAAATACCAACTTCTTAATCCCTAACTCTAATCTAAAATCCATAATACTTAATCTTTAATCTCTAATCCTTAATCCCTAATCCTTATTCCTTAAACACTAATCCCTAATCGAAAATCATTAATCTATAATCCCTAATCTAAATCTCTTATTCTCTAGTCTATAATACCTAATCCTAAATCCCAATTCCTAATTCACTAATCTCTAATTCTTTATCCCTATTCCCTAATCTATTATCCTTAACCTTAAATCCTAATCAATAAAAATTAAATCTTTAATCCTTAATCCCTATTCTCAAATCTCTAATCATTAATTCTTTCATCCTTAATCCCTAATCCCTGATCTTTAATCCTTAATGTCTAATCCTTATTACTTATTTTACAATCCCTCCTCCCTAATCCGCAATCCTTAATCCCAAAACCATAATCCCTAGTTGCTAATCCATACTCCCTAATTCGTAATCCTTAATCTTTAGTCTCTAATCTCTAATGCCTAATACCTAATCCTTCTCTCCCTAATCCCTATTGCCTAATACCTAAACTTGAATCCCAAATCTCTCCCTCCCTAATGCCAAATCAGCAATCCCTAGTCCCCAATCTTAAAAATAATCGCTTAATCTCTAATTCCTAATTCTAAATCTTTAATCACAAATTCTGAATCCTAAATCCCAGATCCCTAATCAACAATCTTTAACCACTAATCCCTAATCCATAATCTAAATCCTTAATCTAGAATCCTTAAAAATTAATCTCTTAATCCTTAATCCCCCATCTTTATTCCCAAATCATTAATCCCTTTCTCTTTAATCCCTAATTCCTAATCCTTAACCATAATCCTTAATTCCTATTACTTATTCTTAATCCCTACACCCTAATTTAAAATCCTTAATCCTTGAACCCTAATCCTTAATTGTTAATAAATAATCCCTAATCCTTATAACCTTATCTTTAAACCCTAACACTTAATCCCTAATCCCCCCGACTTAATCCCTAATCCCTAATCCATCTCTTCTTTCTCTTCTTCTTCTTCTTCCTCTAATTCTTCTTCTTCTTCCTTATCTTCTTTTTCTTCTTATTCATCCTCATCTTCCCCTTCTTTTTCTTATTCTTCTTCTTCTTCTTTCTCTTCTTCTGCTTCTTCTTCTTCTCCCCTACTTCTTTTTCTCTTTTTTTTCTTGTTCTTCTTCTTCTTCTTTATTTTTCTTCTTCTTTCTCTTCTTCTTTTTCCACTTTTTCTTTTTCTTCCTCTTCTTTTTCTTCTTCTTCTTTTTCTTCTATTCCTTCTTCTTCTTCTAATACTTCTATTACTATTACTTCTTCTTTTCCTTCTCCTTGTCTTTCTACTTCTCCTTCTCCTTCTCCTTCTACTCTTCCTTCTACTTCTCCATCTCCTTCTCCTTCTCCTTCTCATCCTCCTCTTTTTTCTTCTCCTCCTCCTTCTCTATGTCCACCTTCTTTTCCTTCACCTTCATCCTCTTCTTCTTCTTCCTCTTCTTCTTTCTTCTTTCTTCTTTCTTCTTTCTTCTTTCTTCTTTCGTGTTCCTTCTTCCTTCTTCCTTCTTCCTTCTTCCTTCTACCTTCCTTCTTCTTGTTCCTTCTTCTTTCTCCCCTTTTCTTTCTTTTTTCTTTCTTCTTCATTCTTCCTCTTCTTCTTCCTTTTCATCTTCTTCTTCTTCCTTTTCTTCTTTCTTTTCTTCTTCTTCCTTCTCCCTTCTTTCTTTTTCCATCTTCCTTCATCTTTCTTCAATCTTCTTCATCTTCCTTCTTCGTTCTCTTTATTCTTTAATCCCTAATCCTTAATACCTAACCCTTAATCCTTAATCCATAAACAATTCTTAATCTTTAATCCCTAATCCTTAATCTCTAATCTCTATTTTCTAAACTCAAATATCTAATGCCTAAGCCCTAATGCTTAATTTCTAATCTGTAATCACTAACCTTTAATCTATAATCTATAATCCCTAATCTCTAATTCTTAATTCCTAATCTTTAATCCTTAATCACTAATCCTTAATCTTTAATGCTTAATCTTTAATCCCTAACCCTAATCCTAAACCCTTAATCACTAATCCCTAATATTTAATGCCTAATCCTAAGTCCTAAATCTCGTATCACTAATCTCTAATTCTTGATCCCTAATTCCTGTTGCCTAATCTATAATCCATAATCCAAAATCCCTAATCTTTAATAACTAATCTCCTAATCCTTAATCCATAATCCTTAATCATTAATCCCTTTATCCCTAGTCCTTAATCCCTAATCCTTATTTCTTATTCCTTAATGCCTAATCCCTAATCGATAATACCTAACCCTTAAAACCTAATCCCTAATTGCATATCCATAATCCTTAATCCTTAATGCCAAATATCTAATCCCTTTTTCCATAATCCCTAATCCCTCATCCCTAATACCTAATCTCTAATCCTCAACCCGTCCTTCCTTAATCTGTAATCCGTATTCCCTAAACCTTAAACTATAATCTCCCATTCTTAATCCATAATCCTTAATCTCTAACCCCTAGTACCTAATCCATCTCTTCTTCCACTTCTTCTTTTTCCTCTTACTCTTCTTCCTCCTCATCTTCCTATTTTAATTCTTCTTCCTCTTCTTCTTCTTCTTCCTCTTCTTCTTCTTCTTCCTCCCCATTTTCTTCTTCCTATTTCTCTTCCTCTTCTTATTCATCATCATCATCTTCTTCTTCTTCTTCTTCTTCTTCTTCCTCTTCTACTTTTTCTTCTTCTTCTTCTTTTTCTTCTTCTACTTCTTCCACTTTCTTTACTTCCTCTTCTTCTTCTTCTTCTTCTTCTTCTCCTTCTTTTTCTTCTTCTCCTTCTTCTTTTCTTGTTCATCTTCTTCCTCTTCTTCTTTCTCTTCTTCTTCTTCTTATTCTTATTCTTCTTCTTCTTGTTCTTCTATTTCTTCTTCTTCTTCTTCTTCTCCTCCTCCTACTTCACCTCCTCCTTTTTCTTCCTCATCTTCACCTTCTCGTTATCTTTCTCCTTCTTCTCCTTCTCCATCTCCATCTCCTACTCCTTCTCCTTCACCTTCTCCCTCTCCTTCTACATCTCTTTCACCTTTACCCTCTCCTTCTCCTTCCCCTTCTCCTTCCACTTCTCCTACTCCTCCTCTTCTCCTCGTCCTCCCTCTTTTTCTACTTCTCCTTCATCTTCATCTTCTTCTTCCTACTTTCTTCCTTCTTCTTTCTTTTTTCTTCTTCTTTCTTCCTTCTTCCTTCCTCCTTCCATCTTCCATCTTCCTTCCTCCTTCCATCTTCCTTCTTCCTCCTTCCTTCATTCTTCTTTCTTTTTCCTCTTCTTCTTCTTCTTTTGCTTCTTCTTCTTCTTCCTCTTCCTCTTCTTCCTCTTCTTCTTCTTCATCTTTCTTCTTTCTTTTTTCATCCTTCTTCCCTCTTCCTTCTTCTTTCTTCCTTCTTCTTCTTCTTTCTTTTTCTTCTTCTCCCTAATCCCTAATCCACAATCACAAATCACTAATGTATCATTAATCTCTAATCTCTAAGTTTTTTTAATCTCTAAACTCTAATTCTTAATCATTAATCCATAACCTCAAATCCCTAACACCTAATTCCTGATCCTTAATCTATAATCCATTATCCTTAATCCTTAATATCTAACTCCTAATCCCTAATCTCTAATCCTTCTTCCTTATCTTCTTCTTCTGCCTCATCTTTCTCATCCTCTACTTCTTCTTCTACCTCTCCTTCTTCTTCTTCTTCCTCCTCATTTTTTTCTTCTTCTTCCTCTTCCTCTCCTTCCACATCTTCCTTTTTTGATTCTTCTACTTCTTCCTCCTCTTCTCTTTTTTCTTCTTCCTCTTCTTTTTCATCATCTTCTTCTACTACTTTTACTACTACTTTATTTTCCTCTTCTTTTTCTTCTTCTTCTTCTTCTTCTTCTTCTCCTTCTTCTTCCTCTTCCACTTCTTCCTCTTCTTCTTCTTCTTCTTCTCCTTCTCCGTTTCTTGTTTATCTTCTTCCTCCTCTTCTTTTTCTTCATCTTCTTCATCTTTGTCATCTTCTTTTTACTCTATTTCTTCAACTTCTTCTTCCTTTTGTTTTTCTTTTTCTTCTTCTCCTTCTTCTCCACCTCTTCCTCCCCCTTCTTCTCTTTCTCTTTATTGTTTTCCTTCTCCTTCTCCTTCTACTACTCCTCCTTCTTCTTCTCCTTCTCCTTCTACATCTCCTTCTCTTTCTCCTTCTTCTTCTCCTCATTCTTCTCCTTGTCCTCCTTCTCTTTCTATTTCACCTTCTTATTCTACTTCTTTTCCTTCTTCTTCTTCTTCTTCTTCCTTCTTTCTTCTTTCTTCTTTCTACTTTCTTCTTTCTTCTTTCTTCTTCCTTCTGGCTTCATCCTTCTGCCTTCCTTCTTCCTTCTTACTTCTTCCTCCTTCATTTATTCTTCTTTATTGTGCCTCTTCTTCCTAAACTTTCTTCTTCCTCTTCTTCTTCTACTTATTTTACCTCTTCCCTTTGTTCTTATTCTTGTTCTTTTTAATCCTCCCTTTCTTCTTCTTTTTCTACCTCTTCTTCTTCTCCTTCTTCTTCTTCCTCCTCTCCTTCTTCTTCTTTTTCTTCTTTTTCTTGTTTTTTTTCTTCTGCTTCTTCTTCCTCTTCTACTTCTTCTTCTTCTTCCTCTTCTTCTTCTCTTTCATCTTCTACTTCTTCTTCCTCAACTTCTTCTTCTTCTTCTTCTTCTTCATCCTCTTCTTCTTCTTCCTCTTCTTCTTCTTGTTCTTCCACAATTACTACTACTGCTACTTCTTCATCTTCTTCTTCTTTTTCTTCTCCTTCTTCTTTTTCTTTCACTTCCTCTTCTTCTTCTACTACTTCCTCTTCTACTTCTTCTTCTACTATTACTACAACTATGACGACTACTAATACTTCTTCTTCTTCTTCTTTTTCTTCATTTTCACCTTCTAATTTTTCTTAGCCTTGTTTTTCTTCTTCTTCTTCTACTTGTTCATCATCAATGCGTTTTTTTTTCTGCTTCTCCTTCTTCTTCCTCTTCTTCTTCATCCTCTTCTTCTTCTTTTTCTTCTTTTTTTTTTCTTCTTCTTCTTCTTCTTCTCATTCTTCTCCTTCTTCTTATTCTTATTCTTCTTCTTGTTCCTCTTCTTCTTCATCATCTTCTTCTTTGTCCCCTTCTTCTTCTTCTTCTTCTTCCTCTTCTTCTTCTTCCTTTTCTTCTTCCTCTTTTCTTCTTCTTCTTCTTCATCTTCTCCTTCTTCTTCTCCTTTTATACTTCTACTTCCTCTTCTTCCTCTTGCTCTTCTTCTACTTCTTCTTGTTCTTCTTTTACTACTTTTTCCTGTTCTGCTTCTTCTTCTTATTTTTTTACTACTACAACAACTACTACTACTACTTGTTCTTCTTTTTGTTCTTTTTCTTCAACTTCTTCTTCTTCTTCATCTACTACTTCTTTATCTTCTCTTTTTTCCACATTTTTTTTCTTCTTCTTCTACTTCTTATTCTTTGGCTTCTTCTTCTGCCCCTACTTCATCATGATCTTCTTATTCTCTTCTTCCACTTCTTCTTCTTCTTCTTCCACTTCTCCCTCTCCTTGCACTTCTTCTTCTTCTTCTTCTTCTTCTTCTTCTTATTCCACTTCTTCTTCTTCTTCTTCTTCTACTTCTTCTTCTTCTTCTTCTTCTTCTTCCGCTTCTTTTTCCTCTTCATCATCATCATCTTCTACTTCTTCTTCTTCTTCCACTTGTCCTTGTTCTTATTCTTCTTCTATTTCTTCCTCTTCTTTTTCTTCTTCTTTTGCTTCATCTTTTTCTTCTTCTCGTTCTTGTTGTTCTTCTTCTTCTTCCTTTATTTCTTCTTCTACTTTTGCTTCTTCTTTCTCTTCTTCTTCTTCCATTTTTTTGTCCTCTTCTTTTTCTTCTTCTTCTTCTTCTTCTCCTCCTCCTCCTCCTCATTCTTCTTCTTCTTCCACTTTCATTTCTTCTTCTTCTTCTCCTCCTCCTTCTCCTTCTTCTTCTTCTTCTTCTATTTCTTGTTCTTTTACTACTACTTTTTCTTCTTCTTCTTCTTCTTCGTCTACAACTTTTTCTTCTTCTTCTTCTTCTTCTTCTTCTTCTTCTACCTCTTCTTCTTCATCTTCCTCTTCATCTTCTTCCTTTTTCTTCTTCCTCTTCTATTTTTTCTTCTTCTTCTTCTTCTTCTACTTCTTCCACTTCTTCTTCTTCTTTGACTTTTTTGTCCTCTTCCTCTTTTTCTTCTTCTTCTTCTCCTCCTCCTCCTCCTTCTCCTTCTTTCTCTTCTATTTCTTCTTCTTCTTCTTCTTCTCCTTCTTCTCCTCCTCCTCCTTCTCCTTCTTCTTCTATTTCGTCATCTTCTTCTTCTTCTTCTTCTTCTTCTTCTTCTTCTGTTTGTTCTTCTTCTTCTACTTCTTCTTCTTCTTCTTCTTTGTCTTCATCTTTTTCTTCTTCTTTTCTTCTTCTTCTTCTGGTTCTTCTTCGTCATCTTCCTCTTCTTCTTCTTCTTCTTCTTCTTCTTCCTCTTCATCTTCCTCCTCCTCTTCTTCTTCTACTACTTCTACTTCTTCCATTCTTCTTCTTTTATTTACTCTTCCCTACTTTTTTTACTTCTTCTCCATCTTCTTCTTGTACTCGTTCCCCTTCTTCTTCTTCTTCCTCTTCTTCTTCAAAATCTTTTTCCTTCTTCTTCTTCTTCTTTTCTTCTTCTTGCTCTACCTCTTTTTCATCATCATCCTATTTCTTTTTCTTCTTCTTCTTCCTCTTGTTCTTCATCATGACATTCCTCTTCTTCTTCTTCTTCTTCCTCTTCTTCTTCTTCCTCTTCTTCATCTTCTTCTTCTATTTCTACTACTACCACTACTTAATCTTCTTCTTCTTCTTACTCCTCCTCCTCTTCTTCTTCTTCTTCAACTACTTCTACTTCTTCTTCTTCTTTGTCTTCTTCTTCAACTTCCACAACTTCCTTTTGCATGTCTTTTTCTTCTTCTTCTTCTAATTCTTCCTCTTCTACTACTACAACTACTACTACTACTTCTTCTTCTTCTATATTTTCACCTTCTAAGTTTTCTAATTTTTCTTCTTCTTTTTCTAATTTTTCTTCTTCTTTGCCTACATTTTATTTTTCTTCTTCTACTACTTCCTTTTGTCTTCATTTATTTCTTCATGTTCCTTTTCTTCCACTTCTTCTTCTTCTTTAACTTCTTCTACTTTTTCTTTTTCTCTTCTTCTTCTTCTTCTGTATCCACTTCTTCCTCTTCTTCTTCTTCTTCTTCTTTTCTTCTCCTTCTTCTTCTTCCTCTCCTTCTTCTTCTTCATCTTTTACTTTTCCTTCACTTTATTCTTTTTCTTCTTCCTCTTCTTCTTCTACTTCTACTTCCTCTTCATCTTCTACTTCTACTTTTTCTTTTTCTTCCTCTTCCTCTTCTTCTTTTGCTCATTCTTCTACTTCTTCTTGACCATCTTCTTGTTCTTCATCATCATCTTCTTCTTCATCTTCTCCTCCTTCTTCTTCTTCCTCTTCTTATTCTTCTTCTAATTCTCGTTCTTCTTCCTCTTCTCCTTCCTCTTCTACTTCTACTGCTCCTTCGTCTTCCCTCTCTTTTTCTACTTTTTCTTTTTCTTCTTCTTCTCCTTCTACATCTTCAAATTCTTCTTCTTTTAAACTTTCTTCTTCTTGTTCCTATTCTTCCTCTTCTTCTTCCTCTTGTTCCTTTTCTCCTTCTAATTCTTATTCATTTTCTTTTTCTTCTTCTTCCTCTTCTTCTTCTACAGCTTCTTCCTCTTCTTCTTCTACAGCTTCTTCCTCTTCTTCTTCCTCTTCTTCTTTATCTTCTTCCTTATCTTCTTTCACTTCTTCTTCTTCTTCTTCCTCTTCTTTTCCTTCTTCCACATCTTCTTCTTCTAGTTCTTCCTCTTCGACTTCTTCTTCCACTGCTTCTTCTTCTTCTTCTTCCTCTTCATATTAGTTTTCTTCGTCTTCTACATCTACTTCATTTTCTTCTTCTTGTTCATCTTTCTGTTCATCTTCCTCTTCTTCATCTTCTTCTTCTTCTTTGCCTTCCACATCCTCGTCCTCCTCCTCCTCTTCTTCTTCTTCTTGTTCTTCTTCTTCTCCCTCTTCTTCTTCTTCTTCTTCTTCTACTTCTTCTTCTTCTTCTTCTTCTTCTTCCTCTACTTCTTCTTCTTCTTCTTCCTTTGCTTCTTTTTATCCTTCTTCTTCCTCTTCATCAACTTCAACTTCTCCATATGTTTCTTCTTCTCCATCTTCTTCTTCTTCTTCTTCTATTACTACAACTACTACTACTACTTCTTACTCTTCTTCTTCTTCTACAACTACTTCTTCTATTTCTCCTTCATCTTCTTCTACTTCTTCTTCTTCTTCTTTTTCTTCGTCTTCTTCTTCTTTTTCTTCTGCTTCCTCCTGCACTTCTTCTTCTTGCTCCTCCTCTTCTTCTTCTTCTTCTTCCTCTTCTATTCATACTTCTTTTTCTACTTCTTCTTCATTTTCATCTTCTAATTTTTCAACTTCTTCATCTTTATCCACTTCTTCTTCTTCTTCTTCTTCTTCTTCTTTTCAATCTTTTCTACTCCTTCCTCTCCTTCTTCATCTTAATCTTTTACTTTTTCTTTTCTCTATTCCTTTTCTTCTTCTTCTTCTTCTTCTTCTTCTTTTTCTTCTTCCCCTTTGTCTTCTACGTCTTCTTCTACTCGTTCTTCTACTTCTTCTTCATCACCATCTTGTTCATCTTCTTCTTCTTCTTCGTATCCTTCTTCTTCTTCTTCTTTTTCTTCTTCTTCTTCTTCCTCTTCTTCTTCTTCTACATCTCTTTCTTCTTCCTCTTCTACTTCTACTGCTTCTTCTTCTTCACCTTCTTCTTCTTCTTTTCTTTTTCTTCTTCTTGTTCTTCTTCTTCTTCATCATCATCATCTTATTCTTCTTCGAAACCTTCTTTTTCTTCCTCCTCCTTCCCTTTTTCTTCTTCTTCTTTTTATTATTCTTTTGCTTCTTCTTCTTCTTCCTTTTCCTCTTCAAGTTCTTATGACTTTTGTTCTTCTTCTTCTTCTTGTTGTTCTTCCTCTTCTTCTTCTTCTTCTACTTGTTCCACTTCTTCATCTTCTTCTTCCACTTCTTCATCTTCTTCCACTTCTTCTTCTTCTTCGTCTTCCTCCTCCTCCTCCTCCTCTTCATCTTCTTCATCTTCTTCCACTTCTTTGTCCTCTTCTTTGTCTTTGTCTTCTTCGTCTTCTCCTCCTCGTCCTCGTTCTTCTTCTTCTTCCACTTTCATTTCTTCTTTTCTTCTTCTTCTTCTTCTTCTCCTTCTTCATCATCATCTTCTTCTTCTTCTATTTCTTCTTCTTCTTCTTCTTATTCTTTTTCTTTTTCTTCTTCTTCTTCATTTACATCTTTTTCTTCTTCTTCTTCCTCTACATCTTCCTCTTCTTCTTCTTCTTCCTCTACTTCTTCCTCTTCTTCTTCTTCTTCTTTCTCTTCATCTTCTTCCTTCTTCTTCTTCCACTTCTTTCTCCTCTTCCTCTTTTTCTTCTTCTTCTTCTTCTTCTCCTCCTCCTCCTCCTTCTTTCTCTTCAATTTATTCTTCTTCTTGTTCTTCTCCTCCTCCTCCTCCTCCTTCTCCTTCTTCTTCTAATTCTTCTTCTTCTTCTTCTATTTCTTCTTGTTCTTGTTCTTGTTCTTCTTCTTCTTCTTCATCTTTTTCTTCTTCTTTTCTTCTTCTTCTTCTTGTTCTTCTTCTTCATCTTCCCCTTCTTCTTCTTCTTCTTCTTCTTCCTCTTAATCTTCCTCTTCTTCTTCTTCTTCTTCTATTACTACTACTACTTTTTCTTCTTCCCCTTCTTCTTCTTTTATATACTATTCCCTTCTTCTTTTTTTACTTCTTCTCCATCTTCTCCTTCTTCTCCTTCCCCTTCTTCTTCTTCACAATGTTTTTCCTTCTTCTTCTTCTTCTTTTCTTCTTCTTGCTCTTACTCTTCTTCATCATCATCCAGTTCTTCTTCTTCTACTTCTTTTTCTTCTTCTTCTTCTTCTTCTTCATCATCATGACCTTCCTCTTCTTCTTCTTCTACTTCTTCCTCTTCGTCTTCTTCCTCTTCTTCATCTTCTTCTTCTCTTTCTACTACTACCACTACTTCTTCTTCTTCTTCTTACTCCTCCTCTTCTTCTTCTTCTTCTTCTTCAACTTCTTCTACTTCTTCTTCTTTTTCTTCTCCTTCTTGTTCTTCCTCACTTCTTCTTCTTCTACATCTTCTTCCACTCTTTCATCTTCTTCTTCCTCTTCTTTTCCTTCTTCCACATCTTCTTCTTTTTGTTCTTCCTCTTCTTCCATATTTTCCTCTTATTCTTCATCTTCTTCTTCCTCATCCAATTCTTCTTCTTCTACTTTCTTTGCTTCTTCATCGTTATTCTTCTTCTTCTTCTTCCTCCTCCTCCTACTCCTCTTCATCTTCTTCTTCTTCTTCCACTTCTTTGTCCTCTTCTTTTTCTTTTTCTTCTTCTTCTTCTTCTCCTTCTCCTCCTTATTCTTCTTCTTCTTTCACTTTCATTTCTGCTTTTTCTTCTTCTTCTTCTTCTTCTCCTTCTCCTTCTTCTTTTTCTTCTTCTTCTTCTTCTTCTTCTTCTTCTCTTTCTATTTCTTTTTCTTCTTCTTCTTCTTCTTCGTCCACATCTTCTTCTTCTTATTCTTCTTCCTCCATCTTCTTCCTTCTTCTTCTTCTTCCTCTACTATTTCTTCTTCTTCTTCTTCTTCTTCTACTTCTTCTTCGTCTTCTTCTTCTTCGACTTCTTTGCCCTCTTCCTCTTTTTCTTATTCTTCTTCTTCTCCTTCTCCTCCTCCTCCTTCTTTCTCTTCCATTTATTCTTCTTCTTCTTCTTCTTCTCCTCCTCCTCCTCCTCCTCCTCCTCCTCCTCCTCCTCCTTCTTCTTCTTCCTCTTCTATTTCTTCTTCTTCTTCTTCGTCTTCATCTTTTTCTTCTTCATTTCTTCTTCTTCTTGTTCTTCTTCTTCATCTTCCCTTTCTTCTTCATCTTCTTCTTCTTCTTCTTCTTCTTCTTCTTCTTCTTCCTCTTCATCTTCCTCTTCTTCTTCTTCTTCTAGTTGCTGTTGTTCTTCTTCTTCTTCTTCAAGTTGTTCTTCTCTTTCCTTTTTGTCTTCTTCTTTTTCTTCTTCTTCTTATTCTTCTTCTTATTATTATTATTCTTCTTGTTCCTTGTCTTCTTTTTCTTCTTCTTCCTCTTCTTGTTGTTCGTCCGCTTCTTCTTCTTCCTCTTCTTCTTCTTCTTCTTCTTCTTCTTCTACTTTTACTTCTTCCCCTTCTTCTTCTTTTATTTACTTTTCTATTCTTCTTTTTTTACTTCTTCTCCATCTTCTTCTTCTTCTCCTTCCCCTTCTTCTTCTTCTAGCTCTTCTTCTTCACAATCATTTTCCATCTACATCTTCTTCTTTTCTTCTTCTTGCTTTTCCTCTTCTTCATCATCATCCTGTTCTTCTTCTTCTACTTCTTTTTCTTCTTCTTCTTCCTCTTCTTCTTCATCATGAGCTTTCTCTTCTTCTTCTTCCTGCTCTTCTTCTTCTTCCTCTTCCATTTCTGCTACTACCACTACTTCTTCTTCTTCTTTTTCTAACTCCTCCTCTTCTTCTTCAACTACTTCTACTTCTTCTTCTTCTTCTTCTTCTTTGTCTTCTGATTCTTCTTCCACCACTTCCTCTCGTATCTCTTTTTCGTCTTCTTTTAATTCTTCCTCTTCTACTACTACTACTACTTCTTCTTCTTCATTTTCACCTTCTAAGTTTTCTAACTTTTCTTCTTCTTTTTCTAATTTTTCTTCTTCCTTTCATACATTTTGTTATTCTTCCTCTTCTACTTCTTTTTTGCTTCTTCAATTTCTTCATTTTCCTTTTCTTCAACTTCTCCTTCTAATTCCACTTCTTCTACTTTTTCTCTTTTTCTTCTTCTTCTTCTTCTTCTTCTTTTCTTCTCCTTGTTCTTCTTCTTCTCCTTCTTCTTGTTCTTCGTCTTCTACTTTTCCTCCACTCTATTCTTTTTCTTCTTCTTCTTCCTCTTCTTCTCCTTCTTCTACTTCCTCATCTTCTTCTACTTCTTCTTCTTACTCTTCTTCTTCCTCTTCTTCTCCTTCTACTTCCTCATCATCTTCCACTTCTTCTTCTTCTTCTTCTTCTTCTTCCTCTTCTTCTTTTGCTCATTCTTCTACTTCGTCTTCACCATCTTCTTGTTCATCATTACCATCTTCTTCTTATTCTTCTTCTCCCTCTTCTTCTTATTCCTCTTCTTATTCTTTTTCTACTTCTCTTTCTTCTTCCCCTTCTCCTTCCACTTTTACTTCTATTGCTTCTTCGTCCTCCCCTTCTTCTTCTACTTTTTCTTTTTCTTCTTCTTCTTCTCCTTCTTCTTCTTCACTTTCTTCTTCTTTTAAACTTTCTTCTTCTTCTTCTTCCTCTTCTTCTTCATCTTCTTCTTCTTCTTCTTCCTCTTCTTCTTCCTCTTTTTCCTTTTCTGCTTCTAGTTCTTATTCATTTTCTTCTTCTTCTTCATTTTCTTCTTCTTCCTCTTCTTCTTTTTCTACAACGTTCTTCCTTTTCTTCGTCTTCTTCTTCCTCCTCTTCTTCATCTTCTTCCTTGTCTTCTTTCACTTCTTCTTCTTCTTCTTCTTCTTCTTCTTCCTCTGTTTATCTTCTTCCACATCTTCTTCTTCTAGTTCTTCCTCTTCTTCCTGATTTTCCTCTTATTCTACTTCTTTTTCTTCTTCCACTGCTTCTTCTTATTCTTGTTGTTGTTCTTCTTCTTCTTCTTCTTCTTCCTCTTCATATTATTTTTATTCTTCTTCTCCATCTACTTCTTCATTTTCATCATCTTCTTCTTTCTCTTCTTCTTCTTCTTCTTCTTCTTCTTCTTCTCCCTCTTCTTCTTCTTGCTCTTCTTCTTCTTCTTCTTTATCATCTTCTTCTGCTTCTCCTTCTTCTTCTCCTTCTTCTCCTCCACCTTTTTCTTCTTCTTCTTCTTCTCCTTCTTCTTCTTCTACTTCTTCTTCTTCTTTTTGTTCCTCTTCTTCTCCTTCTTTTTCTTGTTCATCTTCTTTTTCTTTTACATCTGTGTCTTCTTCTTTGTTCTCTTCTTCAACTTGATCTTATCCTTTTTTCTTCTTCTACTTATTCTTCTTCTTATTCTTCCACTTCCCCTCTTCTTCAACTTCTTCTTCTTCCTCTTATTCTTCATCTTAAACTTTTGCTTCTTATTTTTTTTCTTTTCCTTCTTCTTCTTCTTCTTTTTCCTCTTCATCTTCCTCTTCTTCATCATCATCATCATCTTCTTCTTCTACTTTCTCACCATCTTCACCTTCTTATTCCTACTATTCTCCTTCTTCTTCTTCTTCTTGATTATCCTCTTCTTATTCTTCCTCTACCTTCTCCTCCTCTTCTCCATCTTCTTCTTCTTATTATTCTTCTTCTTCAACTTCTCTTTCTTCTTCTTCCACCTCTTCTTCTTCTTCTTCTTCCTATTTTTCTTCTTCTTCTTCTTCTTCTTCTTCATCTTCTTCCTCTCCTTCTTCTTCTTCATATTCTTCTTCTTGCAATTGTTCTTCTTCTTCTTGGTCTTTAGCTTCCTCTTCTTCTTCTTCTTCTTTTTATTCTTCTTCTTCTTCTCAATCTTATTGTTCATTTTCATCATATTTTTCTTCTTATTATTCTTCTTCTTGTGCATCTTCTTCTTCCTTCTCCTCTTCCTCTTCCTCCTCTTCTTCATCCTCATCTTTCACTTCTTCATCTTCCTCTTCTTCACCCTCGTGTTCTTCTTCTTCTTCTTCTTCTTCCTCATCATCTTCTTCTTCTTCTCCTCTTACATTATCATCATCATCATCATCTTCTTCTTCCTCATCTTCCTCTTGTTCTCCTTCTTCCTCTCCTTCTTCTTCTTCTTCTTCTTCTTCTTCTTCTGCTTTCTCTTCGCCTTCTTCTTTTTATTCCTATTCTTATTTTTCTTCATCTTCTTATTCTCATCTTCTTGTTCTTCTTTCTCTTCTTCTTCTTCATCTTCTTCTTCTTCTTCCCCTTCTTCTTCTTCTTCTTCTTCTTCTTCTTCTTTTTCCTCTTCTACTTCTTCCACTTCTTTTTCTTCTTCTTCTCCTCCTTCTGCTCCTTCTTCTTCCTCCTTCTCTTGTTCTTGTTTTCCCACTTCTTCTTATTCACCTTCTTATTCTTTTCTTTCTCTTCTATTTCTTCTCCTTCCTCTTCTTCTTCTACTTCTCTATCTTCCACTTCTTATTCTTGGCATCCTTCTTCTCCTTCTTCTTCTTCTAATTTTTCATTCTCAACATCTTCTTCTTCTTCATCTGCTTCTTCTTTTTGTTTTTCTTCTTCTTCTTCTTCTACTTCTTCTTCTTCTACTTCTTCTTCTACTTCTTCTTCTTGTTATTCTTCTTCTTCTTCCTCCTCCTAGTCTTCTTCTTCTACCTCTTCTTCTTCATCCTCTTCTTCTTGCTCCTCTACCTCTTCTTCTTCCTCTTCTTCATCTTCTTCCTCTTCTTCTTTTTCTTCTTCTTCACCTTCTTTCTCTTCTTCTATTACTTCTTCCTCATCTTCTTGTGTCTCTACTTCCCCTTCTTCGTCATCTTCCTCTCATTCTTCTTCTTCTACTTGTTGCTCTTATTCTTCTTCTTCTAATAGTTCTTATTATTATTATTATTTTTATTATTATTATTATTATTATTATTGTTATTATTATTTTTATTATTTTACACTTCTTATTTTCTTCCTCCTCTTCTTCCTCTTCTTCTTCTACATTCTCTTCTTCCTCTTCTTCATCTTCTTCCTCCTCTTCTTCCACTTCTTCTTGTTCATCTTCCTCTCCTTCTTCTCCTTCTTCCTCATCTTCTTCTTGCTCTTCTCCCTCTTCTTCCTCAACTTCCTCTTACTTTTCCTCTTTTTCTTCTTTCTCTTCTTCTACTTCTTCTTCCACTTCTTATTCATCTTGTTTTGCCTTCTTCATCTTCGTTTCTTCTTCTTCTTCTTTTTCTTCTTCTTCTTCTTCTTTTCTTCCACTTTTTGTTCTTCTTCTTGTTCTTCTTCTTTTTTATCATCTTCTTTCTCTTCCTTCATTTCTTTTTTTTCTTCTTGTTCTTGTTCTTCTTCTTCTTCTTCTTCTTCTTCCTCTTCTTATTCTACTTCTTCTTCTTCTACTTCTTCAAATTGTTCTTCTTCATTTTCCTCTTCTTCCACTTCTTCTTCTCCTCCTTTTTATTCTTCTTCTTCTGGTTATTTTATTAAAATAATTATTGTTATTATTATTATTCTTCCTCTTCTTCATCTTCTTCTTCATCTTCTTCTTCTTCCTCTTCCCCTCTCTTTTCTTCCATTTCTTCTTCTTCGTCTTTTTTGTCTTCTTCCTCTTCTTCTTCCACTTCTTCTTCTTCATCTTCTACCTCTTCTTCCTCACCTTCTTCTTCTTTTTCATCTACTTCTTCCTCATCTTCCTCATGTTTTTCTTATTCTGCTACTTCTTCTGCTTCTTATTCTTCTTCTTCCTCTTCATCTTCTTCTTCTTCTTCCTCTTTTTCTTCTTCTTCCTCTTTTTTTCTTCTTCTTCTTCTTCTTCTTCTTCCTCCTCTTCTTCTTCTTTCGCTTCCTCTTCTTCTTCTTCTTCTTCATCTTCATCTTGACCTTCTTCTTGTTCTTCTTTTACCTCTACTTGTTCCCCATTTTCTCCTTTTTCTTCTTCTTCTTCTTCATATTTTTATTTTTCTTCTTCTTCTTCTTCTTCCGCTTCTTCTTCTTCCTCTTCTTCTTCTTCATCATCATCTTCTTCTTCTTCTTACTCTTCTTCTTCTTCTTCTTCTTCCTTTCTTCTTCTACTTCTTCCCCATTTTCTTCATCTTCTTCTTCTTCTTCCTCTTCCTCTTCTTCCTCTTCTCCATCTTCTGCTTTGACTTCTTCTTCTCCTCCTTCTTCTTCTTCTTCTTCTTCTTATTCTACTACTACAACTTCTCCTTCTTCGTCTTCCTCTTTATCTTCTTTTCCTTTTTCTTGTTCATTTTCTTCCTCCTCTTCTTCTTCTCCTCTCTCTTCTTCTTCTACTTCTTCTCCTTGCTCTTCTTCTTTTTCTTCTTTTTCATAGTTTTCTTCTTCTTCTTCATCGTCTTCTTCATCTTTTTTTACTCTTCTTCATCTTTTTCTTCCTTTTCTTCTTCTTCTTGCTCCTCATCTTCATGTTCTTATTCTTACTCTTCTTCCTCATCTTCTTGTTTTTCTTCTTCCTCTTCTTCTTCTTTCTTTTATTCTTCTTTTTCTTCTTCTTCCTCTACTTCATCATCTTCTCCTTCCTCTTCTTCTTTTTCTTTTCCTTCTTCTTCTTCTTCTTCTTCTTTTTCTTCTTCTTCCTTTTTTCTTCATCTTCTTCTTCTTATTCTTCTTCTTCTTCTTCTTTCCTTCTTCTTCTTCTTCTTCTTATTATTCTTCTTCTTCTTCATTCTTCTTCTTCTCTTCTTCTTCTTCTTCTTCTTCTTCTTTGACCTATTCTTCTACTTTGTCTTCTTTTTCTTCTTCTTTCTCATCTTCTCCTCTATCTTCTTCTTCTTCTACTTCTTTTTCTTCTTTTTCTCATTCCTCTTCTTCATCTTCTTCTTCTTCTTTCTCTTCTTCAACTTCTTCTTCCTCTTCTTATTCATCTTGTTTTATCTTCTTTTTCTTTTGTTTACCTTCTTAAACTTGATCTACTTCTTCTTCTTTTTCTTCATCTTCTTGTTCTTCTTCTTGTTCTTTTTTTTATCATCTTCTTTCTCTTCCGTCATTTCTTGTTTTTCTTCTTGTGCTTGTTCTTCTTCTTCTTCTACTTCTTCAAATTGTTCTTCTTCTCTTTGTTCTTCTTCCTCTTCTTCTTCTCCTCCTTTTTATTCTTCTTCTTTTTGTTATTTTTATAATAATAATAATTATTATTGTTATTTTTGTTATTATTATTCTTCTTCCTCTTCATCTTTCTTTTCTTCGATTCTTCTTCTTCCTCTTTTTTTCTTCTTCCTCTTCGTCTTCTACCTGTTCTTCTTCTTCTTCTCCTACCTTTTCTTCCTCACCATCTTCTTCTTTTTCATCTATTTCTTCCTCATCTTCCTCATGTTTTTCATTTTCTACTGCTTCTTCTGCTTCTTCTTCTTCTTCTTCTTCCTCTTCATCATCTTCTTCTTCTTCCTTTTTTTCTTCTT
>JAIUJO010000330.1:294679-412179 GCA_023846275.1 Vanilla planifolia | reverse complement strand
ATCATCTTTTCCTTCTTAATTTCTTCTTCCTCATCATCTTCTTCTTCTTTCTCCTCTTCTTCCTCATCTTCCTTTTCTCTTTCTTCTTCTTCTTCTGCTTCTGCCTTCTTTTTCTTCCACATCTCCTTCTTCTTCTTCATCTTTCCCTACTTCTTCTCCTTCTTCCTCATCTTCTTCTTCCTGTTTCTCCTCTTCTTCCTCATCTTCCTTTTATTTTTCTTCTTCTTCATCTTCCTCTTCTCCTTCTTTTTCTTCCTCTTCTTCCTTTTGTTCTTCTTCATCTTCTTCTTCTTCTTCCTCCCCTTATTCTCCTTCTTCTTCTTCTTCTTCTTCCTATTCTTCTTTTTTCATAGTCCTCTTCTTCTTCATCATCTTCTTTATTACTCTTCTTCTTCTTCCTTTTCTTCTTCTTCTTACTCCTCATCTTCTTGTTCTTCTTCTTCCTCTTCTTCAATATCTTCTTCTTTTTCTACTTCTTCTTCTTCTTCTTCCTCCTCTTCTTCTTCTGCTTCCTTTTCCTCTTCTTCTTCTCCTCAGCTTCTATATCATCTTATTCGTCTTCTTCCTCATCTTCCTTGTCTTCTTTTCTTCTTCTTCTTCTTCCTCCTCTTCTTCATCTTCTTCTTCTTTTCTTCTTTCTATTCTTCTTCTTCTTCTTCCTCCCCTTCATCGTCTTCTTCTTCTTCTTGTTCTTCGGCTTTTGCTTCTGCTTCTTCCTCCCTTTCTTCTTCTTCTTCTTCGCCTTCTTCCTTTTCTTCTTCTTCTCTTCTTCGTCGTCTTCTTCTTCTAATTCTTCTTCTTCTTCCTCCTCCTCCTCCTCTTCTGCTTTCTCTCCTTCTTTTTCTTCTTCTTTTTCTTCTTCATCTTTTTCTTCTTCTTCATCTCCTTCTTCTTCTTGTTCTTCTTCTTCTTCCTCTTTTCTTCTTCTTCTTCTTCTTCTACTTCTTCATATTCTACTTCTTCTTCTTCTTCTTCTCTCCTCCTCCTCCTTCTTCTTCTTCTCCACCTTCTTCTTCTTCTTCTTCTTTTCTTCTTCTTCTTCTTCTTCTTCTTTGTCTTCTTCTAGTGCTTAATCTATAATCTCTAATCCCTAATCCTTAATATTTGAGACCTAATCCCACACCTTTCTTCTTCCTCTTCTTTTTTTTTCTTCTTCTTCTTCTACAACTAATTCTTCTTCTTCCTCTCCTTCTTCCACTTCATCCTCTTCTTCTTCTTCTTCCACTTCTTCTTCTACTTCTTTTTCTTCTTCTAATTCTTCTTCTTCCTCATCATCTTCATCTTCTTATTCTTTTTAATCTTCTTCTTCTTCTTTTTCTCCCTCTTCTTCTTCTTCTTCTTGTCCTTCTTCTTCTACTTATTTTCTTCCTCATCTTCTTCTTCGTCTTCCACTTATTCTTCCACTTGTTCTTCTTCTTCTTCTTCCCCTAGTTCTTCTTCCTCTTCTTCTTTTTCTTCTTCTTCCCCTCCTCCTTCATCTTCTTCTTCTTCTTCTTCTTCTTCTTCTTCTTCTCTTCTTCTTTTTCTTCTTCTTTGTTTTACATTCTTCTTCTTCTTCTTCTCCTCCTCCTTCTAAGCTGCATCTTCTTCTACTTCTTTTTCTCCCTCTTCGCTTTCCACTTCTTCTTCATCTCCTTTTTTTTCTTCTTTTACTTCTTTTTCTTCTCCTTCTACTTCTTCAACTTCTTCTTCTTCTTCCTCTTCTTCTTCTTCCTCTCCTTCTCCTTCTCCTTCTCCTTCTTCTTCTTATTCTTCATCTTCTTCCTTTACATTATCTTCTACTTTATTTCTACTCCTTCTTTTTCTAATTCTTGTTCTTCTTCTTCTTATTCTTCTTCTTCTTCTAATTCTTCTACTACTACTACTTCTTCTTCTTATTCTTCTTCTTCATCTTCTTCTTTTTCTTCCTTTACTTTATCTTCTACTTCGTTTCTACTTCTTCTTCTTCCAATTCTTCTTCTTCTTCCTCATCTTCATATTTTTCTTCTACTTCCTCTTCCTCTTCTTTTTGTTGTTCTTCCACTTCTTCCTCCACTTTTTCTACTTCTTCTTTTTCTTCCTTTTCTTCTTCTTCTACTTCTTCTTCTACTTCTACATCATCTTTCTCTTCTTCCTCTTGTTCCTCTTGTTCCTCTTCCCCTTCCACTTCCTCATCATCTTCTTCATCTTCTCCTTCTTCTTCTTCCTATTACTCTCCTTCTTCATCCCCTTCTTTATCCCTCTCTTCCTCTTTTTCTTCTTCTTCTTCTTCTTCTTCTTCTTCTTCTTCTTCTTCTTCTTCTTCCTCTTCCTCTACTTCTTCTTCTTCTTCTTCTTACTCGACTTCTTCTTCCCCTTCTTCTTCTTCTTCTTCTTCTTCTTCCTCTTTTTCTTTTTCTTCTTCTTCTTCTTCTTCTTCTTCTTCTTCTTTTTATTTCTACTACTTCTTCTTCTTCCTATTCTTGCTCCTCTTCTTCTTCTTCTTCTTCCTCCTCTTCTTCTTCTTATTGTACTCCTTTGTTTTCTTCTTCCTCTTTTTCCTCTACTTTCTCTACCTCTTCTTTTGTTCTTCCTCTTCTTCTACCTCCTCCTCTTCATCTTCATCTTCCTTCTCTTCCTCTTCTTCTTCTCCCTCATCTCTACTTCTTTTTCTACTACTTCTAATTCTTTTTCTTCTTCTTTCTCTTCTTCCTCCACTTCTTTCTCTTCTTCTTCTTCCTATTCTTCTTGCTCTCCTTCCTCTTCTACCTCTTCTTCTTCTTCTTGTTCTTCTTTTTCTTCTTCTTCTTTTTCTTCTTCTTCTTCCTCTTCTTCTTCTGCTTCTTTTCTTCTTCTTCTTCCACTTCCACTTCTTCTTCCTCAACTTCTCCTTCTTCTTCTTCCTCTTCTTCCTCATCATCCTTGTCTTCTTCTGCTTCTTCTTCTTCTTCTTTGTCTTTCTCTTCTGTATCTTTTTCTTCTTCATCTTCTTGCTCTTCTTCTTCTTTTTCTTCCTCTTTTTCTTCATCACCTTCTTCTTCTTCTTCTTCTTCTTTTCCTTTTTTTTCTTCTTCTCCTTTACCTTTTTGTACTTCTTCTACTTCTTCCTGCTGTTAGTCCTTATTTTTCCACTTCTTCTTGTTCCTCTTTTTCTTTTTCTTCTTCTTCTTCTTCTTCATCTCTTCTTCTTTTTCTTCTTCTTCTTCTTCTTATTGCTCATCTTCTTCTTCCTCCTCATCTTCTTCTTGTTATTCTTCCTCTTCTTCCTCTTCTTCCTCTCCTTCTTTTTCTTCCTCTTCTTCTTCTTCTGGCTGCACTTTCTCTTCTTCTTCTTCTTCTTCTTCTTCCCCTTCCTATTCTTCTTCAACAACTACTTTTTCTTCTTCTTCCTCTTCTTCTTCTTCTTTTGTTCCTTTTCTTTCTCTCGTTCTTCTTCCTCTTCTTTGCTCTTTACTTCTTCTTTGTTTATTTCTTTTTCTCCTTCTCCTTCTCCTTCTTCTTCTTCTTCTGCACCTCCTTCTCGTTCACCTCTTCCTCCTTTCCCTTCTTCTTCTCCTTCTCCTTCTTCTTCTTCATCTTCTTCTTCTTTCTTCTTTCTTCTTTTTTTTTCTTTCTTCTTTCTTATTTCTTCTTCCTACTTCCTTCTTCCTTCTTCCTTCTTCCTTCTTCCTTCTTCCTTCTTTCTTCATTATTTTCTTCTTTTTTCTACTTTCTTCTTTCTTCTTCTTTCTTCATCTTTAATCTTTTTCCTTCTCCTTTCCTCTTCTTTTTTCTTCTTCTTTCTTTCTTCTTCTTCTTTCTTTCCTTTTCTTCTTCTTCTTCTTCTTCTTCTTCTTCTCCTTCTCCTTCTTCATCTTCTCCTTCTTCCTTATCCCAAAACACTAATCCATAATCCCACTCAACCTAATCATTAATTTTTAATCTGTAATCTCTAATCTCTCCCTCCCTTATCCTTAATCCCTAATACTTAATCTCTAATCCCTAATCTCTAATTTCAAATCCTTAATTGCTGATATCTAACAACTAACCCTTAATCCTTAATCTTTACTCCTTGCAATTTTTTAAACCTTAATCCATAATCGCTAATGCTTAATCTTTTATTCCTAATCTTTAATACCTAATCCCAATCTCTAATTCCTAATCCCTAATCCCTAATCCTTAATCCTAAATCCCTAATCCTTAATCTCTAATCTTTTTTCCAAAACTATTAATCCAAAATCTCTAACCCCTATACCCTAATTGATAATCTCTAATCCTTAATCCTTTATCTCTAATCTGTAATCCTTAATCAATAATATTTAATCATTAACCCTTTAATCAATATATCATAATCCCTAATCCATAAACCTTAATCCTTAATCATTAATCGTTATCCCTAATTCTTAATCCCTACTCCAAAATCCCTATTTGCTAATCTCTAACCCCTAATCCCAAAGCCTAATCCTTAATCTCTAATCTTTTTTCCAAAATTATTAATCCAGAATCTCTAAACCCTATATCCTAACTCAGAATCCCTAATCCCTAATCCTTTATCTCTAATCCCTAATCCTTAATCCATAATATTTAAGCATTAATCCCTTACACCATATATCTTAATCCCTAATCCATAAACTTTAATCCTTAATCCTTATCCCTAATTCTTAATCGCTTCTCCAAAATCCCTATTTGTTCATCTCTAACCCCTATACCCTAAATCATAATCTCTAATCCCTAATCCTTTATCTCTAATCCCTTAACCTCAATCCATAATATTTAATCATTAATCCCTTAATCAATATATCTTAATCCCTAATCCATAAACCTTAATCCATAATCCTTAATCCTTATCCCTAATTCTTAAACCCTAAACCCAAAACCTAATCTCTAACCCCTAAACCCAAAACCTAATCTCTAATCCCTAATCTTTAATTCATAACCCATAATCCAAAATCCCTTATTTCTAATCCTTAATCCTAAATCAAAAATCAATAACCCCAAATCCCTCCCTCCCTAATGCCTAATCTCTAATCCCTAATACCAAATTTCTTATACCTAAGCCCTCACTCACTAATCCATAATCTATCTTCTTCTTCTTCTTCTCCTTTTCCTCTTCGCCTTCTACATCTTCTTCATCTACTTCTTATTCTTCTTCAACTTCTTCCTCATCTTCCTCCTCTGTTACTTCTTCCAATTGCTCTTCTTCTTCTTCTTCTTCCTCCTCTTTCTCTTCTTGTCCTTCTTCTTCTTCTTGTTTCTCTTTTCCTTCTATTTCTTCTTCCCCTTCTTCTTCTTGTTCTTCTCCTCCTCCTTCCTATTCTTCTTCTTCTTCTTCTTGTTCTTCTTCTTCATCTACCCCTTCTTCTTCCTTTTCATCTTCTTCTACCTCTTTCACTTTCTCCTATTTCTCTTTTTGGTCTCTTTCTTCTTCTTCTTCTCCTTTGTCAACTTCTTTCCCCTTCCTTCTTCCATATTCCTCCTTCCTCCATCCTTTTTTACTTCTTCCTTCTTCCTTCTTCTTTATTCCTACTTCCATCTTCTTTCTTCCTTCTTCTTTCTTCTTTCTCTTTCTTCTTCTTTCTTCTTCTTCTTCTTCTTCCTCTTCTTCTTCTTCTTCCTCTTCTTCTTCTTCTTCTTATTCTTCCTCTTCTTCTTCTTCTCCTTCTTCTTCTTCCTCCACTTCTTCGTCTTCTTCTTCTTCTTCTTCTTGTTCTCCTGCTTCTTCTTCTTCTTCTTCTTGCTCTTCTCTTTCTTCCTTTTCCTCCTCTTCTTTTTCTGCTCCATCTTCTTCATCATCTTCTCTATTTTCAACTCTTCTTCATTATCTTCTTCTTCTTTCTCTTCCCCTACTTCTTCTTCTTCTTCTTCTTCTCCTTCTTCTCCTTAATATTCTTCATCTTCTTCTTCTTCTTCTTCCTCAACGTTTTCTTCTTCATCATCTTCTTCTTCTTCTACTACTACTTCTTCTCCTTCTCCTTCTCAGTCTCCATCTCCTTCTCCTTCTTCTCCTCCCTCTTCATGTTGCCATCTTTCACCTGCTCTTTCTTCTTCTTCTTCTTTGTCTTCTTCTTTTTCTTCTTCTAGTTCTTTCATCTTTCTTCTTTCTTTTTTCTTCTTTGTTCTTCCTTCTGCCTTCGTCATTCATCCATCCTTCTTTCTCATTTTTTCTTCGTTCTTCTTTCTTTTTTCAACTTTCTTCTTTATTTTTCCACTTCTTCTTCCTATTCTTCTTCTCCTTCTTCTTTATCATTTTCTTCTTTCTTGTCTTCTTCTTTTTGTTTCTTCTTAATTCCAAATGCTTAATCTTTAACCCATAATATCCAATCCTTAATCCTAAATCCTCAATCCCTAACCCCTAATCCATAATCCAAAATCCTTAATTCTTAATTTGTAATCTCTAATCACTAATCCCTAATCCTTAATCATTAATCCTTAATCCCTAATATCTAATCTCTAATCCATAGTCCAAATACAAATCTCTTAATCCCTAATCTTAAATCCTTAATCTTTAATACCTAATCTTAATAAAAAAAACCTTAATCACTAATCTCTAAATTCCTAATATTTAATATTTAATCCCTTAATCCTTAATCCTTAATCTTTAATCCTTAATCTTTAATCATTAATCCCTTCATCCCTAATCCTTACTCCTTAAACCTTACTTCTTATTACTTAATCCATAATATCTAATCCCTAATCTCTAATTCCTAATACCTAATCCATCCTTCATTAATCCTTAATCTATAATCCATAATACCTAATCTCTAATCCCTAATCCCTCAATCCCTAATTTGTAATCTGTATTCCCTAATCTCTATTCCCTCCCTGATTAATTCCTAATCTCTAATCCTTAACTCCTAATCTTATAATCCCAAATCAATCTCTTCTTGCTCTTCTTCTTCTTTTTCTTCCTCTTCTTCTTCCTCTTCTTCTTCTTCTTCTTCCTCATTCCCTTCTTCTTCTTCTTCCTCCTCTTGTTCCTCTTCTTCCTCAAATTCTTCTTCTTCTTCTTCTTCTACTTCTTCCTTTTCTTCTTCTTTGTTTTCTTCTTTCACTTCTTCATTTTCATCTTCTTCTTCTTCTTCTTCTTCTACTTCTTCTTCTTCATCTTCTTCTTCTCCATCATCTTTCGCTTATTCTTATTCTTCTTATTCTTCTTCCTCTTATTATTCATTTTTCTCTTCTTCTTCTTTTTCATTTTCTACTCCTTTTCTTATTCTTCTTGTTCCTCTTCTTCTTTTGCTTCTTCTTCACCTTCTGCTTCTTCTTCTTCTTCTTCTTCCTCCTCTTTTTCTTCTTCTTCTTCTTCTTCTTCTTCTTCTTCTCTTTCTTCCTCTCCTTCTCTTTGTCATTCTCCTTTTCCTTCTCTTTCTCTATCTCTTACTCCTTCCCCTTCTCATTCTCTTTCTCCATCTCCATCTCCTTGTCCTTCCCCTTCTCATCCTCCTTCACGTCATCCTTCTTCTCCTTCTCGTTCTCCTTCTTCTTCTCCTTCTTCTTCCATCTTTCTTCTTTCTTCTTTCTCTCTTTCTTCTTTCTTCTTTCTCCTTTCTTCTTTCTTCTTTCATTTTACTTTTTTCTATTTTCTTGTATCTCTTTCTTTTTTATTCATTTTTCTTCCTTCTTCCTTCCTTATTCCTTCTTCCTTGTTCCTTCTTCCTTCTTTTTTCTTCCTTCTTTCTTCTTTTTTATTCTTCCTCTTCTTTTTCTTCTCCTAATTATTCTTTTTCCTCTTCTACTTCCTCTTCTTCTTCTTCTTTCTTCCTTCTTCATTCTTTCTTCTACCTTCTTCCTTCCCCCTAATACCTAATACGTAATCCCTATTCCTTAATCCTTAATCTCTAATCACTAATCCATCACTAATCTCAAATCCTTAATCTTCAATCCCTAATCTTTAATCCTTAATCTCTAAACCATAAGCTCTAATCTCTAATAACTAAACCTTAATCTCTAATCACTAATCTATAATACCTAATCTATAATCCATGATCCCTTCTCTAATCCCTAATCATTAATCCCTAATCCATAATGACTAATCCCAAACCCTTAATCCCTAATCCTTAATCTCTAATGCTTATCAAAATCCCGTAATCTGTAATCTGTAATCTCTAATCTCTAATCTCTAACCTTAAATTCTACATCCCTAATCTCTAATCCCTAATCCCTCATCCCTATTCCCTAATACTTAATCCTTAATCCTAAGTCCCAAATCTCTAATCTTCAATCCTTAATAATTAATATCCTAAATCTTAATCTCTTCATCCTTAATCCCTAATCCTAATTCCCAATCCCTATTACTTATTCTTAATCCTTAATTTCTGATACTAAATCCATAACACCTAAACCCAAATCAATAATAGCTAACCCCAAAATCCCTAATCCCTCTCTCCCTAATCTTTAATCTATACCGCTTAATACCAAGTCCCTAAACCTTCATTCCTTAATCCATAATGTCTAACTCCTATTCCATAATCCCAAATTCATCTCTTCAACCTCTTCTTCTTCTTTTTCTTCCACTTCTACTTCCTCTTGTTCTTTCTCTTCTTCTTCCTCTTCTTCTTCTTCTTCTTCTTCTTCCTCATCTTTCTCTTCTTCTACTTCTGCCTATTCCTCTTTTTTTCTTCTTCCTCTTTTTCTTTCTTGTTTTTTCATCATCTTCTTCTTCTTCTTCCACTTCTTCTTCATCCACTTCTTCTTGTTCTTCTCTTTCTTCTTCTTTTCTTGTTCTCCTTATTCCTGTTCTTCATACTCTTCTCTTCTTCTTCTTTTACTTCTTCTTCCTTGATTTCTTCTTCTTCTTTCTTCCTTCTTCTTCTTCTTCGTTTTCTTCTTCTTCTTCTTCTTCTGCTTCTCCTTCTTCTTCTTCCTCTTCTTCTTCTTCTTCTTCTCTTTGTCTTTCTCCTTCTTCTCCAACTACTTCTCCTTCTCCTACTCTTTCTCCTTCTCCTTCTTGATCTCCTTCTCCTTCTCCTTCTCTTTCTCCTCCTCCTCCTCCTTCTAATCTTTCTCCTTCTTCTTCTTCTTCTTCTTCTTCTTCACTCTTCCTTGTTTCTTCTTTCTTCTTTCCTTTTTCTTCTTTCTTCTTCCTTCTCTCTTCATTCTTCTTTCTTCTTTCTTCTTCATTCCTCCTTCTTCCTCCCTCCTTCCTTCTTCTTTCCTTCTTCCTTCTTCCTTCTTCCTTCATCTTTATTCTTCCTTGTCTTATTGTTCATTTTCCTCTTCTTGTTAGTCTTCTTCTTCTTCTTTCTTCATTCTTCTTTCTTCCTTCTTCCTTCTCTCTAATCTTTAATTCCTAATCTCTAATCTATAATCCTTAATCACTAATGCAACCCAAATCTGTTATCGTTAATATTTAATCCTTAACCACTAATCCTAACTCTAATTGTTAAACTCTAATCACTAATACATAATCCTTAATACCTAATCCCTAATCCTTAATTCATAATCCATAATCCTTAATCTCTAATCTCTAATCCCTAATCCCTAATACTTAATCACTAGTCCCTAATCCCTAATTCTTTAATCCCTTTCTCTAATACTAATCTTAATCCTCTCACCTCTAATCCCTAATTTCTAATCTTTAATCTTAAATTCTACATCCCTAATCTCTAATCTCTAATCCCTAATCCTTAATAATAAATCCCTTAATTCTTAATCTTGAATCTCAAATGCCCAATCTCTAATCTTTAATCTTAAATTCTTCTTCTACTTTTTTCTTCTTTTCTTCTTCTTCTTCTTCTTTTTCATCACCTTCTTCTTCTTCTTCTTCTTCCTCTTTATCTTCCTCTTCTTCTTTTTTTTCTTTTTCTTCTACTACTTCACCTTCTTCTTCTTCTTTTTCTTACTCTTCTCCTTCTCCTTCTTCCTTCTCCCTAATCCATTATCCTTAATCCTTAATCCGTAATTAGTAATCCATCCCTAATCTCCAATCCCTAATATTTAATCTTTAACCTCCAATGCCGAATCTGTAATCCCTAAACTCAAATCTTAATACTTAATCATGAATACCTAATCCATAATCCCTATCCCTAGTCTCTAATGCCTAATCCTTAATTCCAAATCCCTAATCACTAATCCTTAATTTTTAAACCCAAATCTTTTATCTTTATTGCTAATCTTATTCCCTTAATCTCTAATTCTGAATCCAACATCCTTAATCTCTAGTTTTGAATCCTTAAAAACTAATCCATTATTTCTTAATCTTTAATCTCTAATCCCTAATCATTAATCACTAATCCTTAATCTCTAATCATTAATCATTAAGCCCTAATCTCTAATCTTTAATCTCTATTACTTTTACCCTAATCCATAATTGTTAACAAACAAATTCCTAATCATTAATTCTTAATCCCTCCCTTCCTAACTTTAATCTGTATTCCCTTATACATAATCCTTAATCCTTCATTCCTTAATTCCTAATCCTTAAACACTAAGCCCTAACCCCTGATCCTTAATCTCTAATCTATCAATTCTTCTAATTCTTCTTATACTTCTTTATCTTTGTCTTCTTCCTCTTCTTTTTTTTGCTATTATTTTCTTCTTCTTCCTTATCAATGTCTTCCTCTTCTTCCTTTTCTTCCTTATCTTTCTTTTCTTCTTCTCCTTCTTCTACTTCTTCTTCTTCTTTTTCTTCTTGTTTCTTTTCCTCTTCTTCTTCTTCTCCTTCTTCCACTTCTTCTTCTTCTCCTTCTTCCTCTTCTTCTTCTACATCTTCATCTTCTTCCTCTTCTTCTTTTTCCTCTTCTTCTACTTCTTCTTCTTCTTCTTCTTCTTCATCTCCTTCTTCTTTTTATTCTTCTTCCTCTTCTATTTCTTCTTCTTATTCTTCTTATTCTTCTTCTACTTCTTCTAATTCCTCTTCTTTTTATATTTCTTCTTCTTCTACTACTACTTCTTCTTCTTCTTTTTCATCTTTTTCTTCTTTTCTTCTTCCTATTCTTCTTCTTTTTCTTCTTTTCTTCTTCTTAATCAACTTCCTCACCTTCTTCTTCTTCTTCTTCTTCTTCTTCTTCTTACACTTCTCCTTCTCCCTCTTGTTCTTCTTCTTCTTCCTCTTCTTCCTCTCCTTCTTGTTCTTCTTCTTCCTCCTCTGCTTCATCTTCTACTTCTTCTTTCTCTTCTTCTTCTACGTCTTCTTTCTCTTCTTCTTCTACGTCTTCTTCATTTTATTCTTCTTCCTTATTTTCCACTTCTTCGTCTTCTTCCTTTTCTTCCTTTTCTTCCTTTTCTTCCTTTTCTTCCTCTTCTTCCTCATCTTCCTCTTCTTCTTCTTCTTCTTCTTCTTCCTCTTCTTTTTCTTCTTCTTCTTCTTCTTTTACTTCGTCTTCTTCTTATTATTATTCTTTTTCTTCCTTTTCCTCTTCTTCCTTATCTACTTTTTTTCTTCTTCTTCTTCTTCTTCCTCTTCATCTTCTTTTTCTCCTCCTTCGTAATCATTTAGCTTTATTCCCTAGTCCATACCCCTTAATCCCTCGCTCCTTTATCACTCATTCCTAAATCTATAATGCCTTATCCATCCCTCCCTAATCTGAAATCTCTAATAGCTCCTTAATCTATAATCCCTAATTATAAATCCCTAATCACTAATACTTAATCTCTAATACCTTATCCGTCATCCCTAATCCTTAATTCCTAATCCCTGATCTATAACCCTTAATCCATAATCCTTAAACTCTAACTTCTAATCCTTAATCTTTAAACCTCAATCCCTAATTTCTAATCTTTAATAGCTAATCCCTAATCTCCAATCCCTAATCTTTAATCCCTAGCCTCTAATCTCTAATCTCTAACCCTTAATTCTAATACCTAATACTTAATCCCTAATCTCTAATTTATAATCCAGAACCCCTATCCTTAGTCTCTAATCTCTAATCTTTAATCCTTAATCTTTAATCTCTAATGTTAATCTTAATCCCTTAATCTTCGATCCTTAATCTCTAGTCTCTAATCCTAAATCCTATATCCCTAATCCCTAATTCCTACTGTCTAATCCTTATTCTCTAATCCTAAATCTTAAATTCTTAATCTCTAATCCCTAATCCTAATAATTAATCCATTAATTTTATATCCTTAATCTCTAATCCATAATCATTAATCCTTTCATCCCTAATCCCTAATCCTTAAACCATGATCCCTAATCCTTCATCCTTAATACTAACTCCCTAATCCCTAATCCCTAAACCATAATTATTAACTCCCAAATCTCTAATACTAAATCCCTCTCTCCTTAATCTTTAACATACATTCTCTGATATCTAATTCCTAATCCTTCATTCCTTAATCCCTAATCCATAATCCTTCACGTTAGATGCCTAAACCATAATCTATCTCTCCTTACTCTTCTTTTACTACTTCTTTCTCTTTTTCTTCTTCTACTTCTTCCTTTATTTCGTCCTCTTCATCTTTGTCTACTTCTTCTTCCTTTTCTTCCTCATCTTCCTCTTCTTCTTCTTCTTCTTGTTTGTCTTTATCCTCTTCTTCTTCTTCTTCATCATCATCTTCTTCATCTTCCTTTTCCTCTTCTTCTTTTTGCTCTTCTTCTTCTTCTTCCACATTTTCATCTTCTTCTTCTTGCTCTTCTTTTTCTTCTTGTTGTTCTTCTTCTTCTTTTTTTCATATTCTTCTTCCTCCTCTTCCTCCACCTCTTCTTCTTCCTCTTCTTCTTCTTCATTTCTTATTCTTCTTATTCCTCTCCTTCTTCCTCCTCTTCTTCTTCTTCTTCTTCAACTTCTTCTACTTCTTCTTCTTCTTCTATTTCTTCTTCTTCTTCTTCTTCTTCTTCTTCTTCCTCTACTTCTTCTTCTTCTTCTCCTCCTCCTTCTTCTTCTTCTTCTTCTTCTTCTCCATCTTGTGTTTGTCATTCTCCTTCTTCTTCTCCTTCTTGTTATCCTTCTCTTACTCCTTTTTCTTTGTCTTCTCGATCTCCTTCTCCTACGCCTCATTCTCCTCCTCCTCCTCCTTTTTCTTCTCCTTGTTCTTCTTCTTCTTCTTCTTTCCTTATTCTTTATTCTTCTTTGTTCTTCTTCTTTCTTCTTCCTTCCTTTCTCCTTCGTTCTTCCTTCCTTCTTCCTTCTTTTGTCTTTATTCTTCCTCTTCTTCTTCCACTTCTTCTTCTTATTTTACTTTTTCCTCTTCTTCTTCATCCTCCTCTCCTTCTTCTTTCTTCCTTCTTCATTCTGCTATCTTTCTTCTTCATTCTTCCTTTCTCCTATTCCTTAATCCCTAATCACTAATCTATAATTCCTAATCACTAATCCATCCCTAATCTCCAAACCTTAATAGTTAATCCTTAACTTGTAAGCCTAAATCTCTAATCATTAAACTGTAATCCCTAATACCTAATCCTTAATCCTAAATCTATAATCCATAATCCTTAATCTCTAATCTCTAATCCCTAATCCCTAATCCCTAATCCTTAATTCCCTAATCTTTAAGGCTAATCCTCATTTTCTAATCTTTAATAAATAATCTCAAATCTCTAATATTGAATAATACATTCTTAAACTCTAATCTCAAATCCCTAATGCTTAGTAATAAATCTCTTAATTCATAACCCCGAATCTCTAATTCCTAATCATTAATTCCTTCATCCTTAATTCTTAAACCGTAATCCTTAATCCCTAATCCCAAATCCCTATTACTTATTTTCTAATCCCTACTCCTTAATCCCCAATCCTTAATCCATAAACCATAACCTTTAACTGATAACTCCTAAATCCCTAATCTATAATACCTAATCCTTCCCTCTCTAATCTTTAATCCTAATTCCTTGATACATAATCCCTAAAACATCATTGTTTAGACCCTAATCTCTAATTGTTAATCCTTAATCCCTAATTCATCTCTTCTTCTTCTTCTTCTTCTTCTTCTTCTTCTTTCTTTTCCTCTTCTTCTTCTTCTTCTTCTTCCTCTTCCTCTTCTTCCTCATCTTCGTCTTCTACATCTTCACCTTCTTCCTCATCTTCTCCTTCTTCTTCTTCCTCTTCCACTTCTTCCTCCTCCTCTTCTTCTTCATCTTCTTTTACTTCTTCTTCGTCTCTTTTTTCCTCTTCTTCTTCATCTTCCTCTTCTTCTATATCTTCCTCTCCATCCTCTTCTTCTTTTTCCTCTTCTTCTTCTTCTTCTTCTGTTATTTTTCTTCTTCCTCCTCTTCTTCTTCATCTATTTTTTTCTTTAGTTGTTTTTCTTCTTCTTCTTCTTCTTCATATTCTTGTTATTCTTCCTCTTCAATGTCTTTTTCTTCTTCTTCTTCTTCTTCTTCTTCTCCTTCTCCTCCTTCTCCTTCTTATTATTGTTATTCTTATTTTGTTATTTCTTCTTCTTCTTCTTGTTCTTCATTTTCTTCTTCTTATCTTCTTCTTCTTCTACTTTTTCTTCTTCATCTTACTCTTCTTCTACTTCTTCTTCTTCTTTTTTCTCTTTATCTTCCTCTTCTTCTTCTTCTTCTTCTTCTAATTCTTCATCTTCTCCTTCTTCTTCTTATTCTTCTCCTTCTCCTTCTTCCTTGTCCATAATCCCTAATCAATAACCCATTCCTAATCTTTAATCTCTAATCTTTAATCCTTAACCTCTAATCCATAATCTTTAATCTTTAAACTCTAATCATTAAAGCATAATCTATAATCCCTAATCCATAATCCATAATCCCTATCCTAAATATGTATTACCTAATCTCTAATCCTTAATCATAATTCCTAATTCTTAATCCTAATCTTTAATCTCTAATGATAATCTTATTCACTCAATCTCTACTCCATAATCTCAAACCCCAAATCTTGCTTCTCTAATCTCTAATTTCTAATTCATAATCCCTAATTTTTATTCTCAAATTCTTAATCCTTAATCTTAAATCCCAAACCTTTAATCCCAAATCCTTAATAATTAATCTCTTATTTTTTAATCACTAACCACTAATCCTTAATCATTAATCTCTTCATCCTTAATCCCTATCCCTAATCCTTAATCCATAATCTCGAATCCCTAATCTCTAATCCCTATTACTTTCTCCCCAATCCTTACTCCTTAATCTTTAACCCATATTCCTTAATAGTTAACTCTCAAATGCCTAATAATTAATCTTTTATCCCTCCTTCCCTAATCTTTAATCTGTATTCCCTTATACATAATCCCTAATCCTTCATTCCATACATCCTAATCCCTAAAATCTAATCCCTAATTCTTGATCCTTAATCCATAATCTATCAATTCATCTTCTTTTTCTACTTGTTCTTTATGATCTTATTCTTCTTCTTCATCCTCTCCTTCTTCCCCTTCCTTATCTCTATCTTCTTTTACTTTCTCTTCTTCCTCATCTTCCTCTTCTTCTTCTTCTTCTTCTTTTTCTATGTTTTCTTCTTCTTCTTTTTCTTCTTGTTCATTTTCCTCTTCTTCTTCTCCTTCTTCTTCTTCTTCTTCTTCTCCTTCTTCCTCCTCCTCTTCTTCTTCTTCTATGTCTTCTTCTTCTTCCTCTTCTTCTTTTTCCTCTTCTTCTTCTTCTTCTTCTACTTCTTTTGAATCTTCTTCCTCATCTATTTCTTCTTCTTCTTCTTCTCCTCCTCCTTTTTTTATTTCCTCTTCTTTCTCTTCTTCTTCTTCTTCTTCTTCTTCTTTTTCTTCTTCTCTTCTTCTTGTTATTCTTCTTTTTCTTTACCATCTTCCACTTCTTCTTCTTCTTCTTCTTCTTCTTCTTTTTCCTCTTCATCTTCCACTTCTTCATCATCTTCTTCTTCTTCTTCAACTTCTTGACCTTCTCCTTCTTCTTCTTCTCAATCTTCTCCCATCTTCTTTTTCTAATTCTTCTTCTACCTCTTCTTCTTCTTCTTCTTCCTCATTTTCTTCTTCTTCTTCCCCCTCTTCTTTTGTGTCTTCCTCTTATTATTATTATTATTATTCTTATTCTTCCTTTTCTGCTTCTTCTTCTTCTTCGTCTTCGTCTTCGCCTTCTTCTACTTTCTCTTCTTCTTCTTCTCCTTCTTCTTCTTCTTCTTCTTCTTCTTCTTCCTCATCATCTTCTTATTATTCTTATTCTTCAGAATTGCTATTCTTTATTCCTTAATCCTTCACCCTAATTCTCTCCCTCCTTAATCTCTCATCCCTAAATCTATAATGTCTTATCCATCCTTCCCTTATCCCTTATATCTATTCAATCCATAATCTTTAATCTCTAATTCTAAATCTTTAATCTTTAGTCCTTAATCTCAAATCCTTAATCTCTAATCCTTAATTCCTAATCCTTAATCACTAATCCTTCTTGCTCTTCTCCTTCTTGCTCTTCTCCTTCTTTCTCTTCTTCTGTCATTTCTTTTTCTTCTTTCATTTCTTCTTCGTCTTCTTCTTCTTCTTCTACTTCCTCTTCTTCTACTACTACTTTTTCCTTTGCTTTTTCCTCTCCTTCTTCTTCTTCTCCTTCATCTTCTTCTACTTCTTTCTCTTCTTCTTCTTCTTCATCCACTTTTCCTTCTTTTTTCTCTTCTTCTTCTTTTTCTTCTTATTCTTATTCTTCTTCTTCTTCTTCTACTTATTCTTATTCTTCTTCTTCTTCTTCTGCAACATCATCATCACCATCAACTTCTTCTTCTACTACATCTTCTTCTTTCTCTTTTTCTTCTCTAATCATCAATCCATTCCTAATCCCTAATACTTTATCCCTAATTTGCAATCCCTAATCCCTAGTATTTATAAAGATTCTTTATTCCCTTGTCCCTACTCTTTAATCCCTAAACCCTAAATCCTAATCTTTAATTTCAAATCAATAATCTCTAATCCTAAATTTTCAATCTTGAATCCTTAATCCTTTTCTTTAATGCTTAATCCCAAATCTCACCCTTCCCAATCCTAATCCCTAATTAGTCTATTCTTCTTCTTCTTCCTTTGCTTCTCATTCTCCTTCTTCCTCTTCCTCTTCTTCAACTTCTACCTCATCATCTTCATCTTCTTCTTCCTTTTCTTTGTCACCTTACACTTCCTCTTCTTTTTCTTCTTCTTCTTCCTCTACTTCTTCTTCTTCATCTTCTTCTTCTTCTTCCTCTTCTTTTTCTTCTTCTTTTTCTTCTTCCTCTTCTTCTTTTTCTTCCTCTTCTTCTTCTTCTTCTTCCTCTTCTTTTTCTTCTTCTCCATCTTCCTCTTCTTCCTCATCTTCGTCTTCTTCTTCATCTTCTTCTTTCTCTTCATCTTCCTCTTCTTCTTCGTTTTCTTGTTGTCCTTTTTCTACTTCTTCTTCTTCTTCTTCCTCTTCCTCTTCTTCTTCTACGTCTTCTTCTTCTTCTTCCTATTCTTCTTTTTCCTCTTCTTATTTTTCTTCTTTTTCTTCTTCTTCTCTTTCTTCTTTATTCTTCTTCCTCTTCTATTTCTTCTTCATCTTCTTCTTTTTCTTTTTCTATTTCTTCTTCTTCTTCTTCTTTTTTTTCTTCTTGTCTTCTTCTTCTTCTTCTTCTTTTTCTTCTTCATCTTCCACATCTCCTTCTTCTTCTTCTTTGTTTTCCTCTTCATCATTTTCTTCTTCTTCTTCTTCTTCATCTTCAACTTCTTCATCTTTTTTTTTTCTTCTTCTAAATCTTCTCCTTCTCCTTTTTCTTATTCTTCTTTTTCCTCTACTTCTTCTTCTTCTTCCTCTTCTTCTTCTTTTTCCTCTTCTTCTTCTTCAACATCTTCCTCATTTTCATCTTCTTCCTCTTTTTCCTAATCTTTCGCTTCTTCTTCTTCTTCTTTTTGTTCTTCTTCTTCGTCTTTTTTTTCTTCTCATACATTTTCTTCCTTTTCTTCTTTTTCTTCTTCTACTTCTTTTTCTTCTTCTTCTTCTTCTTCTTCTTTAAAATTTTCATCTTCTCCTTCTTCTTCAAAATCATTAATCATTATTCCTTACCTCTTAATCCCTCCCTCCTTAATCTCTCATCCCTAAATCTATAATGCCTTATCAATCCTTCCCTAATCCCTAATGTCAATTCCATCCATAATCCCTAATAGGTAATCCTTAATCCTTAATATGCAATTCTTAATCTCTTAAACCTAATCCTTAACCCTTAATCCCTAATCCGTAATCACTAATTATAATCCCTAATTCCTAATTTTTAATCCCTAATCCCTAGCCCCTAATCTTTAATTGTTAAATTCTAATTCCTAATACCTTATCCCTAATCTATAATCCATAATTCCTATCCTTAGTCTCTAATCCCTAATCCCTAATCCCCAATCCTTAATCACTAATCCCTAATTCTTAATCCTTAATCTCTAATCTCTATGGCTAAACTTAATCCCTTAATCTTTAATCCTTAATCTCTATTCTTTAATCCTAAATCATGTATCCCTAATGTTTAATCTTTATTCCTTAATCTCTTATCCTTAATAATTAATCTCTTAATTCTTCATCTCTAATCTTTAGTTCCTAATCATTAATCCCTCCATCGTTAACCCCTAATCTTTATTACTTATTCCTTAATCCTTAATCCCTAATCTCTAAACCCTAATCCCTAATTACTAACTCCTAAGTCCCTCATCCCTAATCCCTTTCTCCATAATCTTCAACATTTATTTCCTAATACCGAATGGTTAATCCTTCATTCCTTAATCCTTAATCACTGACCTTAAATGCCTAATACTTAATCAATTCCTTCTTCCTCTTCTACTTCTTCTGCTTCTTCTTCTTCCTCCACTTCTTCTTCCTCAACTTTGTCGATTTCTTGTTCCTCTTCTTCCTCATCTTCCTCTTGTTCTACTTCTTCTTTTTCTTTCACTTCTTCTTCTTCTTCATCATCCTCTTCCTCTTTTTCTTCTACTTCTATGTCTTCTTCTTCTTCCTTACCTTCTTTTTCCCCTTCTTTTTCTTCTTGTTCTTGTTCTTCTTCTTCCTCTTGTTCTTTCTATTTTTTGTTATTGTTGTTGTTGTTCTACATCTTTTTCTACTTCTTCTTCTTCTCTTTATTTTTCTTCTTTTTCATCCTCTTTTCTTTCTTCTTCTTTTTCTTCTTCTACACCTTCTTCTTCTTCTTCTTTTATTTCCTCTTTGTCTTCTTCTTCTTCTTCTTATTCTTATTTTCTTTTTCTTCTTCTTCTTCTTCATCATCATCATCTTGTTCCACTTATCTTCTTCTTGTTCTTCTTCTTTTTCTTCTACATCATCCTTTTCTTCTTTGTCTTCTTCTTAAATTCTTCTTCTTCTTCTTCCCCTTCATCTTCCTCTACTTTTTCTTTTTCTTCTTTTTCTTCGTTTTCTTCTTCTTCATCTTCTTCACCTTCTTCTTCTTATTCTTGTTCTTCTTCTTATTCTTCTACTTCTTCTTCATCTTCTTCTTCTTCTTCTTCTTCTTCTTCTTTCTCTTCTTCTTCTTTTTCTTCTTCTTCTTCTTCTTCTTCCTCCATATTTTCTTCTTCTTCTTCCTCCTCTTCTTCCTCCTCTTTCTCCTTTTCTTTTTCTTATTCTTCTTCTTCTTCTTCGTCTTCTTTTTATTCTTATTGTTTTTTCTTCCTTCTCTTCTCCATCTTCTTCTGCTTCCTTCTTCTTCTTCTCCTTATTCTTCTTCTTCATCTTCTTCTTCTTCAACTTGTTCTTCTTCTCCTTCTTCGTAATCTCAAATCGCTATTCCCTAATCTTTATTCCTTAATCCTTTTCTATCTAATCCTTCATCCTTGAATTTATAATGCCTAATCCATTCCTCCAAAATCTCTAATCCTTAATCACTAATTCCTAATCCCTCATCACTAATCCCTAATCCCTAATCCTTAATCCATCATTAAACCATAATCCATAATTCAAAATCCCTAACACAAAATCCCTAATCCTTCTTTCTTAATCCTTAAGTTTTAGTCCCTAATCCCTAATCTTTAATCCCAAATCCTTAATCCCTTATCTCTAATCTCTAATTCCTAATCCCTAATCTTTAATAATCTCTAATCTTTAATCCTTAACACCTAATCTTTAAACTCTAATCTTAATTATAAATCATTTAATCTCAAATCCATAATCCTTAATCTTTATGTCTAATCCTGAATCCTGAATCTCTAATCACTAATGTCAAACCTTGAATCCCTATTCCCTAATTCGTAATCCCAACCCTAAAAGCCTAATCCATAGTAATTAATCCCTTAATACTAAATCTCTAATCCCTAATCATTAATCCCTTCATCACCAATCCTTAATTTCTAATCCTTAATCCAAAGTTATATTCCTTATTCTTTGATCCCTACTCCACAATCCCTAATCCTTAATTCTTAAACCCTAATACCTTGTTGCAAATCTAGATTCCCAAATTCCTAATCCTTAATACTTAATCCTTAATCCCAAAAACCTAATCCCTAATCCTTCCCTCCTAAATCCCTAGTCTTTAAGTCTTAATCCCTAACCTCTAATACCTTCCTCCTCCACTTCTTCTTCCACTTCTTGATCCCCTTCTTCTTCCTCCTCTTCTTCTTCTTCTCTTTCTTCCTTATTTTCTTCTTCCTCTTCTTCCACATCTTTTTCTTCCTCTTCTTCCTTCTTTTCTTCTTCTTCCTCTTCTTTCTTTCCTTCTTTTTATTCTTCCTCTTTATCTTTTCTTCTTCTTCATCTTCTTCTTGCTCTTCCTCTTATTCTTCTTCCTCTTCTTCTTCTTCTTTTTCTCCTTCTTCTTTTCTTATTCTTTCTCTTCCTCTTTTTTCTACTTCTTCTTCTTCTTCCCCTTCTTTGTCTTCTTCTTCTATTTCTTCTTCTTCTTCTTTGTCTTCTTCTTCTTCTTCTTCTTCTTCTTCTCCTTCTTCAACTTCTTCTTCCTCTCCATCTCCTAATCTTTCTCTTTCTCCTTCTATTTCTCCTTCTCCATCTCGTACACCTCCTTCTCCTTCTCCCCCATCTCCTTCACCTTCTCTATCCATTCTTTTTCTCCTTCTCCTCCTCCTCCTCTTCGTTCTCCTCGCACTCCTCCTATTCTTCTCCTTCTTCCTCTTATTCTTCTTCTTCTTCTTCTTCTTCGTCTTCTTTCTTCTTTCTTCTTTCTTCTTTCTACTATCCTCTTTCTTCCTTTTTTCCTTCTTCCTTCTCCTTTCTTCTTTATTCTTCCTCTTTTTCTTCTTAATGTTTCTTCGTTCTTCCTTCTTCCTTCTTCCTTCCTTCTTCTTCTTCCTCCTACTTTCATAACTCTAATCCCTAATCCTTAATCTCTAATCAATCCTTAATCTTTAATCCCTAATCTTTAATTCCTAATATTTAATCCTTAATATCTAATCCCTAGACACTAATTTCGAATACCGAATCCCTAATCCTTAATCCATAATCTTCAATCCCTAATCTCTAATCCCTAATTCCTATTTTCTAATCCTTAATCACTAATCCCTAAACTCTAATCCATAGTTTGTAATCCTAATCTTAATCCCTAATCTCTATTTCTAAATCCAACATGCCTAATCTCTAATCACTAATCCCTTATCCCTAATCCCTATTCATTTATCCCTAATCTCCAATCATAAATCTCTAATCCCTAATCCTTGATAATTAATCCCTTAAATCTTAATCCCTAATCCATGATAAAAAAATTGTTAATCACTAATTCTTAATCCCTAATACATACTACTTATTACCTAGTTCCTACCCATTAATCCCAAATCCTTAATCCCTAATTACTAACTCTCAATTCCCTAATCTCTAAACCTTAATCCCTAATACAAAATCCTTAATCCTTCCCTTCCTAAACTTTAACCAATATTGTCTTATGCCTAACCCTAATCCTACCTTCCAAAATCCTTATTCCTTAATCCCAAATACCTAACTCTTTACCCCTAGTCCCTCTCTTCTTCTTCTTCTTCTACATCTACTTCTTCTTCCTTTTCTTCTTTTACCTCTTCTTATTCTTATTCCTCACCTTTTTCTTCTTCTGTCTCCTGTTCTTCCTCACCTTCCACCTCTTCTTCTTCTTCTTCTTCTTCTTCTTCTGTCTCTTCCTCTTGTTCTTCTACTTCTACTACCTCTTTCGCTTCTTCTTCCTCTTCTCCTTCCACTTTTTCTTCTTCTTCTTCTTCTACTTCTTTTTCATCATCATCTTCTTCTTCTTCTTATTCTTTTTCCTCTTCTTCTTCTTCTTCTTCTTCTTCTTCTTCTTTCTCTTCTTCTTCTTCATGTTCTCTTTCTTCTTACTCTTCTTCTTCTTCTTCTTTTTCTTCTTCTTCTTCTTCCCCTTTTATTTCTTCTTTTTCTTCTTCTTCTCCTTCTTCTCCTTCTTCTTTTTTTTCTTCTATATCTTCTTCTTTTTCTTCTTCTCCTTCTTCTTCTTCTTCTTCTTCTACTCTTATTCTTGTTTTGCTTCTTCTTTTTCTTCTTCATTTTCCACTCCTTCTCCTCCTTTTTTCTCATTATTTTCCTCTTTTTCTTCTTTTAGTTCATCACCTTCTTCTCCTTCTTTTTCTTCTTACTCATCTCCTTCTTATTCTTATTCTTCTTCTTCTTCTTCTTCTTCCACTTCCTCTTCTTTTTCTTCTTCTTCTTCGTCCTTTTCCTCTTCTTCTTCTTCTTCTTCTTCTTCTTATTCTTCTTGTAATTTTTTTTCTTTTTCTTCCTCTTCTTCCTTTTCTTCCTATTCTTCTTCTTCCTCTTCTTCTTGTTCTTCTTCTTCTACTACTACTTCCTCTTTTTCTTCTTCTTCTTCGTCTTCTTATTCTTCCCCTTCTACTTGTTCTTCTTCTTCTTCCTCCTCTTCTTCTTCCTCGCCTTTGTCTTCTTCTTCTTCTTCTTCTTCTTGTTCCTCTTCTTCTACTCTTTTTTCCACTTCTTCTTGGTCTTCTTCTTCCTCTTCTTTTTCTTCTTTTTCTTTCACTTCTTCTTCTTCTTAATCATCTTCTACTTCTACTTCTCTTTTCTTTTTCTCCTTCTACTTCTTCTTCTTCTTCTTCTTCCTTTTCTTCTTCCTCTTCTTCTTTCTCTTATTCTACTTTTTCCTTTTCTTCTTCTCCTTCTCCTTCATCATCATCATCATCTTCTTCTTCTTCTTCATCTTCTTCTCCTTCTATTTCTTCTTCTTCTTCTTCTTTTTCCTCTTCTTGTTCTTATTCTTCTTCTTCTTCTTTTGTTCTTCATCATCATCATTTTTTTCTTTTTCTTCTTCCTCTTCTTCTACTTCTTCTTGTTCTTCCTTTACTTCTTTCTTAATACAAAATCTTTAATCCTTAATACTTAATCCCTAACCTTTAGTCCCTAGTCCTTAATCTTTATCCTTAATCCATGTTCTCTAATCCCTCCTCCCTAATCCCTAATCCTTAAATCATAATTCCTAAAACCGAATGCCTAATAACTAATCTCTAATCCTAATCCCTAATCTGTAATACCTAATCCCTAATACTTTATCCCTACGCTTAATCCATAATCCCTCCGTCCGAGTTCTCTAATACCTAATACCTAATCCTTAAACCTTAATCTTTAATCCCAAATAATCTCTAATGCTTAAACCCTAATCTTAATTATAATTATTAAATCTTGAATCCTTAATCTCTAATCCCTAATCCTTAAACTCTAATAAATAATCGCTAATGTTTAATCATTATTCTCTAATCCCTATTCCTTAATCCATAATCTGTAGTAATTAATGCCTTAATCTTAAATCTCTAATCATTAATCTCTTCATCTCCAACCCCTTATTCTAAATACTTATTCCTTAATCCATTTTACTTATTCCTCAAGCCCAACTCTATAATCCTTAGTCCTTAATCATTAAACCCTAACCCCCTAACTACAAATCCATAATCCATATTCCTTAATCCTTAATATTTTATCCTTAATTCTTAATCCTTAAAATAATCCCTAATATTTCTTTTCTTAATTCCTAATCCCTCAACCTTAACCTTAATCCCTGATCTCTAAAACCTATTCCTTCTCTTCATCCTCTTCATCTTATTCTCCAACTACTTCTTTCTCTTCTCGTTTTACTTCTTCTTCTTCTTCTTCTTCCTTATTTTCTTCTTCTTCTTCCTCTTCTTCCTCATCTTCCTCTTCTTCTTCTTCTCCTCCTTTATCTTCCTCTTCTTCTTCTTCTTCTTCTTCTTCTTCCTGTGTTTCTTCTTTTTCTTCTTTTCTTCTTCCTACTCTTCTTCTTCCTCTTGTCTTCTTCTTCTTCTTCTTCTTTTCTTATTCTTCTTCTTCCTTTTGTTCATCATCATCATCATCTTCTTCTTCTTCTTCTTCCTCTTCTTCATCATCATCATCATCATCTTCTTCTTCTTCTTCTCCATCTTCTCCTTCCTTATCTTCTTCCATAATCATTAATACATCTCTAATCTATAATCCTTAATACTTAGTCCCTAATCTCTAATCATGATGAGTCCTTAATCCTTATCAATATTTCTTATACCCTACTTCTAACTCCCTAATCCCTAACCCCTAATCCCTAAACCCTAATCCTAATTGCTAATCCATAATCCTTAATCATGAATCCCTAATCTTGAATCCCTAATCTCGAATCCATAATCCCTTCCTCCCTTCCTCCCTAAACCCAAATACCTAATCCATCTCTTCTTCCTTTTCCTTTTCTACTTTTTATTCCTCTTCATCCTCTCCTTCATCCCCTTCGTCTTCTTCTTCCTCATCTTCCTCTTCTTCCTCTTCTTCTTGTTTTCTTCTTCTTCCTCTTCTTCTAATCTTCCTTGTCTTCTTCTTTTTCTTCTTCTTCTTATTCCTCTTCTTCTTCGTCTTCCTCTTCTCCATCTTCTTCTTCTTTTTCTTCTTTCTCTCTTCTTCTTCTTCTTCTTGCTCCCCTTCATCATCTTCTTCTTCTTCTTGTTCTTCTGCTTTTGCTTCTACTTCTTCTTCTTCCTCTTCTTCTTCTTCTTCTTCTTCTTCTTCTTCTCTCCCTCTCTCTTCCTCTTCTTCTTTATCATCTTCTTCTTCTTCATCTTTTTCTTATTATTATTATCATTCGCCTTCTTCTTCTTCTTCTACTTCTTCTGCTTCTTTTTCCTCTTCATCTTCTTCTTCTTCCCTTTTTACCTCTTCTTCTAGTTTCACTTCTATTTCTTCTACTACATCTTCTTCTCTTCCTTCTCCTTCTTCTTCTACTTCTATTTCTTCTTGTTCTTGATCTTCATCTTTTTCTTCATCTTTTCTTCTTCTCTTGTTCATATTCTTCTTCTTCTTCTTCTTCATCTTCTTCTTCTTCTTCTTTTTCCTCTTCATCTTCCTTTTCTTCATCATCATCATCATCTTCTTCTTCTACTTCCTTGCCTTCTTCTCCTTCGTATTCCTACTGTTCTCCTTTTCTTCTTCTTCTTCTTCATTGTCCTCTTCTTATTCTTCTTCTACCTTCTCCTTCTCTTCTCCACCTTCTTCCTCTTATTCTTCTACTTCTTCAACTTCTCCTTCTTCTTCTTCTCTTCTTCTTCTTCTTCTTCTTCTTATTTTTCTTCTTCTTCTTCTTCTTCTTCTTCTTCTTCTTCCTCTTCTCCTTCTTCTTCTTCCTCTTCTTATTTTCTCTTCTTCTTCTTCTTCTTCTTCTTCCTCTCTTCTTCATCTTCTTCCTCATCTTTCTATTCTACTTCTTCTACTTCTTCCTCATCTTCCTCTCTTCTTTTTTCTTTTTCTTCATTCTTCTTCTTCTTCTTCTCTTCCTGCTCTTCTTCTTCGACTTGTCCTCTTCTTCTCCTTCTTTTCTTTATCTTCCTCTTCCTTTTCTTTTTCCTCTTAATCTTCTTATTATTATTATTATTGTTATTATTATTATTATTATTATTATTATTTATATTATTATTCATCTTCTTCTTCTTTTTCTTCTTCTTCTTCTCCTTCTCCTTCTCTCAATCTTTCTCCTTCTCCTTCTCCTTCTTTTACTCCTGCTCTTATTCCTCCTTTCCTTCTCCTTAACCATCTCCTTCACCTTCTTCATCTCCTTGTCCTTCTTTTTCTACTTCTTCTCCTCCTTCATTTCCTCTAATCCTATTCCTTCTTCATCATCTTCTTCTTCTTCTTTCTTTCTTCTTTCTTCTTTCTAATTTCTTCTTTCTTCTTCCTTCTTCCTTCTTCCTTCTTCCTTCATCTTACAACCTTCCTTTTTCTTCCTTCCTCCATTCTTCTTTATTCTTCCTCATGTTCTTACTTTTCTTCTTCTTCTTTTTTTTTGACTTCTCCTTATCATTTTCTTCTTCTTCTTTTTTCCTCCTTCCTTCTTCCTCCTTCCTTCTCCCTAATCCCTAAACCATCCTTAATTTCAATTCCCTATTTAGTAATCCCTAACTTCTAATCACTAATCTCTAATATTTAAACTTTAATCTATAATACCTAATCCCTAATCCCTAATCTACAATTCATAATCCCTAATCCTTAATCTCTAATCCCTCATCTAAAATACTTCATCCCTAATCCTAAATCCTAATCCCTATCTCCAATCTTAATCTTAATCTCTAATCTTGAATCATACATCCTTAATCTCTAATTCTAAATACCTAATCTGTAATCCTAAATCCCTAATCTCTAATCCTTAATCCTTAATAATTAATGCCTTAGTTATTAATCCCTAATATCTAATCCTTAATCATTAATCTCTTTATCCATAATCCCTAATATCTAATCACTAATCTATAATCCTTAATCACTAATCATTAATCCTTAATCTTTATTACTTATTTCCTAATCCCTACTCCTTAATCCCTAATCCCTAATCTTTAAACCCTAATCCCTAATTGCTAACTCGTAAACCCCTAACCACTAATCTCTAACATCTAACTCATAATCCTCAATTCTTCCCTGCCTAATCTTTAATCAATAATCCTTTCTTTCCTAATCCTTAATTCTTAATCCCTAACCCTAAACCCTAATCCTTAATAAGACCCTTCTTCCTCTTTTTCTTCTATATCTTCTTCTTCTTCTTCGTCTACTTCTTCCTCTTCTTCCTCATCTTCCTCTTCTTCCATATCTTCCTCTTCATCTTCTTTTTTTCTTCTTCCTTCTCTTCCTATTCTTCTACTTCTTCTTCTTCTTCCACTTTTCTTCCTCTTCTTCTTTCCTTCTTCTTCCTCTACATCTTTTACCTCTTTTTCTTCTTCTTCATCATAATCTACTTCCTCTGCTTCTTTGCCTTCTTCTTCATCTTCTTCTTCTTCATGTTCTTCTATTTCTTCTTCTTCTTATTCTTCTTCTTCTTCTTCTTCTTCTTCCTCTCCTTCCCCTTCTTCTTCATCCTCTCATCCAATCTCTCTTCTTCTTCTACATCTTCTTCTTCTTCTTCTAATTTTAATTCTAATTCTTCTTCGTCTGGTTCTTCTTCTTCTTCATTTTTATCTTCTTCTCTTCTTTGTGTACCTCTTCTTCAGTTTTTAATCTTCCTCTTCGTCTTCTTCTTCCTCTTTTTCTACTTCTCAACCTTCTTCTCCTTCTTCTTCTATTACTCTTCTCCTTCTTCTTTTGCTTCTTCTTCTTCTTCTCTTCTTTGTCACCTTCTCTACCTCCTTCTTCGTCTTCTTCTTCTTCTTCTTCTTCTTCTCCCTCCTCCTCCTCCTCTTGTTCTTCTAACTCTTATTCTTAATCTTACTCTACTTCTTCTTCTTCTTCTTATTCTTATTTTGATTCTTCTTCCTCTTCTTCCTCTTCTTCATCTGCTTTTTCTTCTTCTTTTTCTTCTTCTTCTACTTCTTTCTCTTGTTCTTCTACTTCTTCCTCTTCTTCTTCTTCTACTTTTTACTCTTTTTCTTCCTCTTCCTCTTCTTTTTATTCTTTCTTCTTCTTCTTCTTCATCATCTTCTACTTCTTCTTCTTGCTCTTCTTCTTCCTCTTCTTTCTCTTGTTCTTCTTCCTCTTCTTCTTCTTCTTCTTCTTCTTCTTCTCTTCTTCTTTTTCTTCATCATCTTCTGCTTCTTTTTCTTCTTCTAGTTTTACTTTTTCCTCTTCTTTTTCCTCTTCTTCTACATCTTCTGCTTCTTTTTCTCTTCTTCATCATCTTCTTCTTCTCCTTCTCTTTCTACTTCCTCTTCTTCTTCCCTTTCTGTTTCTTCTACAACTTATTCTTTTCCTTCTTCTTCTTCTTCTTCTTCTTCTATTTCTTCTTCTTCTCCTCTTTTTCCTCTTCTTCATCTTTTCTTCTTCTTTAGTTCTTATTATTCTTTTTCTTCTTCATCTTCTTCTTCTTCTTCTTCTTCTTCTTTCGCCTCTTCTACTTCGTCACCATCATCATCTTCTTCTTCTACCACCTCAGCTTCTTCTCCTTCTTCTTATTCCTATTGTTCTCCATCTTCTTCTTCTTCTTCTTCTTCTTCTTTTTCATCTTCTTCTTCTTCTTCTTCCTCCTCCTCCTGTTCTTATCCTTCTTCTTCTTCATCTTCTTCTTCTTCTACTCTACTACTACTACTTCTTCTTCTTCTTCTTCTTCTTCTTCCTCTTCTTCTTCTTGTTCTTCTTTCTCTTCTTCAACTTCTTCTTCTTCTTCTTATTCTTCTTCTTCTTGTTCTTCTTCTTCTTCCACTTCTACTTCTTCTTCATCTTCATTTACTTCCCCCTCTTCTTCTTTTACTTCTTTTTCTTCTTCATCATCTTCATCTTCTTCTTCTTCCTCCTCCTCCTCCTCTTCTTCTTCTTCTTCTTCGTCTTCTTCTTCTTCTTCTTCTTCTTCTTCTTTTTCCTCTTCTTCTCCTTCTTCTTCCACTTCTTCTTCTTGCTCTTCTTCTTCCTCTTCTTTCTCTTTTTCTTCTTCCTCTTCTTTGTCAACTTCTTCTACTTCCTCTTCCTCTCCTTCTTCACCTTTTTCTTCTTCTTCCTCCTCATCTTCTTCTCCTACTTCTACCTCTTCTTTCTCATCTACCTTTGGTTCTTCTTCTTCTTCTTACTCGTTAATCCTTACTCCCTAATCCCTAATCCTTAGTCCCTAAACGCTTACCCATAATTGCTAATCCATAATCCCTAGTCCTTCTTTCCTAAACTTTAATCCTTAATCTGTCACACCTAATCCCTAATCCCTCCCTCTTGACACCTTAATCCCTAATCCCTTACCCTTAATCACAAAATCCTAATCCATCTCTTCTTTCTCTTCTTCTTCTTGTTCCTCTTCTTCCTCAAGTTCCCCTTCTTCCTTTTCTTCTTTTTCTTCTTATTCTCCTCCTCCTTCTTCTTCTTCTTCTTCTTCTACTTCTTCTTGCACTTCTTCTTCTTATTCTTCTTCTTTTTCTTCTTCATTTACCTCTTCTCCTCCTTCCACTTCTTCTTCTTCCCTTTCTTCTACATCTTTTTCTCCTTCTTCATTTCTTGCTCTTCTTCTGGCTCTTCTTTGTTTCTTTTTCTTGCTCTTCTTCTTTTTCCTTTTTTCTTCTTCTTGATATTTTAATTCTTGTTATTCTTCTTCTTCTCCCTCTTCTTCTTCTTCTCCCTCTTCTTCTTCTTCTTCTTCTTCTTCTTCTTCAAGTTCTTCTGCTTCTTCTTCTTCTTCTTCTTCTTCTTCTTCTTCTCTTACTACTTCTCCTTCTTCTTTTACTGCCTATTTTATTTTTTTTTCACCTTCATCTTCTTCTTTTTCTCCTTCTTCTTCTTGTTCTTGTTCTTCTTCTTCTTCTTCTATTTCTTGCACTTCTTCTTCTTCTTCTCATTCATGTTTTTCTTCTTCTCTTTTTGTTCTTCTACTTCTTCTTCTTTTTCTTCTTCTTCTTCTTCTTCTTCTCCTCCTCCTCATTTTTCCTCTTCATCTTCCTCTTCTTCTTCTTCTTCTTTCCTTCTTCTTCTTCCTCTACTACTTCACCTTCTTCTCCTCCTTCTTCTTGCACTTCTTCTTCTTCTTCCTTTTTCATCTTCGTCTTCTTTTTCTTCTTTTACTTCTTTTACTACTTCTTCTTCTTTCTCCTCCTCTTCCTCTTCCTCCTCTACTTCTTTTTCTTCCTCCTCTTCTTCTTCTTCTTCCTCTACTTCCTATTCTTCCTCTTCTTCCTCTTCTTCTTCTTCTTCTTCCTCTTCTTCTTCTTCTTCTTCCTTTTCTTCTTATTCTTATTTTTCTTTTGCTTCTTCTTCTTCTTCTTCTTCCTCTTCCACCTCTTCTTCTTCAAATTCTTCTGGTTTTTCTTCTTCTTCGCCCTCTTCTTATTCAAATTCTTTTTCTTCTTCCTCCACTTCTTCTTCTACCTCTTCTTCTTCCAATTCTTTCTCTTCTTCTTCTTCCTCTTCTTCTTCTATGACTTTTTCCATTTAGTTTTTCCACTTTTACTTCTTATTTTTCTTCTTCTCCTCGATCTTCTTCTTCTTGTTCTTTCTCTTTATTTTCTACTTCTTCTTCTTCATCCACTTCGACTTGATTTTTTTCTTCTTATTCTTATTCTTATTCATATTCTCATTCTCATTCTTCTTCTTCTTCTTCATCATCATAATCTTCTTCTTCTTCTACTACTTCTTCTTCTTCCTCTTCTTCTTCCCTAATCATCAATCCATTCCAAATCCCTAATACTTAATCCTTAATTTGTAATCCCTAATCCCTAATCTTTATGCCTATTTCTTATTCCCTTATCCCTACTCCCTAATCTCTCATGTTGAAACTCTAATCTCTAATCACTAATCCTTTTTCCCTAATGCCTAATCCCTAATCTCACCATCTCTAAGCCCTAATACCTAATCAGTCTCTTCTTCCTTTTCTTCTTTTACTTCTTATTCTCCTCCTTCTTCTTCCTCCTATTCTTCTTCTTCCTCTTCTTCTTCTTCTACTACTTCATCTTCTCCTTCTTCTTCTTCTTCCTCTTCTTCCTCTTCTTCATCTGCCTCTACTTTTACTTCTTCTTCTTCCTATTCATCTTCTTCTTTGTCTTCTACCTTTTCCTCTTCTTCTTCTTCTTCTTCTTCTTCCACTTTTTCATCTTCTTCTTCTTCTTTGTCTTCTTCTTCCCCTACCCCTTTTCCTCTACTTCTTCTTCTTCTTCTTCCTCTTCTTCTTCTTCTTCTTCTTTTGCTTCTTCTTCTTCTTTTTCTTTTACATCTTCTTCTTCTTCTCTATCTTTTTCTTCTTTCTCCTCCTTTTTTTTTCTTCTAGTTCATCTTCTTCTTCTTCTTTTTCATAATTTCTTCTTCTCTTCTTCTATTTCTTCTTCTTCTTCTTTATCATCTTCCTCTTCTTCTTCTTTCACTTTTTATTTTTCCTCTCTATCTTCATCTTCTTCTTCTACTACTTCTTCTTAACCTTCTTATCCTTCTTCATCTTCTTACTCTTCTCCATCTTCTTCTTCTTCTTCTTCTTCCCCTTCGTTCTCTTCTTCTTTTTCTTTTTCTTTTTCTTCTTCTTCTTGTTCTTGTTCTTCCTTTTTTCTTCTTCTTCTTCTTCCACTTCTTCTTCTTCAGCTTCTTCTTCTTCTTCTTCTTCTTCTTCTTCCACTTCTTCTTCTTCAGCTTCTTCTTCTTCTTCTTCTTCTTCTTCTTCTTCCTCTTATCCTTCTTCTTCTTTATCCTCTTAGTCTTCATTTTCTTCTTCCACTTCTTCTTCTTCTTCTTTTACTTCTTCCTCTTTTTCTTTTTCTTCTTCTTATACCCTAATCCCTAATCCATGATGCCTAATACTCCTTAATGTCTTATCATTATTCCTCAATTTTTAATCTATAATTCGTAATCTCTTTAATCCCTATTCCCTAACACCTAATCCCTAATCCCTAATCCCTAATTCCTAATCCCTAATCATTAATCCTTATTACCTAATACTTAATCCATAATCATTAATCATAAATACATGTCCTCATAATCTTTAATCCCAAATCTCTAATCTAAAATCTTGTATCCTAAATTGCTAATCTCTAATCTCTAATCTATAATCCCAAATCCGTAGTCCATAATCCCTAATGTATATCCCTTATCCTTAATTCTTAATCCTTAGCGGTCAATCCTTAATCCATGATCTATATTCCCTAATCCTTTAATCCTTAATGCCTAATTCTTCATCCCTAGACTCTATTCTTTAAGCCCTATTCCTTAATCCTTAATCCCTAAGCCCTAATCCCTAATCCATAAACCCTAAAACTAATCACTAATCCAAAATCAATAATTCCAAAACCTTAAACCATAATCCCTAATCTTTAATCCTTAACCCAAAATTCTTAATCCATCTTTAATCCCTAATCATAAATCCATAATATATAATCTTTAAGACATCCCTCTCTAATTCATAATCTATTTTCTTCTTCTTCTTCTTCTTCTTCTACTTCTTATGCTCTTATTCATATTCTTCTACATCTTCTTCTGCTTTTTCTTCTTCTTGCTCTTGTTCTTCTTCTACTTCTCATTTTTCTTCTTTTCTTTCTTCTTCCTCTTCTACTTCTATTTCTTCTTCTTCTCCTTCTTCTTCTTCTTCTCCTTCTTCTACTTGTTCTTCTTCTTCTTCTCTTATTCTTTTACTTCTTCCTCTTCTTTTCTTTTTCTTCCTCTTCATCTTCTTCTTGTTCTTCCTCTTGTTCTCCTTCTTCTTCTTCTTTTTCCTCTTCTTCTTTGTCTTCTTCTTCTTTGTCTTCTTCATCTTGTTCTTCTTCTTCATGTTCTTGTTCTTCCTTTTTTTCTTCTTCTCCTCCTCCTCCTCCTTCTTCTTCATCTCCTCTCCTTCTTCTTCTTCTTCTTTAGCTTTTTCTTCTTCTTCTTCCTCCTATCCTTCTTCTTCTTGTTCTTCTTCTTCTTTCCCCTCCTCTTCTTTTTCTTCTTCCACTTCTTCTTATTCTTCTACTTCTTCCTCTTCTTCCTTTTCTTCTTTTTAATCTTTAATCCCTAATCAATAATCCCAAATACTTAATCCTTAATCTATAATCCCTCATTCTTCCCTGGCTAATCGTTATTCCATTAATCCCTAATATCTAATCTCTAATCCCTATACCCTAATCCCAAATCCCTAATCTCTAAATATAAATCCTCGATCCGTAATGCCTAATCGTTAATCCTTAGCTCCTAATCCTTAAACTATAATATGTAATCCCTAATCCTTAATCCATAATTCCTAATCTCTAATCCCTTATCTCCTATCCCTTATCTGTAATCTATAGCCCTTAATCCCAAATGCCTTATCCTTAATCCGTAATCCATAGTCCCTAATCTTTATTAGTTAATCTATTAATCTCTAATCCCTTATCTTGAATCTATAATACTTAATCGCTAATCTATAATCCCTAATCTCTAATCTTTAATCTCTAATCCATACTCCCCAATCCTAATTCACAAATCCTTAATGCTTGCATCTATAATCTCGTGTATCTCAAATCATTAGCCCCAAATCCTTATTTTCTAATCCCTTGTCCCAAAACCCTATTCTATTAACCCTATTACCAAATCCCTCATCCTTCATCCTTTATCTCAAATCCTGTTAATATAACCCTAATTCCTATTTCTTAATCTCTAAACCTTAATTTTTAATCCTTAATCCTCAATTCCTCTTCTTCTTCCTCTTCTTCCCTTTCCTCTTCTTCTTCTTCTTATCTTCTTCATCTTCTTCTTCTTCTTCTTTTTCTTCTTCTTTTTCTTCTTCTATTTGTTCATATTCTTCTTCTTCTTCTTCTTCTTCTACGTCATCTTCTTCTTTTCCTTCTTCTTCTTGTTCTTCCTCTTCTTCATCATCATCATCTTCTTCTTCTTCTTCTTCTTCATCATCATCTTCTTCTTCTTCCTCGTCTTCTACTCCCTCTTCTTCCTTTTATTCCTTTTCTTCTTTTTCCTTTTCCTCTTTCTTCTACCTCTTCGTCTTCTTCTACTTCTTCATCCTTTTTTTCTTCTTCTTCCTCTCCATCTTTGGCCTCTTCTTCTTCTTCTTATTCTTCTTCTTGCTCTTCTTCTTCTTCATCTTCTTCCTCTTCTTCCTCTTCTTCTTCTTCTTCTTCTTCTTCCTCCTCCTCTTCTTCTTCCTCTTCTTCCTCTTCTTCGTCTTCTTCTTCCTCTTTAGCTTTGTCTTCTTCCTCTTCTTTAATCATCATCTTCTTCTACTTCTTCTTCTTCTTCCTCCTCGTCTTCCTCCTCCTCCATCATCATCATCTTCTTCTTCTTCTTTCTTTCTTATTTCTTCTTTCTTATTTCTTCTTCCTTCTTCCTTCTTCATTCCTCCTTCCTTCTTCCTTCTTCCTTGTTCCTTCTTCGTTCTTCCTCCGTCCTTGTTCCTTTTTCGTTCTTCCTTTTGCCTTATTTTTTCCTCTTTATTCTTTCTTCTTTCTACTTTCTTTTTTCTTTTTTCTTGCTTCATCTTCTTTCTTTCTTCTTCTTTCTTTCTCCTTCTTCTTCTTTCTACTTTCTTCTTCTTCTTGTTCTTCATCTTCTTCTTCTCCTACTTCAACTTAATCATTAATCTCTTATCCCATTCATCCCTAATCCCTTATTTGTAATCCCTAATCTCTCCCTCTTTAATCTTTAAACCATAAGGCTTAATCCCTAAGCCCAAATCTATAGTTCTTAATTACTAAATCCCAAAGCCCAAATCTTTAATACCATATCTATCTTTTTTCCCTAATCCATAATCCCTAAACCATAAACCATAAACCCTAATGTCTTATCCCTATTCCATAATCGCTAATCCATAATCCTTAATCGTTGATCCTAATCGCCAATCCCTAATCCCTAATCTTTAATTCCTGATCCATAATCATTAATACCTATTCCCAAATTCTTAATCCATAATCCTTAATCATAAATACCTATCCTCATAATCTCTAATCCCTAATCTCTAATCTAAAATCCCATATCTTAAATCTCTAATCTCTGATCTCTAATCTTTAATCCCAAATCTCTAATCCATAATCCCTTATCCCTAATCCTTAATCCTTAGCCATTAATCCTAAATCCATGATCTATATTCCCTATTATCTTAATCCTTAATCCAAAATCCTTAATCTCTAATTCTTAATCCCTAGACTTTATTCCTTAAGCCCTATTCTTTAATCACTAATCCCTAAGCACTAGTCCCTAATCTATAAAGCCTAAAACTAATAGCTAATCCTAAATAAATAATTCCTAAACTCTAAACCTTAATCCTTAATCTCTAATACTTGACCTCAAATTCCTAATACATCTTTAATCCCTAATCATAAATCCATAATATAAGATCTTTAAGCCATCCCTCCCTTATTCATAAACTTTTTTCTTCTTTTACTTCTTATTTATATTCTTCTACTTCTTCTACTGCTTCTTCTTCTTCTTATTCTTCTTCTTCTACTCCCTCTTTTTTCTTCTTTTCTTTCTTCTTCCTCTTCTACTTTTATTTCTTCTTCTTCTTCTTCTTCTTCTTCTCTTATTCTTTTACTTCTTCTTCCTCCTCTTCTTTTTCTTTTTCTTCTTCTTCTTCTTCTTCTTCTTCTTCTTTTTCCTCTTCTTCCTCTTCCTCTTCTTTTTCTTCTTCTAGTACTTCTTCTTCTTCTTCTTGTTCTTCTTTTTTTTTATCTTCTTCTCCTCCTCCTTGTCCTCTTCCTTCTTGTCCTTCTCCTTACCATCTTCTTCATCGTCTTCTTTTTCTTCTTCTTCTTCTTGAACTTCTTCTTCTTCTACATCCTCTGATCCTTCTTCTCCTTGTTCTTCTCTTTCTTCTTCTTCTTCTCCCTCTTGTTCTTCATAATACTTAATCCCTATTTCTTAATCCCTCCCTATTTTTTCTTTTATTACAAATATTTAATCTCTAATCCTTAATCCATCCTTTCTTAATCTCTCAACCTTAATCCTTAAACTCTAATCCTTTAGCTTAATCCATAATCCCTGATCCTTAACTTCTAATTCCTAATTCATCCTTTATCCCTAATACATGATCCTTAATCCTTAATCTTTAATCCTTAAACCTTGATCCTTAATACCTGATCCCTAATACCTAATAACTAATCGGTAAACCATAATTCCTAATCATAAACCTCTAATCCTTAATCTCTAATTCTTAATCCATAATCACTAATCCCTCTCCTAATCATAATCACTTAATCTTCAATTCCTAACCTTAATCTTTAATTCATAATCTTGAATCCAAATCTCTAATCATTAATCTCTAATCTTTAATCCATAATATCTATTCTCTAATTATTAATCCCAAATCCTTAATACTTTATCCTTAGCATGTAATCCCTTAAATCTTAATCCCTAATTATTAATCTCTTCAGCCCAAATCCTTAACCCTAATCTCTAATCCCTAATCCTTAATCCCAAATTCCTTTTACTTATTCCTCAATCCCTAATCCTTAATTCCTAATCCTTAATTCTTAACCCTTAATCCTTGATTTATAATCCTTAATCCCTAACACCTAATCTTATATCCATCCAACCTTAATCCTTGATCTCCAATCCTAACATTTAATCCTTAATCACTTCTTCTTTCTCTTCTTTTTCGTTTACTTCTTCCTCTTCTTCTTCTTCTTCCTCATCTTCCTAATCTTCCTCTTCTTCTACTTCTTCATCTTCTTCTTCTTCTTCTTCTTCTTCTACTTCTACTTCTTCCTCCTCTTCTACTTTTTCTTCTTCTTCTTCCTCTTAATCTTCCTCTTCTTCTTTATCTTCTTCTTCATCTACTTCTACTTCTTCTTGCTTCTCTTTTTCTTCTCCTTGTTCTTTTTCTCCGATTTCTTCTTTTCTTGTTTTTCTTCTTCCCCTTCTTCTTTCTCTTCTTCTTCTTATTATTATTATTAATATTATTATTATTTTATTTCTTCATCTTTTTCTTCTTATTATTCTTATTCTTCTTCTTCTTCTCTTTGTCATTCTTCTTCTTCTTCTCCTTCTCCTTATCTTTAGTCTTCTCCTTCTCCTTCTACTTCTCCTTCTTGTTCTTCATTTCCTTCTCCTCCTCCTCCTCTTACTTCTTCTTCTTCTTCTTCTTCTTCTACTACTACTACTACTACTTCTTTCTTCTTTCTTCTTTCTTCTTCCATCTTCCTTCTTCCTTCCACCTTCATTCCTCTTTAATTCTTTCTTCCATCTTCTTTCTTTCTTCTTTTTTCTTTATTCCTCCTCTTCCTCTTTCTCTTCTTCTTCTTCTTCTTATTCTTCCTCCTCATCTTCTACTTTGCCCTTCTTGATCCTTAATCCCTAATCTATAATCCATAATTAATAATCCATAATCCATAATCCCTAATCTCTAATCCTTAATCACTAATTTCTAACCATTAATCACTAATCCATATTCTCTAATCCCTCATCCCTAATCTCGAATACCTAACCCTTAATCCTAAATCCCTAATCACTAATCTATAATCCCTAATTCCTATTCCTTAATCTATAATCTTTAATTCTAAATCTCAAATCTTTAATAATTAATCTTTTAATCCTTAATCCCAAGTCTATAATCCTTAATCATTAATCTTTTCATCTTTAATCCCTAATTCTTAATCTTTAATCCCTAATTCATGTTACTTATTTCGTAATTCTAACTTCCTAATCTATAATCCTTAATCCCTAAACCCTAATCCCTAATTACAAATCCCTAATCCCTAATCCTTAATCCATAACCCTAATGCCTAGTACCCAATCCTTGGCTCCCTAATCCTAAATCCCTAATACCTAATCTCTAATCCATAATCCACTTCTTTTTCTTCCTCTTCTTCTTCCTCTCTTCTTCCTCTAGTTCCTCTTCTTCTTCCTGTTCTTCTTCTTCTTCTTCCAGTATTTTTTTTTCTTGTTGCTCTTTTTCTTCTTCATTTTCTTCTTCGTCTTCCTCTTCTTCTTCTTCTCCTTCTTCTTCTACTTCTTCTTCTTCTTTTTCTTCTTCTTTTTCTTCTTCTCCTTCTTCTTTTCTTACTCTTCTTATTCCTCTTCTTCTTCCTCTTTTTCTTCTTCCTCTTCTTGTTCAGCATCATCATCATCTTCATCATCTTCTATTTCTTCTTCTTCTTCTTTAATTTCTTCTTCTTCTTCTTCTTCTTCCTCTTCTACTTCTTCTTTTTCTTCGTCTTCTTCTTCTATTACTCTTTCTCCTTCCCTAATCATTAATCCATTAATCCTTAGTCTTTAAACTCTAATCAGTAATGCTTAATCCCTAATCCTAACCTCTAATCTTTAAACTTATTTCCTAATCTCTACTCACTAATCCTTAATCCCTTATTGTTCTTTTTCTTCTTCTTTTCTTCTTGTTCTTCTTCTTATTCTTCTTCTTCTTCCTCTTCTTCTTCTTCTTATTCTTCCTCTACTTGTTTTTGTTCTTCCTTTTCTTCCTCTTCTTTCACTTTTTTCTTCTCCTTCTTCTCTTTCCTCTTCTTCTTCTTCTTCCTCTTTTATTTCTTCTTCTTCTTATTCTTCTTCGTCTTCTTCTTCTACTCCTTCTTTTCCTTCTTCTTCAACTACTACTTCTTCGTCAACTTCTTATTCTTCTTTCTGTTCTTTTTCTTCTTCTTGTTCTACTTCTAGTTCTTCTTCTTCTGGTGCTTCTTTTCGTTCTTATTGTTCTTCTTGTTCTTCTTCTTCTACTACTTCTTCCACCTCTTCTACTTCTTCTTCTTCCTCTTCTTCTATTACTTATTCTTCTTCTTCTTCTTTTTCTTCTTCCTCTTCTTCCACCTCTTCTTCTCCTTCTTCTCCTGCTCCTCCATCTCCTCCTTATCTATCTCCATTTCCTTCTCCTACACCTCCTTCTCCTTCTCCTTCTTCTTCATCTCCTCCTCCTTCTCCTCCTTCTTTGTCTTCATCCTAATTGGATATTTCTTCTTTCTTATTTCTTTTTCCTTCCTCCTTCCTTCTTTCTTCTTTTTTCCTCCCTTCTTCTTCCATTTTCCTTCTTCCATCTTCTTTTTTCTTTCTTGCTTCATTTTTCTTCATTCTTCCGTCTTTCTTATTCTTTCTTCTTTCTTCTTCTTTCTTGTTCTTTTCTTTTTCTTCTTTCTTTCTTTCTTCTTCTTTCTTTGTTCTTGTTCATCTTTTTCTTTCTTCTTCTTCTTCTTCTTCTTCTTATTCTTCTTCTTCTTCTCCTCTTCTTTGTCTTCTTCTTCCACTTCTTTTTTACGCTTCTTCTTCCTTCTTCTTTCTTCCTTCTTCTTCTTCTTCCTTCTCCCTTTTCCTTAATCCATAATCCCTAATCCCTAATTTATCATTAATCCTAAATTCTTAATTCCAAATCCTTAATCCCTAATCTCTATTCTCTAATCTCTAATCTCTAAACCTTAATCCCAATACCTAATTTCTAATGCTTAATTTTTAGTTTATAATATATAATACCTAATCCTTAACTTGTAATCCATAATACCAAATCTCTAATCCCTAATCTTTAATCCAAATCCTAATCCTGATTGCTTAATCTCTAATCTCTAATATCTAACCCTAAATCCCAAATCCCTTATCGTTAATCTCTAATCCTTAATCCCAAATCCCTAATCCCTAGTCTATAATCTTTAATTAAAAATGACTAACATTTAATCTATCCCTCATTAGTCACTAATACCTAATCTTGAATCCCAATCCCTCCCTCCCCAATCTTTAATCTGCATTCCTAAATCCCTGATCCCTCCCTTCCAAATACTTATTCCTTAATCCCTAATGATAATTATAAACGGTTAGTCTCGAATCCCTAATTTATAATTCCTAATCTCCAATGATAAATCCTAATTTCCTAATCACTAATCTCTAATCCCTAATCCTTAATTAATAATCTCTTCATCTCTAATTCGTAATCCATAATCCTTAATCTACAATCCCTAAACCCTCATTACTAATCCATAATACCTAATCTATAATCTCTAAACTATAATCCCTAATCTTAAATCTCTGACACCTACGTTATAATCCCTCCCTCCTTAATCCCAAATTCCTAACCCTTAATCCCAAATCCTTCTCTTCTTCCACTTCCTCTTCTTCTTCTTCCTCTTCTTCTTCTTCTTCTTCTTCTTCTTCTTCCTCCTCCTCCTCTTCTTCTTCTTCTTCCTAATCATCTTTTTCTTTTTTCTCCTCTTCTTCTTCCACTTCTTCTTCTTCTTCTACATTGTTTTCTACTTTTCTTGTTCTTCCTCTTCCTCTCCTTCTTCCTCTTTTTCTTCATCTTCTTAATTTTCTTCTTCTTCCTCTTTCTCTTGTTCTTGTTCTTGTTCTTGTTCTTCTTCTACTTCTCCTTCTTCTTCTCCTCCTTAAACATCTCTTTATCATTCTCCTTCTCCTTCTCCTTCTTCCTTTCCTTCTCCATCTTCTTCTTGTTCTCCTTCTCCTCCTTCTCCATGTCCTCCTCTTTCTCCTTCTTCTTCTTCTTCTTTGTCTTCTTCTTCTTCCTCTTCTTCTTCTTTCCTTTTTCTTCTTTCTTGTTTGTTCTTCTTCTTTATTCTTCCTTCTTCTTTCATCCTTCCACCTTCCTTCTTCCTTCATCCTTCTTTCTTTCTTCTTTCTTCTTTCTTCTTTCTTCTTTCTTCTTTCTTTTTTATTCTTCCTCTTCGTTGTCTTCTTCTTCTTCTTCTTCATCTTTTTTCTCTTCGTCTTCTTCCTAATTTCTTTTTCCTTCTTCCTTCTTCTTTTTTCCTTCTTCCTTCTTCCTTCTTCTTTTTTCCTTCTTCTTCCTTCTTCCTTCTTCCTTCTAGCTTTTCCTTAATCCTTAATCTGTAATCCTTAATCCTTTATCCTAAATCCCTAATCCATTCTTAATCCCTAAGCCTGAATCCTTAATACCTAATCGCTATTTCCTAATCTCCAAACTCTAAACTCTAATACTTAATACCTAATTCCTAATCCCTAATCCTTAATCTATAATCCATAATATGTAATCCCTTATTTCTTATCCATAATCTCTAACTTTAATCACTAATAATTAATCACCAATCCCTAATCCTAATCCCTTAATCTCTAATCCCTAATCCTTAATCCCAAATATCTAATACTAATCCTGAATCCCAAATCCCTAAACCACAATCCCTAATCCTAAATCACTAATCTTTAATAATTAATCCCTTAATTTTTAATCTTTAATCCTTAATCATTAATCACTTCATCCCTAATCCTTAATCCCTATTACTTATTTTCTAATCTCTTCTCCCTAGTCCATAATCCTTAATCCCTTAATCCTAATCCTTAATTGCTAATCCATAAACATTAATCCATAAAACCTAATCCTTAATTATTAATCCCTTCATACCTAATCCCTAATCCTTAATCCATAATCCTTATTACTTATTTCTTAATCCTTACTCCCTTGTCTGTGATCCTTAATCTCTAAACCTGAATCCTTAATTACTAATCCCTGATCATTAATTTTTTCATCCCTAAACCCTACTCCCTAATCTATAATACTTAATCCCTAAACCTTAATCGTTAATTGTTAATCCATAATTTCAAATTTCTAGTCTCTTCCTTAATCCTTAATGCCTATTACTTAATGTCTCCCTCCTTAATCACTAATCTAAAATACCTAATCTTGAATCCATAATCCATAATCCATAATCCCTCTCCTCCTAATTTGTAATCTTTATTCCTAAATCCTTAATCCCTTACTCCTTAATCCCTAGACATTCATCTCTAGTCCCTAATCTTAATTACAATCACATAATCTCTAATCCCTAAGCGCTAATCTCTAATTTGTAATCCTTAATCCTGAATCCCTAATCACAAATCTCTATCCTTTATCTCTAATCCCTATTTCCTAATCTATAATCCCTAATCTTAAACACCTTATCTGTAATACTTAGTAATTATTCCCTTAAACTGTAGTTTCTAATCCCCAATCATTAATCCCATTAATTAAATTATTAATCCCTAATCCTAATTACTTACTCCATAATTCATACTTTATAATCCTTAATCCTTAATCTCTAATCCCTAATCCTTAATTACTAATCAATATTCCCTAATCCCTAAACCATAATCGCTAATCCTTAATCTCTAAACCCTAATCTATAATTACTCCCTCCTTAATCCTTAATCCTTAATCCTTAATCCTTAATCCTTAATCCATAACCCCGAATCCATAATCTCTAATCTATCTGTTCTTCCTCTTCCTCTTCTTCTTCCTCTTCTTCTTCTTACTTTCGTTCTTCCTCTTCTTCTTCATCTTCTTTTTCCTCCTCTTCTTCTTTTTCTTCTTCTTCCTCATCATCTTGTTTTTCTTCTTCTTCCTCTTCTTTGACAAATTCCTCTCCTTCTTATTCTTCTTCTTCTTCCTCCTCTTCATCTTCTTCTTCATCTTCTTCTTCTATTACTTCTTCCTCTTCTTCTTCTTTTTCTCCTTCTGCTCCTTCCTCTACTTCTTCTCCATCTTCAAGTCCTCCCCCTTCTCCTTCACCTTCTTCTTCTACCTCTTCTTCTTCTTTCTTCTTTCTTCCTTCTTCTTTCTTTTATCTTCTTTCCTCTTTCTTCTTCCTTCTTTCTTCCTTCCACCTTCCTTCTTCCTTCTTTTTTCTTCTTTCTTTCTTCTTCTTTCTTCTTTCTTCTTTCTTCTTTCTTCCTTCTTCTTTCGTCATTATTCTTCCTCTTCGTCTTTCTTTTCTTTTTTATCTTCTTCTTCTTTCTATTCTTCTTTTTTTCTTCCTTCTTTCTTCTTCTTTCTGTCTTCTTCTTCTTCCTTCTTCCTTTTCTCTTTTTTGTAATCCTTAACTCTTAATTCCTAATTCTAAATCCTTAATCCTTAATCACTAATCCATCTATAATCTCTAATCTCTAAACCTTAATCTCAAATACCTAAATCATAATCCTTAATTTCAAATCCCTAATCTCTAATTTACAATCAATAATACTGAATCGCTAAACTCTAATCCTTATTCCCTAATTCTTAATCCTAAATAACTATTCCCAAATCCTTAATCCTTATTGTCTAATCCTTATTTCTATTCTTAATCCCTAAGCTCTAATATCTAACAAAAAATCTAAATCCTTAATAACTAATCTCTAGTCCCTAATCCTTAGTCCTAATTCTCTTATCTATAATCTCTAATCTTAAATCTATAATTTTTAATAAATAATACCTAATCCTTAATCCCTAATAATTAATCCCTTCCACCATATTTTGTAATCTTAATTATTAATCCCGAATGCATATTACTTATTCTATAATTTCTACTCACTAATTTGTAATATTTAATGCCTAAACCTTAAGCCTTAATTACTAATTCATAATCCCTAATCCCTACTCCTTAATCCCTAATCCGTAATGCATAAAATTTAATCTTTCCCGCCCTAATCTATCATCCCTAATCCTTGATACCTAATCTCAAATCACCAATAACTCCCTTCCTAATTCATAATATGTATTCCTAAATCATTAATCCCTCCCTCAATCGGAAATCTATACTCCTTAACCTCTAATACTTAATCCTTAATCTCTAATCCATAATCCTACATCCCAAATCCCTAATCAATAATCTCTAATCCTTAATCCCTTATCCTTATTCTCTAATCCATAATCTCTAATCCTAAATCCCTAATCTACAATCTTTAGTAATTAATCTCTTAATCTTTAATTTTTAATCATTAATCCCTAATCATTATGCCATTAATCCCTAATCCCTAATCCTTAATCCTTAATCCTTAATCTCTATTCCTTATTACTTGTTCCATAATCTTAACTCCTTAATCCATAATTCTTAATCAATAAACCTTAATCTCTAATTGCTAATCCAAAATCCTTAATCCTTTATCACTAATCTCAAATACTTAATCCCTAACACCTTAATCCTTAATTCTTCTCTCCTTAATCCTTAATTTCTAACCTCTAATTCCTAATCCTTAATACATCTCTTCTTCTTCTTCTACTTCTTCTTCTTCTTCTTCTTCTTTCTCCTCTTCTTCTTCTTCTTCCTCTTCTTCTACTTTTTTTTTCTTCTTCTTCTTCTTCTTCTTCCTCATTTACTTTTTCTTCATCATCCTGTTCCTTATCTTCCTCTTCTTCTTCTTATTGTTCTTCTTCTTTTTATTGTTCTTCTTCTTCTTCTTCTTCTTCTTCTTCTTTTTCTTCTACTTCTTCTTCATCCTCTTCTTCTTCTTCTACTTCTTCTTCATCCTCTTCTTCTTATTCCCCTTCTTCTTCTTTTCTTGTTCTTCTCCCTCTACTTCTTTCTCTTCTTCTTCTTCTTCGTTTTCTTCTTCTTCTTCTTCTTCTTCCTTTTCTTCTTCTTCTTCTTTTTCTTCTTCTTCTTCTATTTCTTTTTTTTCTTCTTCTCCACCTTCTTCTTCTACTCCTTCTCCTTCTTCTTCTCCTTCTCCCTATCCTTGTCTTTCTCGTTCTCCTTCTCCTTGTCCAATTCCTCATTCTCCTCCTTCTCCTTCTACTTCTCCTTCTCCTTGTCCATCTCCTCCTCCTTTTCCCTCTCCTTCTCCTTCTCCTTCTCCTCCACCTCCTCCATGTCTTTCTGTTTTTCCTTCAACTTCTTCTTCTTCTTCTTCTTCTTCTTCTTCTTTCTTCCTTTTTTCTTTCTTATTTCTTCTTTCTTCTTTCTTTTTTCTTCTTTCTTCTTCCTTCTTCCTTCTTCCTTCAACCTTCCACCTTCCCTCTTCCATCTTCCTTCTTATTTCTTCCTTCTATCTTCTTTCTTGTTTCTTCTTTATTCTTCCTCTTCTCCTTCCTCTTCTACTTCTTCCTCTTTTTCCTCTTCCTCTTCATACTCATCTTCTTCTTCCTTCTTCATTCTTCCTACTTCCTTCTTCCCTCTTCTTTCTTCCTTTTTCTTCTTTTTTTCCTTCTTCCTTCTTCCTTTTTTGATTTCCTTAATCAGTAATCCCTAATCCTTAATCTGTAATCCAACATTAATCCCCAATCCCTCATCTTTAATCCTTAATCTCTAATCTCTAAAACTTAATTCTTAATACCTAATTCCTAATCCTTAATCTCTAATCAATAATCCGTAATACCTAATCCCTAATCTCTAATCCTTAATCTCTAATCCTAATTTATTACTCTCTAATCACTAATCATAATAGTAATCTTTTAATCACCAATCCCTAATCTCTTGTCTCTAAAACCTAATCTTGAAGCAAAAATCCTTAATCACTAATCTCTAATCCCTCATTCCTAATCTATATTCCTTAATTTGTAATCCCTAATCCTAACTCCTAATCTTTAATAATTAACCCTTTAATCATTAATCTGTAATCCAAAATCCTTAATCATTAATCCTTTCATCCCTAGTCTCTAGTCCTTAATCTTTAATCCCAATTCCATATTGCTTATTCCTTAATCCCTACTCCCTAATCTATAATCCTTATTCATTAAACCTAATCGCTAGTTAATAATCAATAATACTTAATCTTTAATCTCTAATGATTAATCACTAACCATTAATACTTAACACTTAATCCCTCCTTTCCCAATCCCTATTCCCTAATACCTAATCTCAAATCCCCAAACCCTACCTTCCTAACCCATAATCTGTATTCCAAATCCATAATCCCTCCCATCTCAATGCCAAATCCCAAATCACTAATCCCTAATCTGAATTATAATTGTTTAATCTTTAATCTTGAATCTCAAATCACTTATTAATTATCTCATACCCTTAATCCCTAATCCTTCATTAATAATTCATAATCCTAAATAACTAATATGCAACCCTTAGTAATTAATCCATCAATCCTTCATCCTTAATCCTTTATCCATAATCATTAATCCCTTACTAATCTTTAATTCTTAATCCTTAACCCATAATCCCTATTACATATTCCATAATTCCTGGTCCCAAATCCATAATCTTCATTTCTAACCATAATCCCTAATTATTAATCCAAAAGCTCTAATCTCTAAAACTTAATCCTTAATCCCTAACACCTAATACCTAATCCCCCTCTCCTTAATCCCTAATCCCTAAACCCAAATCCCTAACCCCTGATCCAAAATCCTTTCTCCATCTCTCCTTCTTCTTCTTCTTCTTCACCTTCTTCTCCTTCTTCTTTTTCCTCTTATTCCTCTTCTTCTTTTTCTAGTTCATCATTTTCTTCTTCTTCTTTTGCTTCATCCTCATCTTCCTCTTCCTTTTCTTCTTCTTCTTCTTCAAAATTTTCTCCTTCTTCTCTCATTCTTCTTCTTCCTCTTGTTCTTCCCCATCTTTTTATTATTATTTTTCTTCATCTCCTTCCCTTTCTTCTTCTTCTTCTTCTATTTCTTCTTCTTCATCATCATCATCTTTTTCTTCTTCTTCTTCTTCTTCTTCTTCTTCTCCTTCTCCTTCTTCTTCTCCTTCTCCTTCTCCTTATCGTTCTCCAACTCCTTCTCCTTCTCCTTCTCCTATTCCTTCTCCATCTCCTTCCCATCTCCTTCTCCTTCTCTTGCTCATTCTCCCTGTCCTCCTCCTCCTTCTCCTTCTGCTTCTCCTCCTTAATCTTCTTTCTTTATTCTTCATTCCTCTTTCTTCTTTCGTCATCCTTCCACATTCCTTCTTCCTTCTTCCTTCTTCTTTCTTTCCTCTTTCTTCTTTCTTGTTTCTTCCTTCTTCTTTATTCTTCCTCTTCTTTTTGCTTTTCTTCTTCCTTTTGTTCTTCTTCTTCATTCTTTCTTCTTTCTTCTTTCCTCTTCCTTCTTCTTTATTCTTTCTTCTTCTCCCTTCTTCCTTCTTTCTTCTATTTATTCCCTAATCTCTAATCCCTAATCTTTAATCCTTAAACCCTAGTTCATTCTTAATCCTTAATACCAAATTCTTAATCTCTAAAGTCTATTCTTTAAACTCTAATCTTTAATCCCTAATCTTTAAAACTTAATTTCTAATCCTTACTTCCTAATCTATAATCTATAATCCCTAATCCCTAATCTTTAATCCATAATCTCTAATCTTTAATTCTTAACCACAAATCTCGAATCTATAATCCCTAATCTCTAATCCATAACCCCAATCTTAATCCCTTGATCTCTAATCCCTAATCTCTAATCTCTAATACTTAATCCTAAAACTTGAATCCCTATTCACTAATCTCTAATCCTTAATCCCTAATCCATATTCTTGAATCCATAATCCCTAATTCTAAATCCTTAATCTTTAATAATCATTTCTTAATCCTAATCATTAATCCTATCATCTCTAATCCCTTATCCCTAATCCTTAATCCATAATCCCTAATCCTTATTATTTATTCCCTAATGCCTATTACTTAATCAGTAATCCTTATTCCCAAAACCCTAATCTCTAGTTGCTTATCCACAATTGTTAATCCCTAATGCCAAATACCTAATCCCTCCCTCCATAATCCTTAATCCATAATCCTTTATGCCTAATCTCTAATCGTCAATCCCTCACTCCCTAATTCGTAATCTGGATTCCCTAATCTCTAATTCCTATGCCCTAATCTTTAATCCCTCATTCCTAATTCTTAATTCTTGATCCTTAATCTCTAATCCATCTTTAATCCTTAATCCCTAGTCCTTAATCCCTAATCACTATTTTTTAATACCTATTCCCTAAAACTTAATCCCTAATACCTTATTCTTAAAACCTAATCCACAATCCATAATACCTAATCCCTAATATGTAATCCGTAACCATTAATCCCTAATCCTTAATCACTAGTCCCTAATCCTGAATCCCTATTGTCTAATCCTTAATTTTCATCCTAATCCCTAATCTCTAATATCTAATCCTAAATCCAAAATCATTAATAACTAATGTCTAATCCTTAATCCCTAGTCCTTATTCCCTAATCCATAATCCTCAATCTTAAATCCCTAATCTTTAATAAATATTCAATCTCTCAATCTTTAATCCATAATCCCTAATCATTAACCCAGCATCACTAATCCCTAACCCCTAACCCTTATCCTTAATACTTAATCCCTAATCCTTATTACTTATTTTATAATCCCCACTTCCTAATCTATAATCTTTAATCCTTAAACCTTAATCCCTAATTGGTAATCCATAATCTCTAATCTCTAATCTGTAATCCTTAATCCATAACCCTAACCCCTAATCCCTAATGCTTAATAACAAATCCTTAAGAGCTAATCCCTAATCTATAATCTATATTCCAAAATCCTTAGTCCCCCTCCTTGATATCAAATCCCTAATTCTTAGTCCTTAATCTTAATTATAATTGCTTAATCTTTAATCCTTAATCCTTAATCTTTAATTCCTAAACCTACATCTAAAGTCCCAAATCAATAATCTCTAATCCTAAACCCCTTATCCCTATTCTTTAATTGGTAATCCCTATTCCTAAACACCTAATTCATAATCTTTAGTAGTTAACCCTTAATCTCTAATCTCTAATCTCTAATTATTGATCATTAATCCTTTAATAACTAATCCATAATCCCTAATCCTTAATCCCTATTACTTATTTCTCAATCCCTATTCCCTAATCCATAATCCTTAATCCCAAAACCTTAATCTATAATTACTTCTTTTTCTTGTTCTTCTTCTAATTCTTCTTCTTCCTCTTCTTCTCTTTTCCCTCCTTGCTCTTTTTCTCATTATTCTTCTTTTCTTATTTTTCTTTTTCCTCTTCTACTTCTTATTATTATTCTTCTTCGTCTTTTTCTACTTCTTCTTTTTCTATTTCTTCGCCTTTTTTTTCTTCTTCTCCTTCTACTACTTCTCCTTCTTCTTGTTCTCCTTTCCCTCATCTTCCTCCTCCTTCTTTTTCTTCTTTTCCTTCTCCTTCTTATGCATCTCCTTCTCCTTCTCCTTCTCCTTCTCCTTCTCTTTCCCCTCCTCCTTCTCCACGTCCTTCTCATACTTCTTATTATTCTTCTTATTCTTACTTCTTCTTTATTCTTTGTACTTTCTTCATTCTTTATTCTTCTTCCTTCTTCCTTCTCCCTCCTTTCTTCCACATTCCTTCTTCCTTATTCATTCTTTCTTCTTCTTTTTTCTTTCTTCTTTAATCTTTCTTCTTTATTCTTCCTCTTTTTCTTCCTTTTCTTCTTCTTCTTCTTCTTCTTCCTTTTCCTCTTTTTCCTCTTCTTCTTCCTTTTTCCTTCTATTTCTTCATTTTGTTCTTCTTCTTCCACTTCTTTTTCTTCATTTTCTTCTTATTAATCATCATCATCTTCTTCTACTTCTTCTACCTCTTCTTTTTCTTTTTTCTTCTTCTCCTTCTTTTTGTACTTCTACTTCTTCTTCTTCATCATCTTCTTTTTATGGTACTACTACTTCCTCCTATTCTCCTTCTTCTTCTTCTTCTTCTCGTTCTCCTTCAACTCTTTCTTCTTCTTCTGATTCTCCTTCGTCTTATCTTTCTCCTTCTCCTTCTCTTTTTTCTCCTCCTCCTCCTTCCTATGCATCTCCTTTTCCTTCTCTTTCTTGTTCACCTTCTCCTTCCCCTCCTCCTTCTCCATGTCCTCCTCCTTCTCTTTCTTCTTCTTCTTCTTCTTCCTTCTTCTTTCTTCTTTAAACTTTATTCATTCTTCATTCTTCTTCCTTCTTCATTCTTCCTTTTCCTTCCACCTTCCTTCTTCCTTATTCCTTCTTTCTTCTTCTTTTTTCTTTCTTCTTTCATTTCTCTTCTTTATTCTTCCTCTTCATCTTCCTTTTATTCTTCTTCTTCTTCTTCTTCTTCATTTTCGACTATTCTTCTTTTTCTTTCTTTTTCCTTCTTTTTTCTTGCTTCTTCATATTTCTTTCTTCTTCTTCTTCTACCTTTTTCCTTCTTCTTTCTTCAACCTCCTTATTCTCTAATGCTTAATCCTTAATCCCTAATCCTTAATCATTAATCAATCCTTAATCTCTAAAATCCAAACCTTATTCCCTAATCTTTATTTCTGAAACTCTAATCTCTAATCCTTTAGACCTAATACCTAATTTCTAATCCACAATCCTTAATCCATAATATATAATCAAGAAACCCTAATGTCTAATATTTAATCCATAATCCCTAATCCTTAATCACAAATCCCTAATCTCTAAACAATAATCTGTAATCCCTAATACTAATCCTAATCTCTCAACCTCTAACTCCTAATCTCTAATCTCTAATACCCAATTTTAAATCCTAAATCCATAATCATGAATCTCTAATTCCTAATCCCTATTCCCTAATCTGTAATTCCTAATCCTAAATCCCTAATCTTCAATGATTAATCCCTTAATTTATAATCCATATTTCTTAATCCCTAATCATTAATCCCTTCATCCCTCACCTCTAATATGTAATCCTTAATCCTTATTACCTATTCTCTAAAGCCTACTCCCTAATCAATAATCTTTAATCCCTACACCCAAATCATTAATTCCTTATCCATAATCCCCATTCCCAAATGCTAATACCTAATCACCATCCTTAATCCAATATCCATAATCCCCAATACCTAATTTCTAATCCTCAATCCCTCCCTCCCTATTCTATAATCTATATTTTCTAATCTCTAAACCTCCTCCTTAATTCATAATTCTTAATCCTTAACCACTAATCCCTAATCCATCTCCTCTTCCTCTTCTTCTTATTCCTCCTCTTTGTCTTCCTCTTTGTCTTCCTCTTCTACTTCTTCTTCTTCTTCCTTTTCTTCTTCTTCATCTTCTTCTTCTTCCTTTTCTTCTTCTTCTTCCTCCTTATTTTCTTCTTCTCCTTCCTCTTCCTCTTCTTCCTCATCTTCCTCTTCCTCTTCTTCTTCTTGTTCCCTTATTTCTTCTTCTTCTTGTTCCCTTATTTCTTCTTCTTCTTCTTCTTCTTCCACATCTTCTTCTTCTTCTTTTCTTCTTCTTCTTCTTCTTCTTCTTCCTTTTCCTCTTCTTCTTCTTCTTCTTTTTCCATTTCTTTTTCTTCTTCTTTTTCTTCTTCTTCATCTTCTTCTTCTTCTTCTCCTTGTCTTTCTCCTTCTCTTTCTCCTTCTCCTCCTTTTCCTTCTCTTACTACTTCTCCATCCCTTTCTCCTTCTCCATCTCCTTCACCTTCTCCTTCTCCTTCTCCTACTCCTTCTCTTCATCTTCCTTCTCTGTTTACTTCTCCTTCTTCTTCTTCTTCTTCTTCTTCTTCTTCTTTCTTCATTCTCCTTTCTTCTCTCTACTTTCTACTTTCTTCATTCTCCTTCCTTCTTTCTTCCTTCTTCCTTCCTCTTTCCTTCTTCCTTCTTCCTTTTTCCTTCTTCCTTCTTTCTTCTTTATTCTTCCACTTCTTCAACTTCTTCTTTTTCTTCTTCTTCCTCCACACCTTTTTCTTCTTTCATTCCTCTTCCTTCTTCCTTTTATGATCTTCTTTCTTCCTTTCTCTCTCTTCTTCCTTCTCTCAAATGCCTAATCGTTAATCCCTAATCCATTCTTAATGTCTAATCCCTAATCTTTAATCTTTAATCTTTATCCTCTAATCTCTAATCCCTAAACTCTAATTCTTAATACCTAATCCCTAGTCCTTAATCCTTAATCTATAATTTATTATCCTTAATCCTTAATATCTAATCTCTAACCCTTAATCATTAATCGCTAATCCCTAAACCCTAATCCTTAATCAATATTCCTAATCTTAATCATTTAATCTCTAATCTTTAATCTTGCATCCCTATTCTCTAATTTAAAATCCTTAATTCCAAATCTTTATTTCGTAATTCTTAAACCTTAGCCTTATGTCCTTATTTTCTAATCCTTAATTCTTAATAATTAATTTTTTAATTCTTAATTCTTAATCTCTAATCCCTAATAATTTATCCCTTTATGCCTAATCTCTAATCCCTAATACATAATCTTTAATCACTAATCCATAATCCCTTTTACTTATTCTCTAGTCTCTAATCCTTAATCTGTAACACCTAAACCCTAATCCCTAATTGCTAACTCCCAAGTCCCTAATCCCTAATACCTAATCCCTAAATCCTAATCCTTTAACCCCACCTCCCTAACTTTTAACCCATAGTCTTGGATCCCCAAATCTATAAACCAAAAAACTAATAGCTAATCATAAATAAATAATTCCTAAACTCTAAACCTTAATCCCTAATCTCTATTTCTTGACCTCAAACACCTAATACATCTTTAATCCTTAATCATAAATCCATAATACAAGATCTTTAAGCCATCCCTCCTTTATTCATAAACTATTTTCTTCTTTTTTTAATTCTTATTCATATTCTTCTGCTTCTTCTTCTTATTCTTCTTCATCTTCTACTCCCTCTTTTTTCTTCTTTTCTTTCTTCTTTTCTTTCTTCTTCCTCTTCTACTTCTATTTCTTCTTCTTCTTCTTCTCTTAATCTTCTACTACTTCTTCCTCCTCTTCTTTTTTTTTCTTCTTCTTCTTCTTCTTCTTCTTCCTTTCTTCTTCTTCTTCTTCTTCTTCTTCTTTTTCCTCTTCTTTTTCTTCCTCTTTTTTTTCTTCCTCTTGTACTTCTTCTTGTTCTTGTTCTTCTTCTTCTTTTATCCTCTTCTCCTCCTCCTCATCCTCTTCCTTCTTGTCCTTCTCCTTACCATCTTCTTCTTCCTCTTCTCTTTCTTCTTCTTCTTGAACTTCTTCTTCTTCTTCTTCTTCTTCTTCTTCTTCTTCTACTTCCTCTGATCCTTCTTCTCCTTGTTCTTCTCTTTCTTCTTCTTCTTCTCGTTCTTGTTCTTCATAATACTTAATCCCTATTTCTTAATCCCTACACCTTAATCCCTCCCTACCTTATCTTTTATTACAAATATTTAATCTGTAATCCCTAATCCATTCTTTCTTAATCTCTTATCCTTCATCCCTAATCTCTGATCCTTTAGCTTAATCTATAATCCCTGATCTTTAACCTCTAATCCTTAATTCTTCCTTAATACCTAATACATAATCCTTATTCCTTAATCTTTAATCCTTAAACCTTGATCCCTAATACCTGATCCCTAATACCTAATAACAAATCATTAATCCATAATCCCTAATCATAAACCTCTAATCCTTAATCTCTAATTCTTAATCCCTAATCCTAATCATAATCACTTAATCTTCAATTCCAATTCCTTAATCTTTAATTCATAATCTTGAATCCAAATCTCTAATCATTAATCTCTAATATTTAATCCATAATCTCTATTCTCTAATTCGTAATCTCTAATCCTAAATCCTTAATACTTTATCCTTAGCATGTAATCCCTTAATTCCTAATCTCTAATTATTAATCTCTTCAGCCCAAACCCTTAACTCTAATCTCTAATCCCAAATTCCTTTTACTTTTTCCTCAATCCCTAGTCCTTAATTCCTAAACCTTAACCCCTAACCCTTAATCCTTCATTTATAATCCTTAATCCCTAACACCTAATCTTATATACCTCCAACCTTAATCCTTAATCCCCAATCCATAACCTTTAATCGTTAATCACTTCTTCTTCCTATTCTTTTTCATTTACTTCTTCTTCCTCTTCTTCTTCTTCCTCTTCTTCTTCATCTTCCTCTTCTTCTTCTTCATCTTCTTCTTCTTCTTCTTCTTGTACTTCTTCTTTGTCTTCTTCTTTTCTTCTTCCTCCTCCTCTTAATCTTCCTCTTCTTCTTTATCTTCTTCTTCTTCTTCTCCTACTTCTTCTTCCTTCTCTTCTTCTTCTCCTTGTTGTTCTTTTTCTCCAATTTCTTCTTTTCTTGTTTTTCTTCTTCCTCTTCTTCTTTCTCTTCTTCTTCTTCTTCTTCTTACTATTAATATTATTTTTATTTTATTTCATCTTTTTCTTCTTATTATTCTTATTCTTCTTCTTCTCCTCTTTCTCTTTCTTCTTCTTCTTCTTCTCCTTCTCCTTCTACTTCTCCTTCTTGTTCTTCATCTCCTTCTCCTCCTCCTCCTCCTCCTCCTTCTACTTCTTCTTCTTCTACTACTACTATTACTTCTTTCTTCTTTCTTCTTCCATCTTCCTTCTTTCTTCCACCTTCATTCCTCCTTAATTCTTTCTTCCTTCTTCCATCTTCTTTCTTTCTTCTTTTTCCTTTATTCCTCCTCTTCCTCTTCCTCTTCTTCTTATTCTTCTTCTTCATATTCTTCCTCCTTACCTTCTACTTCATTATCCTTCTTGATCCTTAATCCCTAATCTATAATCCATAATTAATAATCCATAATCCCTAATCCCTAATCTCCAATCCGTAAGATCTAATCCCTAACCTTTAATCACTAAACCATATTCTCTAATTCCGCATCCCTAATCTCAAATACCTAACCCTTAATCCTAAATCCCTAATCACTAATCTCTCATCTCTAATGCCTATTCCTTAATCCATAATATTTAATTCTAAATCTCTAATCTTTAATAATTAATATTTTTTACCCTTAATCCCAAATCTATAATCCTTAATCATTAATTCTTTCATCCTTAATCCTTAATTCTTAATCCTTAATCCCTAGTTCATGTTACTTATTCCCTAATTCTAACTTCCTAATCCATAATCCTTAATCCCTAAACCCTAATCCCTAATTGCAAATCCCTAATCCCCAATCCTTAATCCATAACCCTAATGCCTAACACCCAATCCTTGGCTCCTTAATCCTAAATCCCTAGTACCTAATCTCAAATCCTTAATCCCTCCCTCTTAATAAGTAAACAATAATCCCTAATCCCTCCATCCTTAATTTGTAATCCCAAACCCTTCTCTTCTTCTTTTACACTTCTTTTTCTTCCACTTCTTCTTCCTCTAGTTCCTCTTCTTCTTTCTATTCTTCTTCTTCTTCTTCAAGTATTTCTTTTTCTTGTTATTGTTCTTCTTCTTCATTTTCTTCTTCGTCTTCCTTTTCTTCTTCTTCTCCTTCTTCTTCATTTTCTTCTTCGTCTTCCTCTTCTTCTTCTTCTCCTTCTTCTTCTTCTATTTTTTCTTCTTCTTTTTCTTCTTCTTCTTTTTCTTCTTGTCTTTCTTCTTTTCTTATTTTTCTTATTCCTCTTCTTCTTCTTCTTGTTCTTCTTCCCCTTCTTCTTCATCATAATCATCATCATCATCATCTTCATCTTCTTCTATTTCTTCTTCTTCTTCTTCTATTTCTTCTTCTTCTTCTTCTATTTCTTCTTCTTCTTCTTCTTCTTCTTCAAGTTCTTCTCCTTCTCTTACTCATTCTCCATCTACTTGTCCTTCTCCTTCTCCATCTGCTTCTTCTTCTCCTTCTCCATCTCCTTCTCCTCCTCCTACTCCTTCTTCTCTTCGTCCTTCTTCTCCTTCTCCTTCTCCTTGTTCTTCTTGTACATCTTCATCATCTTCTTTCTTCTTTATTCTTTCTTCGTTCTTCTTTCTTGTTTCTTCTTTCTTTATTCTTCTTCCTTCTTCCTTCTTCATTCTTCCATCATCCTTCCTTCTTCCTTCTTCCTTCTTCCTTTCGCCTTCCTTCTTCCCTCTTACTTCTTCCTTCTTCTTTCTTCCTTCTTCTTTATTCTTCCTCTACTTCTTCCTCTTCTTCTTCTTCTTCTTCTTCCTCTTCTCTTTCCTATTTTTCTTCTTCTTTCTTCTTCTTGCATCCTTCATTCTCCTTCCTTCTTCTATCTCCCTAATTATTAATCTGTAATCCCTAATCCATAACCCTTAATCCCTAATCCTTAGTCTATAACTAATCTCAATTTCTTAATCTTTAATCTCTAACCTTTAGTAGCTAATCTCTAATCCCTAAAATCTAATCCCTAATCCTTAATTCCTAATTCTTAATCCCTAATCCTTAATCACAAATCCCTAATCCTTAATCCCTAATCCCTAGTCCTTAAAGTCTAATGCTAATGCTAATCAAATAATCTCTAAACCTTAATCACTAATCTCTAAACCTAAATCCTACATCCCTAATGAAAAACCTCTAATCCTTAATCCTTGATCGTTATTCCTTAATCTCCAATCCTTAATCCATAATCTTTAATAATTAGTCCTCAAACTCCCAATTCCTAATCTCTAATCCCTAATTATTAATCATTTCTTTTAATCCCTTATTCCTAATCCATAAACCCTAATCTCTAATCTTTAATCCCTATTACTTATTCCATAATCCCTACTCTCAAATTCTTAATACTAAATCCTTAAATCTAAATCCCTAACTGCTAACTCCCAAATCTCTAATCCCTAATCCCTAATCCCTAATCCATAATGCCTAATCTATCCATCCCTAATCTTTAATCTATATTCTTCGATACCTTATCTCTAATCCTTCATTCCTTAGTCCCTAATCTGTAATCCTTAACTTTTTTATCCTTAATCCCTAACCCATCTCTTCTAACTCTTATTTTCTTCTTCTTCTTCTTCTTCTTCTGCTTCTTCTTCTATTCTTGCTCATTTTATTGCTTTACTTCTTCCTTTTCTTCTTCTTCTTCTTCTTCTTCTTCTCCTTCTCCTTCTACTTCTTTCTCTCCTTCTACTACTCTTAGTCTTTGTCCTTCTCCTTATCCTTCTACTACTCCTTCTCCATCTCCTTCTCCTTCTCTTCTCCTTCTCCTTCTCCCTCTCCTTCTCCTTCTCCCGCTCCTTCTCCTTGTCCTCCTTCTCCTTCTCTAACTTCTACTTTTTCTTCTTCTTCTTCTTCTTCTTTCTTTCTTCTTTCTTCTTTTTTCTTCCTTCTTCCTTCTTCCTTCCTCCATCTTCCATCTTCTTTATTCTTCCTTTTCTTCTCCCTCTTCCTTTTCTTCTTCTTCTTCCTTTTCTTCTTCCTCCTCTTCTTCTTCTTCTTTCTTTCTTCTTTCTTCTTTTTTTTCCTTCTACATTCCTCCATCTACCTAATCCCTAATCCTTAATCCTTAATCCTTAATCTTTAATCACTAATCCATCCTTAATCTTTAACCACTAAACACTTATCCTTAATCTCTAATCTCTAAATGGTAACAAAAAATACCTAATCCATAATTCCTAATCTATAATCTATAATCTATAATCCATAATCTCAATCCTTAACCACTAATGACTAATCCTAAATCTCTAATACTAATCCTAATTCATATTCTATAATCTCTAATCTTTAATCTCTAATCCTGAATCTTGTATCATTAATCTTTAATCTTTAATCCCTAATCCCTATTCCCTAGTTCTTTAGCCCTAACCCTAAAACCCTAATCTCTAATTCCTAATCCTTAATAATTAATCTCTTAATTCTTAATGCCTAATCTCTAATTCCTAATCAGTAATCCCTTAATCCTTAGTCTTTAAACTCTAATCAGTAATGCTTGATCCCTAATGCTAACCTCTATTCTCTACACTTATTCCCTAATCTCTACTCACTAATCTTTAATCCCTAATTGCTAACTCCTGAATCCTTAATCCTTAATCACCAATCTTTAATCCTGAATCCCATCCTCCTAAATTCTTAATCCATATTCCCATAAACTTAATCCCCAATCCTTCATTCGTAAATCCCTAATCCCTAATCCCTAACCTCTAATCTCTAATCTCCAATCTATCTCTTCTACCTCTTCTTTATCAATGTCTTCTTCTTCTTCATCTTTCTCATCTTTCTCTACTTCTTGTTCCTCTTCTTCCTCATCTTTCGCTTCTTCTTCTTCAACATCATCTTCCACTTTTTCTTCTTCTTCTTCTTCTTCTTCTTCTTCTTCCTCTTCTTCTTCTTCTTCTTCTTCTTCTTCTTCTTCCTCTTCTTTTTGTTCTATTTTTACTACTACTACTATGACTTTTCCTTCTTCTTCTTCTTCTTTTTCCTCTTCTTCTTCTTCTACTTCTTTTCTTCTTGTTCTTCTTCTTACTCTTCTTCATCTTCTACCTCTTCTTCTCCTTCTTGTTCTTCCTCTACTTGTTTTTGTTCTTCCTTTTCTTTCTCTTCTTTCATTTTTTTCTTCTGCTTCTTCTCCTTCTTCTTCTTCTTCTTCCTCATTTATTTCTTCTTCTTCTTTGTCTTCTTCTTCATCTTCTTCTTCTTCTTCTACTTCTTCTTTTCCTTCTTCTTCTTCTACTAATACTTCTTTGTCTACTACTTATTCTTCTTTCTCTTCTTCTTCTTCTTCTTCTTCTTCTTCTACTTCTAGTTCGTCTTCTTCGGGTGCTTCTTTTCGTTCTTATTGTTCTTGTTGTTCTTCTTTTTCTACTACTTCTAACACCTCTTCTACTTCTTCTTCTTCTTCCTCTCCTTCTATTACTTATTCTTCTTCTTCTTCTTCTTCTTCTTCCTCTTCATCCTCTTCTTCTTCTTCTCCTTCTTCTTCTCCTGCTCCTCCATCTCCTTCTCCTTATACATCTCCATTACCTTCTCCTACCCCTCCTTCTCCTTCTCCTTCTCCTCCATCTCCTCCTCCTTCACCTTTTCCTTCTTTTTCTTCATCTTACTTGGATATTTCTTCTTTCTAATTTCTTTTTCCTTCCTCCTTTCTTCTTTCTTCTTTTTTCCTCCCTTCTTCTTCCATTTTCCTTCTTCCTTCTTCTTGTTTCTTTCTTACTTCTTGTTTCTTTGTTCTTCGTTCTTCCTTATTCTTTGTTCTTTCTTCATTCTTCTTTCTTCTTCTTTCTTGTCCTTTTCTTTTTCTTCTTTCTTTCTTCTTCTTTCTTTGTTCTTCTTCTTCTTTTTCTTTCTTCTTATTCTTCTTCTACTTATTCTTCTTCTTCTTCTCCACTTCTTTGTCTTCTTCTTTCACTTCTTTTTTCCTCTTCTTCTTCCTTCTTCTTCTTCTTCCTTCTCCCTTTTTCTTCTTTCATTCCTCTTCCTTCTTCCTTCTGTCATCTTCTTTCTTCCTTTCTCTCTCTTCTTCCTTCTCTCAAATGCTTAATCGTTAATCCCTAATCCATTCTTAATGTCTAATCCCTAATCTTTAATCTTTATCCTCTAATCTCTAATCCCTAAACTCTAATCCTTAATACCTAATCCCTAGTCCTTAAACCTTAATCTATAATTTATTATCCTTAATCCTTAATATCTAATCTCTAACCCTTAATCATTAATCGCTAATCCCTAAACCCTAATCCTTAATCAATATTCCTAATCTTAATCATTTAATCTCTAATCTTTAATCTTGCATCCCTATTCTCTAATTTAAAATCCTTAATTCCAAATCTTTATTTCGTAATTCTTAAACCTTAGCCTTATGTCCTTATTTTCTAATCCTTAATTCTTAATAATTAATTTTTTAATTCTTAGTTCTTAATCTCTAATCCCTAATAATTTATCCCTTTATGCCTAATCTCTAATCCCTAATACATAATCTTTAATCACTAATCCATAATCCCTTTTACTTATTCTCTAGTCTTTAATCCCTAATCTGTAACACCTAAACCCTAATCCCTAATCCCTAATACCTAATCCCTAAATCCTAATCCTTTAACCCCACCTCCCTAACTTTTAACCCATAGTCTTGGATCCCCAAATCTATAAACCCTAAAACTAATAGCTAATCATAAATAAATAATTCCTAAACTCTAAACCTTAATCCCTAATCTCTATTCTTGACCTCAAACACCTAATACATCTTTAATCCTTAATCATAAATCCATAATACAAGATCTTTAAGCCATCCCTCCCTTATTCATAAACTATTTTCTTCCTTTTTTAATTCTTATTCATATTCTTCTGCTTCTTCTTCTTATTCTTCTTCTTCTTCTACTCCCTCTTTTTTCTTCTTTTCTTTCTTCTTCCTCTTCTACTTCTATTTCTTCTTCTTCTTCTTCTTCTTCTTTTATTCTTCTACTACTTCTTCCTCCTCTTCTTTTCTTTTTCTTCTTCTTCTTCTTCTTCTTCTTCTTCCTTTCTTCTTCTTCTTCTTCTTCTTCTTTTTCCTCTTCTTTCTCTTCCTCTTCTTTTTCTTCTTCTTGTACTTCTTCTTGTTCTTGTTCTTCTTCTTCTTTTATCTTCTTCTCCTCCTCCTCATCCTCTTCCTTCTTGTCCTTCTCCTTACCATCTTCTTCTTCCTCTTCTCTTTCTTCTTCTTCTTGAACTTCTTCTTCTTCTTCTTCTTCTACTTCCTCTGATCCTTCTTCTCCTTGTTCTTCTCTTTCTTCTTCTTCTTCTCGTTCTTGTTCTTCATAATACTTAATCCCTATTTCTTAATCCCTACACCTTAATCCCTCCCTACCTTATCTTTTATTACAAATATTTAATCTGTAATCCATAATCCATTCTTTCTTAATCTCTTATCCTTCATCCCTAATCTCTGATCCTTTAGCTTAATCTATAATCCCTGATCTTTAACCTCTAATCCTTAATTCTTCCTTGATACCTAATACATAATCCTTATTCCTTAATCTTTAATCCTTAAACCTTGATCCCTAATACCTAATAACAAATCATTAATCCATAATCCCTAATCATAATCCTCTAATCCTTAATCTCTAATTCTTAATCCCTAATCACTAATCTCTAATCCTAATCATAATCACTTAATCTTCAATTCCAAATCCTTAATCTTTAATTCATAATCTTGAATCCAAATCTCTAATCATTAATCTCTAATATTTAATCCATAATCTCTATTCTCTAATTCGTAATCTCTAATCCTAAATCTTAATACTTTATCCTTAGCATGTAATCCCTTAATTCCTAATCTCTAATTATTAATCTCTTCAGCCCAAATCCTTAACTTTAATCTCTAATCCCTAATCCTTAATCCCAAATTCCTTTTACTTTTTCCTAAATCTCTAATCCTTAATTCCTAAACCTTATCCCCTAACCCTTAATCATTCATTTATAATCCTTAATCCCTAACACCTAATCTTATATACCTCCAACCTAAATCCTTAATCCCCAATCCATAACCTTTAATCGTTAATCACTTCTTCTTCCTATTCTTTTTCATTTACTTCTTCTTCCTCTTCTTCTTCTTCCTCTTCTTCTTCATCTTCCTCATCTTCCTAATCTTCCTCTTCTTCTTCTTCATCTTCTTCTTCTTCTTCTTCTTGTACTTCTTCCTTGTCTTCTTCTTTTCTTCTTCCTCCTCCTCTTAATCTTCCTCTTCTTCTTTATCTTCTTCTTCTTCTTCTCCTACTTCTTCTTCCTTCTCTTCTTCTTCTCCTTGTTGTTCTTTTTCTCCAATTTCTTCTTTTCTTGTTTTTCTTCTTCCTCTTCTTCTTTCTCTTCTTCTTCTTCTTCTTCTTCTTCTTCTACTATTAATATATTTTTATTTTATTTCATCTTTTTCTTCTTATTATTCTTATACTTCTTCTTCTCCTCTTTCTCTTTCTTCTTCTTCTTCTTCTCCTTCTCCTTATCTTTAGTCTTCTCCTTCTCCTTCTACTTCTCCTTCTTCTTCTTCATCTCCTTCTCCTCCTCCTCCTCCTCCTCCTTCTACTTCTTCTTCTACTACTACTATTACTTCTTACTTCTTTCTTCTTCCATCTTCCTTCTTTCTTCCACCTTCATTCCTCCTTAATTCTTTCTTCCTTCTTCCATCTTCTTTCTTTCTTCTTTTTCCTTTATTCCTCCTCTTCCTCTTCCTCTTCTTCTTCTTCTTCTTCTGATTCTTCCTCCTTATCTTCTACTTCATTATCCTTCTTGATCCTTAATCCCTAATCTATAATCCATAATTAATAATCCATAATCCCTAATCCCTAATCTCCAATCCTTAAGATCGAATCCCCTAACCTTTAATCACTAAACCATATTCTCTAATTCCTCATCCTAATCTCAAATACCTAACCCTTAATCCTAAATCCTTAATCACTAATCTCTCATCTCTAATGCCTATTCCTTAATCCATAATCTTTAATCCTAAATCTCTAATCTTTAATAATTAATATTTTTTATCCTTAATCCCAAATCTATAATCCTTAATCATTAATTCTTTCATCCTTAATCCTAAATTCTTAATCCTTAATCCCTAGTTCATGTTACTTATTGCCTAATTCTAACTTCCTAATCCATAATCCTTAATCCCTAAACCCTAATCCCTAATTGCAAATCCCTAATCCCTAATCCTTAATCCATAACCCTAATGCCTAATACCCAATCCTTGGCTCCTTAATCCTAAATCCCTAGTACCTAATCTCAAATCCTTAATCCCTCCCTCTTAATCTGTAACCAATAATCCCTAATCCCTCCATCCTTAATTTGTAATCCCAAACCCTTCTCTTCTTCTTTTACACTTCTTATTCTTCCACTTCTTCTTCCTCTAGTTCCTCTTCTTCTTCCTATTCTCTTCTACTTCTTCAAGTATTTCTTTTTCTTGTTATTGTTCTTCTTCTTCATTTTCTTCTTCGTCTTCCTCTTCTTCTTCTTCTCCTTCTTCTTCATTTTCTTCTTCGTCTTCCTCTTCTTCTTCTTCTCCTTCTTCTTCTTCTGTTTTTTCTTCTTCTTTTTCTTCTTCTTCTTTTTCTTCTTCTCTTTCGTCTTTTCTTATTTTTCTTATTCCTCTTCTTCTTCCTCTTGTTCTTCTTCCTCTTCTTCTTCATCATAATCATCATCATCATCATCTTCATCTTCTTCTATTTCTTCTTCTTCTTCTTCTATTTCTTCTTCTTCTTCTTCTTCTTCAGGTTCTTCTTCTTCTTTTTCTTCTTCACTTTATCTTTCGTCTTCCTTTTCTTCTTCCCTTTCTCCTTCTCTTACTCATTCTCCATCTACTTGTCCTTCTCCTTCTCCATCTGCTTCTTCTTCTCCTTCTCCATCTCCTTCTCCTCCTCCTCCTCCTTCTTCTCTTAGTCCTTCTTCTCCTTCTCCTTCTCTTTGTTCTTCTTGTACATCTTCATCATCTTCTTTCTTCTTTATTCTTTCTTTGTTCTTCTTTCTTCTTTCTTCTTTCTTTTTTCTTCTTCCTTCTTCATTCTTCCAACATCCTTCCTTCTTCCTTCTTCCTTTCCCCTTCCTTCTTCCCTCTTACTTCTTCCTTCTTTCTTCCTTCTTCTTTATTCTACCTTTACTTCTTCCTCTTCTTCCTCTTCTTCTTCTTCCTCTTCTTTTTCCTATTTTTCTTCTTCTTTCTTCTTCCTGCATCCTTCATTTTCCTTCCTTCTTCTATCTCCTTAATCCTTAATCCGTAATCCCTAATCCATAATCCTTAATCCCTTATCCTTAGTCTATAACTAATCTCAATTTCTTAATCTTTAATCTCTAACATTTAGTCGCTAATCTTTAATCACTAAAATCTAATCCCTAATCCTTAATTCCTAATTCTTATTCCCTAATCCTTAATCCCTAATCCCTAGTCCTTAAAGTCTAATGCTAATGCTAATCAAATAATCTCTAATCCTTAATCTCTAATCTCTAAACCCAAATCCTACATCCCTAATCAAAAACCTCTAATCCTTAATCCTTGATGGCTATTCCTTAATCTCCAATCCTTAATCCATAATCTTTAATAATTAATCCTCAAACTCCCAATTCCTAATCTCTAATCCCTAATTATTAATCCTTTCTTTTAATCCTTTATTCCTAATCCATAAACCCTAATCTCTAATCTTTAATCCCTATTACTTATTCCTTAATCCCTACTCTCAAATTCTTAATACTAAATCCTTAAATCTAAATCCCTAACTGCTAACTCCCAAATCTCTAATCCCTAATCACTAATCCCTAATCCCTAATGCCTAATCTATCCATCCCTAATCTTTAATCTATATTCTTTGATACCTTATCTCTAATCCTTCATTCCTTAGTCCCTAATCTGTAATCCTTAACTTTTTAGCCTTAATCCCTAACCCATCTCTTCTAACTCTTATTTTCTTCTTCTTCTTCTTCTTCATGTGCTTCTTCTAATTCTTTTCTTGCTCAATTTATTGCTTTACTTCTTCCTTTTCTTCTTCTTCTTCTTCTTCTTCTTCTCCATCTCCTTCTACTTCTTCCTCTCCTTCTGCTACTCTTAGTCTTTGTCCTTCTCCTTCTCCTTCTACTTCTCCTTCTCCATCTCCTTCTCCTTCTCTTCTCCTTCTCCTTCTCCCTCTCCTTCTCCTTCTCCAGCTCCTTCTTCTTGTCCTCCTTCTCCTTCTCTAACTTCTACTTTTTCTTCTTCTTCTTCTTCTTCTTCTTCTTCTTCTTCTCCTTCTCCTTGTACTTCTTTCTCTCCTTCTACTACTCTTAGTCTTTGTCCTTCTCCTTCTCCTTCTACTTCTCCTTCTCCATCTCCTTCTCCTTCTCTTCTCCTTCTCCTTCTCCCTATCCTTCTCCTTCTCCTACTCCTTCTCCTTGTCCTCCTTCTCCTTCTCTAACTTCTACTTTTTCTTCTTATTCTTCTTCTTCTTCTTCTTCTTCTTTCTTTCTTCTTTCTTCTTTTTTCTTCCTTCTTCCTTCTTCCTTCCTCCATCTTCCATCTTCTTTATTCTTCCTTTTCTTCTCCCTCTTCGTTTTCTTCTTCTTCTTCCTTTTCTTCTTCCTCCTCTTCTTCTTCTTCTTTCTTTCTTCTTTCTTCTTTTTTTTCCTTCTACATTCCTCCATCTACCTAATCCTTAATCATTAATCCTTAATCCTTAATCTTTAATCACTAGTCCATCCTTAATCTTTAACCACTAAACACTTATCCTTAATCTCTAATCTCTAAATGGTAATCCAAAATACCTAATCCCTAATTCCTAATCTATAATCTATAATCTATAATCCGTAATCTCAATCCTTAACCACTAATGACTAAACCTTAATCTCTAACACTAATCCTAATTAATATTCTATAATCTCTAATCTTTAATCTCTAATCCTGAATCTTGTATCACTAATCTTTAATCTTTAATCCCTAATCCCTATTCCCTAGTTCTTTAGCCCTAACCCTAAAACCCTAATCTCTAATTCCTAATCCTTAATAATTAATCTCTTAATTCTTAATGCCTAATCTCTAATTCCTAATCAATAATCCCTTAATCCTTAGTCTTTAAACTCTAATCAGTAATGCTTGATCCCTAATGCTAACCTCTAATCTCTACACTTATTCCCTAATCTCTACTCACTAATCCTTAATCCCTAAATGCTAACTCCTAAATCCTTAATCCTTAATCACCAATCTTTAATCCTGAATCCCATCCTCCTAAATTCTTAATCCATATTCCCATAAACTTAGTCCCCAATCCTTCATTCGTAAATCCCTAATCCCTAATCCATAACCTCTAATCTCTAATCTCCAATCTATCTCTTCTACCTCTTCTTTATCAATGTCTTCTCCTTCTTCTTCTTTCTCATCTTTCTCTACTTCTTGTTCCTCTTCTTCCTCATCTTTCGCTTCTTCTTCTTCAACATCATCTTCCACTTTTTCTTCTTCTTCTTCTTCTTCTTCTTCCTCTTCTTCTTCTTCTTCTTCTTCATCTTCTTCCTCTTCTTTTTGTTCTATTATTACTACTACTACTATGACTTTTCCTTCTTCTTCTTCTTCTTTTTCCTCTTCTTCTTCTTCTACTTCTTTTCTTCTTGTTCTTCTTCTTACTCTTCTTCGTCTTCTTCCTCTTCTTCTTCTTCTTATTCTTCCTCTACTTGTTTTTGTTCTTCCTTTTCTTTCTCTTCTTTCATTTTTTTCTTCTGCTTCTTCTCCTTCTTCTTCTTCTTCTTCCACATTTATTTCTTCTTCTTCTTTGTCTTCTTCTTCTTCTACTGCTTCTTTTCCTTCTTCTTCTACTAATACTTCTTTGTCTACTACTTATTCTTCTTTCTATTCTTCTTCTTCTTCTTCTTCTTCTACTTCTAGTTCGTCTTCTTCTGGTGCTTCTTTTCGTTCTTATTGTTCTTGTTGTTCTTCTTTTTCAACTACTTCTTCCACCTCTTCTACTTCTTCTTCTTCTTCCTCTCCTTCTATTACTTCTTCTTCTTCTTCTTCTTCTTCTTCTTCCTCTTCATCCTCTTCTTCTTCTTCTCCTTCTTCTTCTCCTGCTCCTCCATCTCCTTCTCCTTATCCATCTCCATTACCTTCTCCTACCCCTCCTTCTCCTACCCCTCCTTCTCCTTCTCCTTCTCCTTCTCCTCCATCTCCTCCTCCTTCTCCTTTTCCTTCTTTTTCTTCATCTTACTTGGATATTTCTTCTTTCTAACTTCTTTTTCCTTCCTCCTTCTTTCTTCTTTCTTCTTTTTTCCTCCCTTCTTCTTCCATTTTTCCTTCTTCCTTCTTCTTGTTTCTTCCTTACTTCTTGTTTCTTCGTTCTTCCTTATTCTTTGTCCTTTCTTCATTCTTCTTTCTCTTCTTTCTTGTCCTTTTCTTTTTCTTCTTTCTTTCTTCTTCTTTCTTTGTTCTTCTTCTTCTTTTTCTTTATTCTTCTTCTTCTTCTACTTATTCTTCTTCTTCTTCTCCACTTCTTTGTCTTCTTCTTTCACTTCTTCTTTTTTCCTCTTCTTCCTTCTTCTTCTTCTTTCTTCTCCCTTTTTCTTCTTTCATTCCTCTTCCTTCTTCCTTTTGTCATCTTCTTTCTTCCTTTCTCTCTCTTCTTCCTTCTCTCAAATGCCTAATCGTTAATCCCTAATCCATTCTTAATGTCTAATCCCTAATCTTTAATCTTTAACCTCTAATCTCTAATCCCTAAACTCTAATCCTTAATACCTAATCCCTAGTCCTTAAACCTTAATCTATAATTTATTATCCTTAATCCTTAATATCTAATCTCTAACCCTTAATCATTAATCGCTAATCCCTAAACCCTAATCCTTAATCAATATTCCTAATCTTATCATTTAATCTCTAATCTTTAATCTTGCATCCCTATTCTCTAATTTAAAATCCTTAATTCCAAATCTTTATTTCGTAATTCTTAAACCTTAGCCTTATGTCCTTATTTTCTAATCCTTAATTCTTAATAATTAATTTTTTAATTCTTAATTCTTAATCTCTAATCCCTAATAATTTATCCCTTTATGACTAATCTTTAATCCCTAATACATAATCTTTAATCACTAATCCATAATCCTTTTTACTTATTCTCTTGTCTCTAATCCCTAATCTGTAACACCTAAACCCTAATCCCTAATTGCTAACTCCCAAGTCCCTAATCCTTAATACCTAATCCCTAAATCCTAATCCTTTAACCCCACCTCCCTAACTTTTAACCCATAGTCTTGGATCCCCAAATCTATAAACCCTAAAACTAATAGCTAATCATAAATAAATAATTCCTAAACTCTAAACCTTAATCCCTAATCTCTATTTCTTGACCTCAAACACCTATACATCTTTAATCCTTAATCATAAATCCATAATACAAGATCTTTAAGCCATCCCTCCCTTATTCATAAACTATTTTCTTCCTTTTTTTACTTCTTATTCATATTCTTCTTCTTCTTCTTCTTATTATTCTTCTTCTTCTACTCCCTCTTTTTTCTTCTTTTCTTTCTTCTTCCGCTTCTACTTCTATTTCTTCTTCTTCTTCTCTTATTCTTCTACTACTTCTTCCTCCTCTTCTTTTCTTTTTCTTCTTCTTCTTCTTCTTCTTCCTTTCTTATTCTTCTTCTTCTTCTTCCTTTCTTCTTCTTCTTCTTCTTCTTCTTCTTCTTCTTTTTCCTCTTCTTCTCTTCCTCTCCTTTTTCTTCTTCTTATACTTCTTCTTGTTCTTGTTCTTCTTCTTCTTTTATCTTCTTCTCCTCCTCCTCATCCTCTTCCTTCTTGTCCTTCTCCTTACCATCTTCTTCTTCCTCTTCTCTTTCTTCTTCTTCTTGAACTTCTTCTTCTTCTTCTTCTTCTACTTCCTCTGATCCTTCTTCTCCTTGTTCTTCTCTTTCTTCTTCTTCTTCTCGTTCTTGTTCTTCATAATACTTAATCCCTATTTCTTAATCCCTACACCTTAATCCCTCCCTACCTTATCTTTTATTACAAATATTTAATCTGTAATCCCTAATCCATTCTTTCTTAATCTCTTATCCTTCATCCCTAATCTCTGATCCTTTAGCTTAATCTATAATCCCTGATCTTTAACCTCTAATCCTTAATTCTTTCTTAATACCTAATACATAATCCTTATTCCTTAATCTTTAATCCTTAAACCTTGATCCCTAATACCTAATAACAAATCATTAATCCATAATCCCTAATCATAAACCTCTAATCCTTAATCTCTAATTCTTAATCCCTAATCCTAATCATAATCACTTAATCTTCAATTCCAATTCCTTAATCTTTAATTCATAATCTTGAATCCAAATCTCTAATCATTAATCTCTAATATTTAATCCATAATCTCTATTCTCTAATTCGTAATCTCTAATCCTAAATCCTTAATACTTTATCCTTAGCATGTAATCCCTTAATTCCTAATCTCTAATTATTAATCTCTTCAGCCCAAATCCTTAACTCTAATCTCTAATCCCAAATTCCTTTTACTTTTTCCTCAATCCCTAGTCCTTAATTCCTAAACCTTAACCCCTAACCCTTAATCCTTCATTTATAATCCTTAATCCCTAACACCTAATCTTATATACCTCCAACCTTAATCCTTAATCCCCAATCCATAACCTTTAATCGTTAATCACTTCTTCTTCCTATTCTTTTTCATTTACTTCTTCTTCCTCTTCTTCTTCTTCCTCTTCTTCTTCATCTTCCTCATCTTCCTAATCTTCCTCTTCTTCTTCTTCATCTTCTTCTTCTTCTTCTTCTTGTACTTCTTCCTTGTCTTCTTCTTTTCTTCTTCCTCCTCCTCTTAATCTTCCTCTTCTTCTTTATCTTCTTCTTCTTCTTCTCCTACTTCTTCTTCCTTCTCTTCTTCTTCTCCTTGTTCTTTTTCTCCAATTTCTTCTTTTCTTGTTTTTCTTCTTCCTCTTCTTCTTTCTCTTCTTCTTCTTCTTCTTCTTACTATTAATATTATTTTTATTTTATTTCATCTTTTTCTTCTTATTATTCTTTTTCTTCTTCTTCTCCTCTTTCTCTTTCTTCTTCTTCTTCTTCTCCTTCTCCTTCTACTTCTCCCTCTTGTTCTTCATCTCCTTCTCCTCCTCCTCCTCCTCCTCTGTCTACTTCTTCTTCTTCTACTACTACTATTACTTCTTTCTTCTTTCTTCTTCCATCTTCCTTCTTTCTTCCACCTTCATTCCTCCTTAATTCTTTCTTCCTTCTTCCATCTTCTTTCTTTCTTCTTTTTCCTTTATTCCTCCTCTTCCTCTTCCTCTTCTTCTTCTTCTTCTTCTTATTCTTCCTCCTTACCTTCTACTTCATTATCCTTCTTGATCCTTAATCCCTAATCTATAATCCATAATTAATAAACCATAATCCCTAATCCCAAATCTCTAATCCGTAAGATCTAATCCCTAACATTTAATCACTAAACCATATTCTCTAATTCCTCATCCCTAATCTCAAATACCTAACCCTTAATCCTAAATCCCTAATCACTAATCTCTCATCTCTAATGCCTATTCCTTAATCCATAATCTTTAATTCAAAATCTCTAATCTTTAATAATTAATATTTTTTATCCTTAATACCAAATCTATAATCCTTAATCATTAATTCTTTCATCCTTAATCCTTAATTCTTAATCCTTAATCCCTAGTTCATGTTACTTATTCCCTAATTCTAATTTCCTAATCCATAATCCTTAATCCCTAAACCCTAATCCCTAATTGCAAATCCCTAATCCCTAATCCCTAATCCTTAATCCATAACCCTAATGCCTAACACCCAATCCTTGGCTCCTTAATCCTAAATCCCTAGTACCTAATCTAAAATCCTTAATCCCTCCCTCTTAATCAGTAAACAATAATCCCTAATCCCTCCATCCTTAATTTGTAATCCCAAACCCTTCTCTTCTTCTTTTACACTTCTTTTTCTTCCACTTCTTCTTCCTCTAGTTCCTCTTCTTCTTCCTATTCTTCTTCTTCTTCTTCAAGTATTTCTTTTTCTTGTTATTATTCTTCTTCTTCATTTTCTTCTTCGTCTTCCTCTTCTTCTTCTTCTCCTTCTTCATTTTCTTCTTCGTCTTCCTCTTCTTCTTCTTCTCCTTCTTCTTCTTCTATTTTTTCTTCTTCTTTTTCTTCTTCTTTTTCTTCTTCTCTTTCTTCTTTTCTTATTTTTCTTATTCCTCTTCTTCTTCTTCTTGTTCTTCTTCCTCTTCTTCTTCATCATAATCATCATCATCATCATCTTCATCTTCTTCTATTTCTTCTTCTTCTTCTTCTTCTCTTTATCTTTCGTCTTCCTTTTCTTCTTCCCTTTCTCCTTCTCTTACTCATTCTCCATCTACTTGTCCTTCTCCTTCTCCATCTGCTTCTTCTTCTCCTTCTCCATCTCCTTCTCCTCCTCCTCCTCCTTCTTCTCTTCGTCCTTCTTCTCCTTCTCCTTCTCCTTGTTCTTCTTGTACATCTTCATCATCTTCTTACTTCTTTATTCTTTCTTCGTTCTTCTTTCTCCTTTCTCCTTTCTTTTTTCTTCTTCCTTCTTCCTTCTTCATTCTTCCATCATCCTTCCTTCTTCCTTCTTCCTTCTTCTTTTTGCCTTCCTTCTTCCCCCTTACTTCTTCCTTCTTTCTTCCTTCTTCTTTATTCTTCTTCTACTTCTTCCTCTTCTTCCTCTTCTTCTAATTCCTCTTCTTTTTCCTATTTTTCTTCTTCTTTCTTCTTCTTGCATCCTTCATTCTCCTTCCTTCTTCTATCTCCCTAATCCTTAATCCGTAATCCCTAATCCATAATCCTTAATCCCTAATCCTTAGTCTATAACAAATCTCAATTTCTTAATCTTTAATCTCTAACCTTTAGTCGTTAACCTCTAATCCCTAAAATCTAATCCCTAATCCTTAATTCCTAATTCTTAATCCCTAATCCTTAATCACAAATCCCTAATCCTTAATCCCTAATCCCTAGTCCTTAAAGTCTAATGCTAATGCTAATCAAATAATCTCTAATAATTAGTCTCTAATCTCTAAACCCAAATCCAACATCCCTAATCAAAAACCTCTAATCCTTAATCCTTGATCGCTATTCCTTAATCTCCAATCCTTAATCCATAATCTTTAATAATTAATCCTCAAACTCCCAATTCCTAATCTCTAATCCCTAATTATTAATCCTTTCTTTTAATTGCTTATTCCTAATCCATAAACCCTAATCTCTAATCTTTAATTCCTATTACTTATTCCTTAATCCCTACTCTCAAATTCTTAATACTAAATCCTTAAATCTAAATCCCTAACTGCTAACTCCCAAATCTCTAATCCTTAATCACTAATCCCTAATCCCTAATGCCTAATCTATCCATCCCTAATCTTTAATCTATATTCTTCGATACCTTATCTCTAATCCTTCATTCCTTAGTCCCTAATCTGTAATCCTTAACTTTTTATCCTTAATCCCTAACCCATCTCTTCTAACTCTTATTTTCTTCTTCTTCTTCTTTTCTTGCTCATTTTATTGCTTTACTTCTTCCTTTTCTTCTTCTTCTTCTTCTTCTTCTACTTCTCCTTCTACTTCTTCCTCTCCTTCTGCTACTCTTAGTCTTTGTCCTTCTCCTTCTCCTTCTACTTCTCCTTCTCCATCTCCTTCTCCTTCCCTTCTCCTTCTCCTTCTCCCTCTCCTTCTCCTTCTCCAGCTCCTTCTCCTTGTCCTCCTTCTCCTTCTCTAACTTTTACTTTTTCTTCTTCTTCTTCTTCTTCTTCTTCTTCTTTCTTTCTTCTTTCTTCTTTTTTCTTCCTTCTTCCTTCTTCCTTCCTCCATCTTCCATCTTCTTTATTCTTCCTTTTCTTCTCCCTCTTCCTCTTCTTCTTCTTCTTCTTCCTTTTCTTCTTCCTCCTCTTCTTCTTCTTCTTTCTTTCTTCTTTCTTCTTTTTTTTCCTACTACATTCCTCCATCTACCTAATCCCTAATTCTTAATTCTTAATCCTTAATCTTTAATCACTAATCCATCCTTAATCTTTAACCACTAAACACTTATCCTTAATCTCTAATCTTTAAATGGTAATCCAAAATACCTAATCCCTAATTCCTAATCTATAATCTATAATACGTAATCTCAATCCTTAACCACTAATGACTAATCCTTAATCCACAATCCTTAATCTCTAATACTAATCCTAATTAATATTCTATAATCTCTAATCTTTAATCTCTAATCCTGAATCTTGTATCACTAATCTTTAATCTTTAATCCCTAATCCCCATTCCCTAGTTCTTTAGCCCTAACCCTAAAACCCTAATCTCTAATTCCTAATCCTTAATAATTAATCTCTTAATTCTTAATGCCTAATCTCTAATTCCTAATCAGTAATCCCTTAATCCTTAGTCTTTAAACTCTAATCAGTAATGCTTGATCCCTAATGCTAACCTCTAATCTCTACACTTATTCCCTAATCTCTACTCACTAATCCTTAATCCCTAATTACTAACTCCTGAATCCTTAATCCTTAATCACCAATCTTTAATCCTGAATCCCATCCTCCTAAATTCTTAATCCATATTACCATATACTAAATCCCCAATCCTTCATTCCTAAATCCCTAATCCCTAATCCCTAACCTCTAATCTCTAATCTCCAATCTATCTCTTCTACCTCTTCTTTATCAATATCTTCTTCTTCTTCTTCTTTCTCATCTTTCTCTACTTCTTGTTCCTATTCTTCCTCATCTTTCGCTTCTTCTTCTTCAACATCATCTTCCACTTTTTCTTCTTCTTCTTCTTCTTCTTCTTCCTCTTCTTCTTCTTCTTCTTCTTCATCTTCTTCCTCTTCTTTTTGTTCTATTATTACTACTACTACTATGACTTTTCCTTCTTCTTCTTCTTTTTCCTCTTCTTCTTCTTCTACTTCTTTTCTTCTTATTCTTCTTCTTACTCTTCTTCGTCTTCTTCCTCTTCTTCTTCTTCTTATTTTTCCTCTACTTGTTTTTGTTCTTCCTTTTCTATTTCTTCTTTCACTTTTTTCTTCTGCTTCTTCTCCTTCTTCTTCTTCTTCTTCCTCTTTTATTTCTTCTTCTTCTTTGTCTTCTTCTTCTTCTTCTACTCCTTCTTTTCCTTCTTCTTCTTCTACTAATACTTCTTTCTCTACTACTTATTCTCCTTTCTCTTCTTCTTCTTTTTCTTCTTCTTCTACTTCTAGTTCGTCTTCTTCTGGTGCTTCTTTTCGTTCTTATTGTTCTTGTTGTTCTTCTTTTTCTACTACTTGTTCCACCTCTTCTACTTCTTCTTCTTCTTCCTCTCCTTCTATTACTTATTCTTCTTCTTCTTCTTCTTCTTCTTCCTCTTCTTCTTCTTTTCCTTCTTCTTCGCCTGCTCCTCCATCTCCATCTCCTTATCCATCTCCATTACCTTCTCCTACCCCTCCTTCTCCTTCTCCTCCATCTCCTCCTCCTTCTCCTTTTCCTTCTTTTTCTTCATCTTACTTGGATATTTCTTCTTTCTAATTTCTTTTTCCTTCCTCCTTCTTCCTTCTTTCTTCTTTTTTCCTCCCTTCTTCTTCCATTTTCCTTCTTCCTTCTTCTTGTTTCTTCCTTACTTCTTGTTTCTTCGTTCTTCGTTCTTCCTTCTTCCTTATTCTTTGTTCTTTCTTCATTCTTCTTTCTTCTTCTTTCTTGTCCTTTTCTTTTTCTTCTTTCTTTCTTCTTCTTTCTTTGTTGTTCTTCTTGTTTTTCTTTCTTCTTCTTCTTCTTCTACTTATTCTTCTTCTTCTTCTCCACTTCTTTGTCTCCTTCTTCCACTTCTTCTTTTCACCTCTTCTTCTTCCTTCTTCTTCTTACTTATTCCCTAATCCCTAATCCCTTAATAATACCTAATTTATCCTTAATCCTTAATCCCTAATTCCAAATCCTTAATCCCTAATCTCTATTCTCTAATCTCTAATCTCTAATCTCTAAATGTTAATCCCAATACCTAATTTATAATCCTTAATTTTTAGTTTATAATCCATAATACCTAATCCTTAACTTGTAATCCATAGTACCAAATCTCTAATCCCTAATCTTTAATCCTAATCCTAATCCTGATTGCTTAATATCTAATCTCTAGTTTCTTATCTCTAATATCTAACCCTAAATTCCAAATCCCCAATCACTAATCTCGAATCCTTAATCCTTAATCCCAAATCCCTAATCCCTAGTCTTTAATCTTTAATTTAAAATGCCTAATATTTAATCTGTCCCTCTTTAGTCACAAATACCTAATCTTGAATCCCAATCCCTCCCTCCCTAATCTTTAATCTGCATTCCTAAATCCCTGATCCCTCCCTCCCTAATCCCTATTCCTTAATCCGTAATGATAATTATAATCGCTTAATCTCGAATCCCTAATTTCTAATTCATAATCCCATATGATAAATCCTAATTCCCTGATCACTAATCTCTAATCCCTAATCCTTAATTAATAATCTCTTTATCTTTAATCCTTAATCCACAATCCCAATTACTTATTCCTTAATCCCAACTCTTTAATCCCTAATCCTTAATCTCTAAACCCTAATACCTCATTACTAATCAATAATCCTTAATCTCTAATCTCTAAACTCTAATCCCTAATTTTTAATCTCTTACACCTACTCTATAATCCCTCCCTCCTTAATCAAAATTTCCTAACCCTTAATCCCTAATCCATCTCTTCTTCCTCTTCCTCTTCTTCTTCTTCCTCTTCTTCTACTTCCTAATCATCTTCTTCTTTCTCTCTTCTTCCTCAACATCCACTTCTTCTTCTTCTTCTTCCACTTCTTCTTCTCCATCTTCTACGTTGTTTTCTACTTTTCTTGTTCTTCCTCTTCCTCTCCTTCCTCCTCTTCTTCATCATCTTCTTAATTTTCTTCTTCTTCCTCTTTCTCTTCTTCTTCTTCTTCTCCTTCTTCTTCTTCTTCTTCTTCTTCTCCTCCTTAAACATCTCTTTGTCATTCTCCTTCTCCTTCTCCTTCTTCGTTTCCTTCTCCATCTTCTTCTTGTGCTCCTTCTCCTCCTTCTCCATGTCCTCCTCTTTCTCCTTCTTCTTTTTCTTCTTCTTTGTCTTCTTCTTCTTCCACTTCTTCTTCTTTCTTCTTTCTTCTTTCCTTTTTCTTCTTTCTTCTTTGTTCTTCTTCTTTGTTCTTCCTTCTTCCTTCTTCCATCGTTCCACCTCCCTTCCTCCTTCATCCTTCTTTCTTCTTTCTTCTTTCTTCTTTCTTCTTTCTTCTTCTTCTTTCCTCTTTCTTCTTTCTTCTTTATTCTTCCTCTTCTTTGTCCTCTTCTTCTTCTTCTTCTTCTTCTTCTTTTTTCTCTTCGTCTTCTTCCTTATTTCTACTTCCTTCTTCCTTCTTCTTTTTTCCTTCTTCTTCCTTCTTCCTTCTTCCTTCTAGCTTTTCCTTAATCCATATTCTATAATCCTTAATCCTTTATCCTAAGTCCCTAATCCATTCTTAATCCCTAAGCCTAAATCCTGAATACCTAATCTCTAATTCCTAATCTCCAAACTCTAAATTCTAATACCTAACACCTAATTCCTAATCCCTAATCCTTAATCTATAATCCACAATATGTAATCCCTAATTTTTAATCCATAATCTCTAACTTTAATCACTAATAATTAATCACCAATCCCTAATCCTAATCCTAATCCCTTAATATCTAATCCCTAATACTTAATCCCAAATATCTAATACTAATCCTGAATCCCAAATCCCTAATCCTAAATAACTAATCTTTAATAATTAATCCCTTAATTTTTAATCTTTAATCCTTAATCATTAATCACTTCATCCCTAATCCTTAATCCCTATTACTTATTCCCTAATCTCTTCTCCCTAATCTATAATCCTTAATCTCTTAACACTAATCCTTAATTGCTAATCCATAAACATTAATCCATAAAACCTAATCGTTAATTATTAATCCCTTCATACCTAATCCCTAATCCTTAAACCTTAACCCATAATCCTTATTACTTATTCCTTAATCCTTACTCCCTTGTCTGTAATCCTTAATTACTAATCCCTAATCCCTGATCATTAATTTTTTCATCCCTAAACCCTACTCCCTAATCTATAATACTTAATCCCTAAACCTTAATCGTTAATTGTTAATCCATAATTTCAAATTTCTAGTCTCTTCCTTAATCCTTAATGCCTATTACTTAATGTCTCCCTCCATAATCCCTAATCTAAAATACCTAATCTTGAATCCATAATCCATAATCCCTCTCCCTCTAATTTGTAATCTGTATTCCCAAATCCTTAATCCCTAGACATTCATCTCTAGTCCCTAATCTTAATTCAATCACATAATCTCTAATCCCTTATCCCTAATCTCTAATTTGTAATCCTTAATCCTGAATCCCTAATCACAAATCTCTATCCTTCATCTCTAATCCATATTTCCTAATCCATAATCCCTAATCTTAAAAACCTTATCTGCAGTACTTAGTAATTAATCCCTTAAACTGTAGTTGCTAATCCCTAATCATTAATCCCATTAATTAAATTATTAATCCCTAATCCTAATTACTTACTCCATAATTCATACTTTATAATCCTTAATCTTTAATCTCTAATTCCTAATCCTTAATTACTAATCAATAATCCATACTCCTTAATCTAAAATACTTAATCCCTAAACGTTAATCGTTAATTGTTAATCCATAATTTCAAATCTCTAGTCTCTTCCTTAATCCTTAATGCCTATTACTTAATCTCTCCCTCCTTAATCCCTAATCTTGAATCCATAATCCATAATCCCTCTTCCCTTAATTTGTAATCTATATTCCCAAATCTTTAATCCCTTACTCCTTAATCCCTTGTCATTCATCTCTAGTCCCTAATCCTAATTAAAATCACATAATCTCCAAGCCTTAATCCCTAATCTCTAATTTGTAATTCTTAATCCTGACTCCCTGATCACAAATCTCTGATCCTTCATCTCTAATCCCTATTTCCTAATCCATAATCCCTAATCATTAATCCCATTAATTAAATTCTTAATCCCAAATCCTAATTACATACTCCATAATTCATATTTTATAATCCTTAATCCTTAATCTCTAACCCCTAATCCTTAATTACTAATCAATAATCCCTAATCCCTAATCCCTAAACCCTAATTCCTAATCCTTAATCCCTAATACATAATCCATAATTATTCCCTCCTTAATCCTTAATCCTTAATCCATAACCCTGAATCCATAATCTCTAATCCATCTGTTCTTCCTCTTCTTCTTCTTCTTCTTCTTCCTTTCATTCTTCCTCTTCTTCTTCATCTTCTTCTTCCTCTTCTTCTTCTTTTTCTTCTTCTTCCTCATCATCTTCTTCTTCTTCTTCCTCTTCTTTCTCAAATTCCTCTCCTTATTCTTTTTCTTCCTCCTCCTCTTCATCTTCTTCTTCATCTTCTTCTTTTATTACTTCTTCTTCTTCTTTTTCTCCTTTTGCTCCTTCCTCTACTTCTCCTTCTGCTTCTTCAAGTCCTCCCCCTTCTCCTTCACCTTCTTCTTCTACTTCTTCTTCTTCTTCCTTCTTTCTTCTTTCTTTTATCTTCTTTCTTCTTCCTTCTTCTTTCTTCCTTCCACCTTCCTTCTTCCTTCTTTTTTCTTCTTTCTTTCTTCTTCTTTCTTCTTTCTTCTTTCTTCTTTCTTCTTTCTTCCTTCTTCTTTCTTCATTATTCTTCCTCTTCGTCTTCCTTTTCTTCTTCATCTTCTTCTTCTTCCTATTCTTCTTCTTTTTTCTTCCGTCTTCCTTCTTTCTGCCTTCTTCTTCTACTTCCTTCTTCTAATTCTCTTTTCTATAATCATTAACTCTTAATTCGTATTCCTTAATCCTTAATCACTAATCCATCTATAATCTCTAATCTCTAAACCTTAATCTCAAATACCTAAATCATAATCCTTAATTTCTAATCCCTAATCTCTAATTTATAATCAATAATACTGAATCCCTAAACTCTAATAATTAATCCCAAATTCTTAATCCTAAATCACTAATACCAAATCCTTAATCCTTATTATCTAATCCCTATTTTTAATCTAAATCCCTCAATCTCTAATCCCTAAGCTCTAATATCTAACCATAAATCCTAAATCATTAATAACTAATCTATAATCTCTAATCCTTAGTCCTTATTCTCTTATCTATAATCTCTGATCCAAAATCTACAATTTTTAATAAATAATCCCTAATCCTTATTCCCTAATAACTAGTCCCTTCAACCATATTTCTTAATCCTTAATTATTTATCCCTAATGCATATTACTTATTCTGTAATTTCTACTCACTAATTTGTAATCTTTAATCCCTAAATCTTAATCCTTAATTGCTAATCCATAATCCCTAATCCCTAATCCCTACTCCTTAATCCCTAATCCTTAATGCATAATATCTAATATTTCCCTCCTAAATCAATAATCCCTAATCCTTGATACCTAATCTCAAATCACAAATAACTGCTTTCCTAATTCGAAATCTGTATTCCTAAACCATTAATCCCTCCCTCAATCGCAAATCTATACTCCTTAACCTCTAATACTTAATCCTTAATCTCTAATCCATAATCTTACATTCCAAATCCCTAATCAATAATCTCTAATCATTAATCCCTTATCCTTATTCTCTAATCCATAATCTCTAATCCTAAATCCCTAATCTACAATCTTCAGTAATTAATCTCTTAATCCGTAATTTTTAATCTTTAATCCTTAATCATTATGCCATTAATCCCTAATCCCTAATCCATAATCCTTAATCTTTAATCTCTAATCCTTATTACTTGTTCCATAATCTTAACTTCTTAATCCATAATTCTTAATCCATAAACCCCAATCTCTAATTACCAATCCATAATCTTTAATCCTTTATCACTAATCTCTAATTCTTAATCCCTGACACATAATCCTTAATTCTTCTCTCCTTAATCCTTAATTTCTAACCTCTAATTCCTAATCCTTAATCCATCTCTTCTTCTTCTTCTTCTTCTTTCTCCTCTTCTTCTTCTCCTTCTTCTTCTTCTTCTTCTTTTGCTTTTTTCTGCTTCTTCTTCTTCTTCTTCTTCTTCTTCCTCATCTTCTTTTTCTTCATCATCTTATTCTTTATCTTCCTCTTCGTCTTCTTATTGTTCTTCTTCTTCTTCTTCTTCTTCTTCTTCTTCTACGTCTTCTTCATCCTCTTCTTCTAATTCCCCTTCTTTTCCTTATTTTCCTCCTTTTCTTGTTCTTCTTCTTCCTCTACTTCTTCCTCTTCTTCTTCTTCTTCTTCTTCTTTGTTTTCTTCTTCTTCTTCTTCTTTTCTTCTTCTTCTTCTTCTTCTTCTTCTTCTTCTTCTATTTCTTTATTTTCTTCTTCTCCACTTTTTTCTTCTACTTCTTCTCCTTCTTCTTCTCCTTCTCCCCATCCTTGTCTTTCTCGTTCTCCTTCTCCTTGTCCAACTCCTCCTCCTCCTTCTCCTTCATTTACTTCTCCTTCTCCTTCTCTATATCCTCCTTTTCCCTCTCCTTCTCCTTCTCCTCCACCTCCACCAAGTCCTCATATTTTTCCTTCAACTTCTTTTTCTTCTTCTTCTTCTTCTTTCTTCCTTTTTCTTTCTTCTTTCTTCTTTCTTCTTCCTTCTTCCTTCAACCTTCCACCTTCCCTCTTCCTTCTTCCTTCTTATTTCTTCTTTATTCTTCCTCTTCTCCTTCCTCCTCTTCTTCTTCTTCCTCTTTTTCCTCTTCCTCTTCACATTCATCTTCTTCTTCCTTCTTCATTCTTCCTACTTCCTTCTTCCCTCATCTTTCTTCCTTCTTCCTTCTCTGATTTCCTTAATCAATAATCCCTGATCCTTAATCCTTAATCTGTAATCCAACCTTAATCCCTAATCCCTGATCTTTAATCCTTAATCTCTAATCTCCAACCCTTAATTCTTAATACCTAATTCCTAATCCCTAATCTCTAATCTATAATCTATAATACCTAATCCCTAATCTCTAATCCTTAATCTATAATCCTAATTTATACTCTCTAACCACTAATTCTAATAGTAACTTTAATCTTTAATCCCTAATCTCTTGTCTCTAATATCTAATCCTGAATCCCAAATTCCTAATCACTAATCTCTAATCCCTAATTCCTAATCTATATTCCTTAATCTATAATCCCTAATCCTAACTCCTAATCTTTAATAATTAACCCCTTGATCATTAATCCATAATCCCAAATCAATAATCATTAATCCTTTCATCCTTAGTCTCTAGTCCTTAATCCTTAATCACAATTACATATTACTTATTCCTTAATCCCTACTCCTTAATCCATAATCCTTAATCTTTAAACCCTAATCCCTAGTTACTAATCAATAATATTTAATCTTTAATCCCAAATCATTATTCACTAACTATTAATACCTAATACTTATTCACTCCTTTCCTAATCTTAATTCCCTAATGCCTAATCTCAAATCCCCAAACCCTACCTTCCTAACCCATAATCTGTATTCTAAAATCCATAATCCCTCCCACCTCAATGCCAAATCCCAAATCCTTAGTCTCCAATCTAAATTATAATTGTTTAATCTTTAGTCTTGATACTCAAATCACTTATTAATAATCTCAGACCCTTAATCCCTAATCCTTAATTAATAATTCATAGTCTTAAATCACCAATCTACAACCCTTAGTAATTAATCTGTTAATCCTTCATCCCTAATCCTTTATCCATAATCATTAATCCCTTCATCACTAATCTTCAATTCTTAATCCTTAATCCATAATCCCTATTACTTATTCCATAATCCCTGCTCCAAAATCCATAATCCTTAATTCCTAACCCTAATCCCTAATTATTAATCCATAAGCTCTAATCTCTAAAACTTAATCCTTAATCCCTAACACCTAATACCTAATGGCTCTCTCCTTAAACCCTAATCCCTAAACCCAAATCCCTAACCCCTAATCCTTAATCCTTTGACCATCTCTCCTTCTTCTTCTTCTTCTTCTTCATCTTCTTCCCCTTCTTCTTTTTCCTCTTCTTCTTTTTCTAGTTCATCATTTTCTTCTTCTTCTTTTGCTTCATCCTCATCTTCCTCTTCCTCTTCTTCTTCTTCTTCTTCTTCCTCTTCTTCTTCTTCTTCAACATTTTCTCCTTCTTTTCTTGTTCTTCTTCTTCCTCTTGTTCTTCCCCTTCTTCTTCTTCTTCTTCCTTTTCTTCTTCTTCCCCTTCTCATACTTCTTCTTCTTCTATTTCTTCTTCTTCTTTTTCTCCTTCTCCTTCTTCTTCTCCTTCTCCTTGTCTTTCTCCACCTCCTTCTCCTTCTCCTCCTTTTCCTACTCCTTCTCCATCTCCTTCTCCTTCTCTTGCTAGTTCTCCCTGTCCTCCTCCTCCTTCTCCTTCTACTTCTCCTCCTTAATCTTCTTTCTTTATTCTTCATTCCTCTTTCTTCTTTCTTCATCCTTCTCCTTTCTTCCTTCCACATTCCTTCTTCCTTCTTTCTTTCCTCTTTCTTCTTCCTTATTTCTTCTTTCCTCTTTATTCTTCCTCTTCTTCTTCCTTTTCTTCTTCTTCCTTTTCTTCTTCCTCTTGTTCTTCTTCTTCATTCTTTCTTCTTTCTTCTTCCTACATCTTCTTTATTCTTTCTTCTCTTTATTCCCTAATCTCTAATCTCTAATCTTTATGTTACACCCCATTTTTCCTAGGCTGATTTTTGGCATACAATTTTTTTTTTTTTATATATAGACAGCTCAGATCGTCCCATACCAACCTGAGTAGCCTACGAAAACATAGGATATAACACATCATTACACACCTACTTTCCTTAACAATGTGGATCCCATCTCCCAGGTACACCGTCAAATCAGGTTCATGACTCCTGAATTAACAGATGGACTCGCGCAATGTTACTCCTACTAGACCCAATACTCCTAACCCATACGGGTAGGAGAACCGGTCTATTAGAAGTCTGAACCCCCACGGTTAAGTTCCATAATCATGTAATGACCTCACCATCAAACAAAAAGATGTATAACATCCTCAGATAAAATATGGCATTCCACACACCATACTCCAAGACAATAAAATAAAACAGTGAATGAAACTACATTACAAGTATAAGGTCCAAGTCCAACAAGTACAATATTATCCAACCAGAAACATAAGTCAGATTTACCCTCATATATTACATGACATATGAGAATAACAATCTCATTAAATACATCCAACAGCAACAATCAACTAACCAGAATATCTCAGACAATCACAAGTCAGATATCCTCCACAATCCTGCTGACCACGATCCCACCTAATCTGGTAGCATCAAGTCTGCCGAGCCACTGAAAATATATAATACAGGAATGAGCTATGCCCAGTAGGAAAGACAGCTAGTAAAACTCACATGCAAGAGAAGGATAATAGTAAAAATATAGGAATACAGCATAACAATGTATGGTGGATAGGCACTCTCAGTCCCAGACTCCGACCAACCACAGTCACCCCTAGTCACACCAGAGTAGCTCTCCTCTGGGCTTCCAGGTAGCGTGCCAGTGGGAACGCCCATCTCGAAACACGCATGACGCCTAAGCACCCGACACCGCAGTGTCTCTCGTCAATCAATCTCCTGGAGACTATAGACAAATCCAGTCACAAAATCTCTAGCCAACGTGAGACACCCCTGCCACCCTAAGGCGCGCAGGCCTACACATTTGGCTAGCCACTGCGAGACACCCCTGCCACCCTCAGGCGTGCAGGCCTACACACATGGACCAGGAGAGATCGACTCAGCCACCGTCCCAAAGAGTCCTCTACCAACAACTTCCATAGAAGCTCACGCCCCTATAGTCATTGCCAATCTCTAACTCCAAGATCCGGCAACATGTGTCCAGGTACAACAAGGCGCATACCAGTCCACATGTATACTGTGGAAGCTAAGTCTGAACCGCATAGTTACCTACCACAACTACCCTAAAACATCATATAGGGTCTATAGTAGTCCGGTCCAGTATGCCAATCCGTGAAATATGCCAACACTGAGTAAACTTACTCAATCCATACCATTGCCATCCAAGCAATACAACTGTCAATTACTGACTGTTCTAGTAGCATCCATGTACCATACCTCTGTCTGACTGTTTCCAGCTGTACTGTCATCACTGATAACATTTTTCCCCACTTCAGGCAATTTTTTTCTTTACCCACGGATCTCCAGAATTTTCGAAATTTCTCATTTCCAAATTTTCTGATTTTTCTTGAATTTTCCAAATATAAATAATCCCTAAAACTCAATTATCGAATTTTTCCTAAATTCGAAATATCAAATTTTGCAATTTTATCCATTTTCCGAAATTCGGAATAATTACCGAATTTAAAAATTCCGTTTATTCCATTTTCCGCTCCGCACTTCCGTGAACCCGGTTCTCGCCGTCGGTTCGGCCTTCGCGCTGAGCCGAGAACCGCTTCTCACTGAACCGCGCCGAATCCCCTGAACCGGATCTCGCCACCGGTTCGGGCCTTCGCGCTGAACCAAACCCCCGCCGGTCGAAGTTATTAATCCGAAATTCGACGACGCTTAATATATAATCTTAATAATTAATATAATTATTCTCTTAATAAATCAACTAATCCCTAATTAACCCTTAATTTGTCTCCTTCCTTCGCTCGTCGTCCGCGAAACCCTAGCCACCGCAATCGCCGACCAATACTCGATTTCTGGCAATTGCGAACAAGGAGAACATGTTCGTACTATCCTAACATTCCAATGATGTCACTAATTCCTAAGATTCAATCAAAATATCCGTCGAAGGAGTTTCATCCGGTCCCTAATTGACAATTTATGAAATTAAACGATTCCAGCATTTGAAAATCACCTTAACATGATTAAGCACATAATCAACTCAACATATGCTTGGTAAAATTTCCGAATTCGACGGTATAATTTTTTTTTCTTTCGAAAACCCTAAACATGCTAAAATCAATAATTGCATTAATCAATTTCCAAAAACCACAATTCGCATGCTCCGGTAGCTAATTGCAAAATAATCCATATTTTTAAATTGCTAATTAACTAATTTAAGCCGAAATTTCCTACCTTTCTTCTCCGGCGACGGTGGCGACGGTGAAGCTCGCACGCGACCAACCGCTGCTCCTCGCCGAACGAAACCGGTACCAATCGATTCTCCTCGATCACGCGAACCTCCAGGTACAAAAAGCCCCTTGAAAGGCTGCGGGAAAATATCGCCGTCCGCCGCGAACACCTCGTCTCCGGCCGCCGTTCGAAACCCTAAGGGCCGAAACGGTTCGGGTTAAATACCCCGCTTAAACCGGTAATAACCCGTTAAGAACCCATTAAGTGCCGGTTGACCTTCTAATAACGCCGCTTAACCCCGATCAACCGGTTAATCTCCACCGCTGATCTCGTCCGTCCGATCCGCTTATCCGCTGCTTATCCAAATGCACGCGCAAACGCACTCGGCGAACCGCCCCGCCTTCGCTGAACCGCTCCGGTCCGGTTCACACGCGGTAAAAAACCAATTTTCCCGGTTTAAAAATCTAATTAATAGATTTTTGAATTTCCAAAAATCCAATTAAACAGGGAAAATTACTTAAAAATTCCTCGGTGCTCCGAAAAATCCCCAGAAAATTTCAGAAATTCTAATAGCCTCCAATTGAGCTCCTGGCTCATCCTACGGTCGATCTGAAATCATCCAAGCCACAATTTAATTATTGAAGATTAAACCTATAATATTTTACCGGGTATAACACTTTAATCCTTAATCCCTAGTTCATTCTTAATACTTAATACCAAATTCTTAATCTCTAAAGTCTATTCTTTAAACTCTAATCTTTAATCCCTAATCCTTAACGCTTAATTCCTAATACCTACTCCCTAATCTATAATCTATAATCCCTAATCCCTAATCTTTAATCCTTAACCACTAATCTCTAATCCATAACCTTAATCTTAATCCCTTAATCTCTAATACCTAATTTTTAATCTCTAATACCTAATCCTAAATCTCAAATCCCTATTCACTAATCTCTAATCTTTAATCCTTAATCCATATTCTTGAATCCATAGTCCCTAATTTTAAATCCTTAATCTTTAATAATAAAATCTTAATCCCTAATAATTAATCCTCTCATCTCTAATCACTTATCCCTAATCCTTAATCCATAATCCTTATTACTTATTCCCTAAGGCCTATTACTTAATCAGTAATCCTTAATCCCTAAACCCTAATCTCTAGTTGCTTATCAACAATCCTTAATCCCCAATGCCAAATACCTAATCCCTTCCTCCATAATCCTTAATCCATAATCCCTGATACCTAATCTCTAATGCTCAATCCTTCCCTCCCTAATTCGTAATCCGTATTCCCTTATCTCTAATCCATATGCCCTAATCTTTAATCCCTCATTCCTAATTCTTAATTCTTAATCCTTAATCACTAATCCATCTTTAATCCTTAATCCCTAATCCTTAATCCTTAATCTTTATTTTTTAATATCTATTCTCTAAAACTTAATCCCTAATACCTTATCCCTAAAACCTAATCTACAATCCATAATATCTAATCCCTAATATGTAATCCTTAACCATTAATCCCTAATCCTTAATCACTGGTCCCTAATCCAGAATCCCTATTCTCTAATCCTTAATTCTCATCCTCATCCCTAATCTCTAATATCTAATCCTAAATCCCAAATCATTAATAACTAATCTTTAATCCCTACTCCCTAGTCCTTATTCCCTAATCCATAATCCTCAATCTTAAATCCCTAATTTTTAATAAATAATCTCTCAATCTTTAATCCATAATCCTTAATCATTAACACAACATCACTAATCCCTAACCCTTATCCTTAATCCTTAATCCTTAATCTTTATTACTTATTTTATAATCCCCACTTCCTAATCTATAATCTTTAATCCTTAAACATTAATCCCTAACTGGTAATCCATAATCTCTAATCTCTAATCTATAATCCATAATCCATAACCCTAACCCCTAATCCCTAATTCTTAATAGCAAATCCCTAATACCTAATCCCTAATCCCCAACACCTAATCTTAAATATCCAATCCCTCTCTCCCTAATCTATAATCTATATTCCCAAATCCTTAGTCCCCCTATTTAATCTCAAATCCCTAATTCCTAGTCCTTAATCTTAATTATAATTGCTTAATCTTTAATCCTTATCCTTAATCTTTAATTCCAAAACCTACATCTGAAATCCCTAATCAATAATCTCTAATCTTAAACCACTTATCCCTGTTCTTTAATTGATAATCCCTATTCCTAAACCCCTAATTCATAATCTTAAGTAGTTAACCCTTAATCTCTAATCTATAATTGTTGATCATTAATCTTTTAATAACTAATCCAAAATCCCTAATCCTTAATCCCAATTACTTATTTCTCAATCCCTATTCCCTAATCCCTAATCTTTAATCCCAAAAACTTAATCTCTAATTACTTCTTCTTTTTCTAGTTCTTCTTCTTCCTCTTCTTCACTTTTCCCTCCTTGCACTTTTTCTCATTATTCTTCTTTTCTTATTTTTCTTTTTCCTCTTCTTTTTGTTATCGTTCTTGTTCTTCTTCTTTTTCCTCTTCTTCTTCTTTTTCTATTTCTTCGTCTTTTTTTTTCTTCTTCTCCTTCTACTACTTCTCCTTCTTCTCATTCTCCTTTCCCTCATCTTTCTCCTTCTCCTTCTTCTTTTTCTCTTCCTTCTCCTTCTCCTTCTTCTTATGCATCTCCTTCTCCTTCTCCTTCTCCTTCTCCTTCTCCTTCCCCTCCTCCTTCTCGACGTCCATCTCCTACTTCTTATTCTTCTTCTTCTTCTTCTTCCTTCCTCTTTCTTCCTTGCACTTTCTTCATTCTTTATTCTTCTTCCTTCTTCCTTCTCCCTTCTTTCTTCCATATTCCTTCTTCCTTATTCATTTTTTCTTCTTTAATCTTTCTTCTTTATTCTTCCTCTTTGTCTTCCTTTTCTTCTTCATCTTCTCATCTTTTTCCTCTTCTTCTTCCTTTTTCCTTCTACTTCTTCTTCTTCTTCTTCTTCTTCCACTTCTTCTTCATTTTCTTCTTATTAATCATCATCATCTTCTACTACTTCTTCTTTTACCTCTTCTTTTTCTTTTCTTCTTCTTCTCATTCCTTCTGTACTTCTACTTCTTCTTCTACTACTACTACTACTTCTTTCTATTCTTCTTCTTCTTCTCCTTCTCCTTCTCCTTCTACTCATTCTTATTGTCCTTCCCCTTATCTTTCTCCTTCTCCTTCTCTATTTTCTCCTCCTTCTCCTTCTTCTTATGCATCTCCTTTTCCTTCTCTTTCTTCTTCTCCTTCTCCTTCCCCTTCTCCTTCTCCATGTACTCCTCCTTCTGTTTCTTCTTCTTCTTCTTCTTCTTCTTCTTCTTCTTCTTCCTTTTTTCTTCTTTAAACTTTCTTCATTCTTCATTCTTCATTCTTCTTCCTTCTTCTTTCTTTCTTTTCCTTCCACCTTCCTTCTTCCTTATTCTTTCTTTCATCTTCTTTTTTCTTTCTTCTTTCATTTATCTTCTTTATTCTTCCTCTTCATCTTCCTTTTCTTCTTCTTCTTCTTCTTCCTTTTCTACTTTTCTTCTTTTTCTTTCTTTTTCCTTCTTTTTTCTTCCATCTTCATGTTTCTTTCTTCTACTTCTTCTACCTTTTTCCTTCTTCTTTCTTCCTTCTCCTTATTCTCTAATGCCTAATCCCTAATCCTTAGTCTTTAATCCATCATTAATATCTAAAATCTAAACCTTATTCCCTAATCTCTATTTCCTAAACTCTAATTTCTAATCCTTAAGCCCTAATACCTAATTTCTAATCCACAATCCTTAATCTATAATATATAATCTAAAAACCCTAATGTCTAATATTTAATCCATAATCCCTAATCCTTAATCACAAATGCCTAATCTCTAAACCATAATCTATAATCCCTAATGCTAATCCTAATCCCTGAACCTCTAATTCCTAATCTCTAATCTCTAATCTCTAATACCTAATTTTAAATCCTAAATCCCTAATCATGACCCTCTAATTCCTAATCCCTATTCCCTAATATGTAATTCCTAATCCTAAATCTCTAATCTTCAATGATTGATCCCTTAATGTATAATCCCTAATCATTAATCCCTTCATCCCTCACCTCTAATATGTAATCCTTAATCCTTATTACTTATTCTCTAATGCCTACTCCATAATCAATAATCTTTAATCCCTACACCCGAATCCCTAATTCCATATCCATAATCCCCATTCCCAAATGCTAATACCCAATCACCATCCTTAATCCCTTATCCATAATCCTCAATACCTAATTTCAAATCCTCAATCCCTCCCTCCCTATTCTATAATCTATATTCTCTAATCTCTAAACTGCCTCCTTAATTAATAATTCTTAATCCTTAACCCCTAATCCCTAATCCATCTTCTCTTCCTCTTCTTATTGTTCCTCCTCTTTGTCTTCCTCTTCTTCTTCTTCTTTTTTTTCCTCCTCTTCTTCTTCTTCCACTTCTTCTTCTTCTTCCTCCTTATTTTCTTCGTCTTCTTCCTCTTCCTCTTCTTCCTCATCTTCCTCTTCCTCTTCTTCTTCTTGTTGCTCCCTTATTTCTTCTTCTACATCTTCTTCTTCTTTTCTTCTTCTTCTTCCTTTTCTTCATCTTCTTCTTCTTCTTCTTCCATTTCATTTTCTTCTTCTTTTTTTTGTTCTTGTTCTTCTTTTCTTCTTCTTCTTCTTCTTCCTTTTCCTCTTCTTCTTCTTCTTCTTCCATTTCTTCTTCTTCTTCTTCTTTTTCTTCTTCTTCGTCTTCTAATTCTTCTTCTCCTTGTCTTTCTCCTTCTCCTTCTCCTTTTCCTTCTCTTACTACTTCTCCATCCCTTTCACCTTTTCCATCTCCTTCACCTTCTCCTTGCCCTTCTCCTTCTCCTTCTCCTTCTTCTTCTCCTCATCTTCCTTCTCTTTCTACTTCTCCTCCTTCTTCTTCTTCTTCTTCTTTCTTCATTCTCCTTTCTTCTTTCTACTTTCTACTTTCTTCTTTCTCCTTCCTTCTTTCTTCCTTCTTCCTTCCTCTTTCCTTCTTCCTTCTTCCTTCTTTCTTTGTTGTTCTTCCTCTTCTTCTTCCTCTTATTCTTCAACTTCTTCTTTTTCTTCTTCTTTCTCCTCTCATTTTTCTTCGTTCTTTCTTCTTCCATCATCCTTTTGCCATCTTCTCTCTTCCTTTCTATCGCTTCTTCCTTCTTCCTTCTCTCAAATGCCTAACCTCAATCACTAATCCTTAATCCCAAATCCAATCTTAATGTCTAATCCCTAATCATTAATCTTTAACATCTAATCTCTAATCCCTAAACTCTATTCCTTTATACCTAATCCCTAGTCCTTAATCCTTAATCTATAATTTATTATCCTTAATCCTCAATATCTAATCTCTAACCCTTAATAATTAATCGCTAATCCCTAAACCCTAATCCCTAATCAATAATCCTAATCTTAATCATTTAATCTCTAATCTTTAATCTTGCATCCCTAATCTCTAATTTAAAATTCTTAATTCCAAATCTTTATTTCCTATTTCTTAAACCTTAGCCTTAAGTCCTTAGTTTCTAATCCTAAATTCCTAATAATTAATATTTTAATTCTTAATTTCTAATCTCTAATCACTAATAATTTATCCCTTTATGCCTAATCTCTAATCCCTAATACATAATCTTTAATCACTAATCCCTAATCCCTATTACATACTCTCTAGTCTCTAATCCCTAATTCGTAACACCTAAACACTAATCCCTAATTTCTAACTCCCAAGTCCCTAATCCCTAATACCTAATCCCTAAACCCTAATCCTTTAACCCCATCTCCCTAACTTTTAACCCATAGTCTTGGATCCCAAATCCTTCTTTCCTAAATCCCTAACCTCTAATCCCTAATCCATAAGTCATCTCTTCTTCTTCTTCTTTTTCTACATCTTCTTCTTCGTCTTCTTCCTCCTCTTCTTCTTCCACTTGTACTTCTTCATCTTCTTCATATTTTTCTATCTCTTCTTCCTTATTTCATTCTTCTTCTTCTTCTTCTTCTTCTTCCACTTCTTCATATACTTCTTCTTCCACTTCCTCTTTTTCTTCTTCTTCTTCATCCTCTTCTTCATTACCTTACTCATCTTCCTCTTCTCCTTTTTCTTCTTCTTCCTCCTCTTCTTCTTCTTCTAATTCTACTTCTTTTTCTTCTTCTTCTTCCGCTTCTTCTTCCTTTCTAGTTCTATCTCTTCTTCTTCCTTTTCTTCTTCTTCTTCTTCTCCTTCTCCTTCCTCTTCTTCTTCATCATCTTTTTCTTCTATTTATTATTATTATTATTATTATTATTATTATTATTATTATTCTTCTTTATCTTCATCTTTTTCTTTTCCTTTTCCTCTTGTTCTTCTTCTTCTTATTATTCATCTTCTTCTTTTTCCTTTTCCTCTTCTTCCTTTTTCGATTCTTATTCCTCTTCTTCTTCCTCTTCCTCTTGTACTTCTTCTACTTCCTCAGCTTCTTCTTCTTCTCCTCCTTTATAAGCTTCTCCTTCTTCTTCTTCTTCTTCTTCTTCTTCTTTCACTTCTTCTTTTTCTTCTTCATTTTTTTTTCTTCTTTTTCTTCGTCTTCTTCTTCTACTTCTACTTCATCTTCTTCTTCTACTTCTTCTTCTTCTTCTTCTTCTTTTACATTCTTCATCTCTTTCTTCTACTTCTTCTTTTTCTTTTCCTTCTTCTTCTTCTTCTTCATCTGTCTCTTCTTCTTTTTCTTCTTCTTCTTTTTCTTCTTCTTCTTTTACATTCTTCTTCTTCCTCTTCTTTTTTTTCTTCTTCTTCTGCAACTACTACTAGCACTATTACTACTACTAATTCTTCTTCTTCTTCTTCATCTTGTTCTTCTTATAGTTCTTCTTCCTCTTCTTCTTCATCTTCATCTTACTTTTTTCTACTTCCTCTTCTACTTCTTCTTCTTCTTCATCATCATCATCATCATCTTCTTCTTCTTCTTCTTTACCTTCTCCTTCTTCTTCTTCTTCTTCTTCTTCTTCGCTTCTTCTACTTCTTCTTCTTCTTCTTCCACTTCTCTTTCTTCTTCCACTTGTTCTTCTCCCTCTTCTTTTTTCACTTCTTCTACTTCTTCTTCTTCTTCTTCTTCTTCTTTATCTTCTTCATTTTCTTCTTCCCCTTCTTTTTCTTCTTCTTCTTCTCCTTCCCCTTCCTCTTCTTCTTCTTCTCCTTTTTCTTCTTCTTCTACTTCCTCCACCTCTTCTTTTTCTTCTTCTTGTTGTTTTTCTTATTTTTCTTCCTCTTCTTATTATTCTTCTTCCTCTTCTTCAACTTCTTTTCATCCACTTCTTCTTCTTCATCTTTATCTTATTTTTCTTCTTCCTCTTCCTCTTCTTCTCCTTCTTCTTCTTCGTCTTCTGCTTCTTCCTTTTATTCCCTTCTTATCCTTCCTTGTCTTCCTCTTTCTCCTCTTCTTATTCTACTTCTTCTTCTCTATCTTCCCCTTCTACTAATGCTGCTTCTTTTTTTCTTCTTCCTTTTCTTCTTCTTCTTCTTCTTCCTCTTCCACTTCATATTCTTTCTTTTCTACTTTATATTGTTGTTCTTCTTCTTCTCTTCATCATATTCTACTTGTTCTTCTTTTTCTTCTTCTTCTACTTCCATGACTTCTTCTTCCCCTTCTTTCTCTTGTTCCTCCTCTTCTTCTCCTTATTTGTCTTCTTCTCCTACCTTTCCCTGTTCCATTTCTTATTCTCTTTCTTATTCAACTTGTACTTCCTCTTCTTCTTCTTCCTATTCTTCTTCCTCTTCCTCTTCTTCTTGATTTTCTTCTTGTACTTGTTCTAATTATTGTTCTTCTTTTTCTTCTTCCTCCTCTACTTCTTTTTCTTCTTTTATTCTTCTTCTTCTTCTTTTTCTTCTTCTTGTTCTTTTCTTCTTCATCTTCTTCTTCTTCCACTTCTTCTTCTTCCTCTTTCTCTCTTCTTCTCCCTCTTCTTCTTCCTATTCTTATTCCTACAGTTATTCATCTTCTTCACCTTCTTCTTCCATATCTTCTTCTTCTTTTTCTTTTTCCTCGTCTTTTCCTTCTTCCTTGTCTTCTTCTTCTTGTTCTTCCTCTTCATCGTCATCCTCCTCTCGTTCTTCTTCATCTACTTCTTGGACTTTCTCTTTTCCTTCTTCTTCTTCTTCTTTTTTTGCTTCTTCTTTTTCTTCCTCTTCATATTCATCTATTTCTTCCTCTTCTTCGACTTCTTCCCTAATCCCTTTTACTTATTCTCTAGTCTCTAATCCCTAATCTGTAACACCTAAACCCTAATCCCTAATTGCTATCTCCCAAGTCCCTAATCCCTAATACCTAATCCCTAAATCCTAATCCTTTAACCCCACCTCCCTAACTTTTAACCCATAGTCTTGGATCCCCAAATCTATAAACCCTAAAACTAATAGCTAATCATAAATAAATAATTCCTAAACTCTAAACCTTAATCCCTAATCTCTATTTCTTGACCTCAAACACCTAATACATCTTTAATCCTTAATCATAAATGCATAATACAAGATCTTTAAGCCATCCCTCCCTTATTCATAAACTATTTTCTTCCTTTTTTACTTCTTATTCATATTCTTCTTCTTCTTCTTCTTATTCTTCTTCTTCTTCTACTCCCTCTTTTTTCTTCTTTTCTTTCTTCTTCCTCTTCTACTTCTATTTCTTCTTCTTCTTCTTCTCTTATTCTTCTACTACTTCTTCGTCCTCTTCTTTTCTTTTTCTTCCTCTTCTTCTTCTTCTTCTTCCTTTCTTCTTCTTCTTCTTCTTCTTCTTTTTCCTCTTCTTTCTCTTCCTCTTCTTTTTCTTCTTCTTGTACTTCTTCTTGTTCTTGTTCTTCTTCTTCTTTTATCTTCTTCTCCTCCTCGTCATCCTCTTCCTTCTTGTCCTTCTCCTTACCATCTTCTTCTTCCTCTTCTCTTTCCTCTTCTTCTTAAACTTCTTCTTCTTCTTCTTCTTCTACTTCCTCTGATCCTTCTTCTCCTTGTTCTTCTCTTTCTTCTTCTTCTTCTCGTTCTTGTTCTTCATAATACTTAATCCCTATTTCTTAATCCCTACACCTTAATCCCTCCCTACCTTATCTTTTATTACAAATATTTAATCTGTAATCCCTAATCCATTCTTTCTTAATCTCTTATCCTTCATCCCTAATCTCTGATCCTTTAGCTTAATCTATAATCCCTGATCTTTAACCTCTAATCCTTAATTCTTCCTTAATACCTAATACATAATCCTTATTCCTTAATCTTTAATCCTTAAACCTTGATCCCTAATACCTGATCCCTAATACCTAATAACAAATCATTAATCCATAATCCCTAATCATAAACCTCTAATCCTTAATCTCTAATTCTTAATCCCTAATCACTAATCCCTAATCCTAATCATAATCACTTAATCTTCTATTCCAAATCCTGAATCTTTAATTCATAATCTTGAATCCAAATCTCTAATCATTAATCTCTAATATTTAATCCATAATCTCTATTCTCTAATTCGTAATCTCTAATCCTAAATCCTTAATACTTTATCCTTAGCATGTAATCCCTTAATTCCTAATCTCTAATTATTAATCTCTTCAGCCCAAATCCTTAACTCTAATCTCTAATCCCTAATCCTTAATCACAAATTCCTTTTACTTTTTCCTCAATCCCTAATCCTTAATTCCTAAACCTTAACCCCTAACCCTTAATCCTTCATTTATAATCCTTAATCCCTAACACCTAATCTTATATACCTCCAACCTTAATCCTTAATCCCCAATCCATAACCTTTAATCGTTAATCACTTGTTCTTCCTATTCTTTTTCATTTACTTCTTCTTCCTCTTCTTCTTCTTCCTCTTCTTCTTCATCTTCCTCATCTTCCTAATCTTCCTCTTCTTCTTCTTCATCTTCTTCTTCTTCTTCTTCTTGTACTTCTTCCTTGTCTTCTTCTTTTCTTCTTCCTCCTCCTCTTAATCTTCCTCTTCTTCTTTATCTTCTTCTTCTTCTTCTTCTCCTACTTCTTCTTCCTTCTCTTCTTCTTCTCCTTGTTGTTCTTTTTCTCCAATTTCTTCTTTTCTTGTTTTTCTTCTTCCTCTTCTTCTTTCTCTTCTTCTTCTTCTTCTTCTTCTTCTTCTTACTATTAATATTATTTTTATTTTATTTCATCTTTTTCTTCTTATTATTCTTATTCTTCTTCTTCTCCTCTTTCTTTTTCTTCTTCTTCTTCTTCTCCTTCTCCTTATCTTTAGTATTCTCCTTCTCCTTCTACTTCTCCTTCTTGTTCTTCATCTCCTTCTCCTCCTCCTCCTCCTCCTCCTTCTACTTCTTCTTCTATTACTACTATTACTTCTTTCTTCTTTCTTCTTCCATCTTCCTTCTTTCTTCCACCTTCATTACTCCTTATTTCTTTCTTCTTTCTTCCATCTTCTTTCTTTCTTCTTTTTCCTTTATTCCTCCTCTTCCTCTTCCTCTTCTTCTTCTTCTTCTTCTTATTCTTCCTCCTTATCTTCTACTTCATTATCCTTCTTGATCCTTAATCCCTAATCTATAATCCATAATTAATAATCCATAATCCCTAATCCCTAGTCTCCAATCCTTAAGATCTAATCCCTAACCTTTAATCACTAAACCATATTCTCTAATTCCTCATCCCTAATCTCAAATACCTAACCCTTAATCCTAAATCCCTAATCACTAATCTCTCATCTCTAATGCCTATACCTTAATCCATAATCTTTAATTCTAAATCTCTAATCTTTAATAATTAATATTTTTTATCCATAATCCCAAATCTATAATCCTTAATCATTAATTCTTTCATCCTTAATCTTTAATTCTTAATCCTTAATCCCTAGTTCATGTTACTTATTCCCTAATTCTAACTTCCTAATCCATAATCCTTAATCCCTAAACCCTAATCCCTAATTGCAAATCCCTAATCCCTAATCCTTAATCCATAACCCTAATGTCTAATACCCAATCCTTGGCTCCTTAATCCTAAATCCCTAGTACCTAATCTCAAATCCTTAATCCCTCCCTCTAATCAGTAACCAATAATCCCTAATCCCTCCATCCTTAATTTGTAATCCCAAACCCTTCTCTTCTTCTTTTACACTTCTTTTTCTTCCACTTCTTCTTCCTCTAGTTCCTCTTCTTCTTCCTATTCTTCTTCTTCTTCTTCAAGTATTTCTTTTTCTTGTTATTGTTCTTCTTCTTCATTTTCTTCTTCGTTTTCCTCTTCTTCTTCTTCTCCTTCTTTTTCATTTTCTTCTTCGTCTTCCTCTTCTTCTTCTTCTCCTTCTTCTTCTTCTATTTTTTCTTCTTTTTCTTCTTCTCTTTCTTCTTTTCTTATTTTTCTTATTCCTCTTCTTCTTCCTCTTGTTCTTCTTTCTCTTCTTCTTCATCATAATCATCATCATCATCATCTTCATCTTCTTCTATTTCTTCTTCTTCTTCTTCTATTTCTTCTTCTTCTTCTTCTTCTTCTTCAGGTTCTTCTTCTTCTTCTTCTTCTTCTTCTCTTTATCTTTCGTCTTCCTTTTCTTCTTCCCTTTCTCCTTCTCATACTCATTCTCCATCTACTTGTCCTTCTCCTTCTCCATCTGCTTCTTCTTCTCCTTCTACATCTCCTTCTCCTCCTCCTCCTCCTTCTTCTCTTCGTCCTTCTTGTCCATATCCTTCTCCTTGTTCTTCTTGTACATCTTCATCATCTTCTTTCTTCTTTATTCTTTCTTTGTTCTTCTTTCTTCTTTCTTCTTTCTTTTTTCTTCTTCCTTCTTCCTTCTTCATTCTTCCATCATCCTTCCTTCTTCCTTCTTCCTTTCCCCTTCCTTCTTCCATCTTACTTCTTCCTTCTTTCTTCCTTCTTCTTTATTCTTCCTCTACTTCTTCCTCTTCTTCCTCTTCTTCTTCTTCCTCTTCTTTTTCCTATTTTTCTTCTTCTTTCTTCTTCTTGCATCCTTCATTCTCCTTCCTTCTTCTATCTCCCTAATCCTTAATCCGTAATCCGTAATCCATAATCCTTAATCCCTTATCCTTAGTCTATAACTAATCTCAATTTCTTAATCTTTAATCTCTAACCTTTAGTTGCTAATCTCTAATGACTAAAATCTAATCCCTAATCCTTAATTCCTAATTCTTAATTCCTAATCCTTAATCCCTAATCCCTAGTCCTTAAAGTCTAATGCTAATGCTAATCAAATAATCTCTAATCCTTAATCTCTAATCTCTAAACCCAAATCCTACATCCCTAATCAAAAACCTCTAATCCTTAATCCTTGATCGCTATTCCTTAATCTCCAATCCTTAATCCATAATCTTTAATAATTAATCCTCAAACTCCTAATTCCTAATCTCTAATCCCTAATTATTAATCCTTTTTTTTAATCCCTTATTCCTAATCCATAAACCCTAATCTCTAATCTTTAATCCCTATTACTTATTCTTTAATCCTACTCTCAAATTCTTAATACTAAATCCTTAAATCTAAATCCCTAACTGCTAACTCCCAAATCTCTAATCCCTAATCACTAATCCCTAATGCCTAATCTATCCATCCCTAATCTTTAATCTATATTCTTCGATACCTTATCGCTAATCCTTCATTCCTTAGTCCCTAATATGTAATCCTTAACTTTTTATCCTTAATCCCTAACCCATCTCTTCTAACTCTTATTTTCTTCTTCTTCTTCTTCTTCTTCTTCTTCTGCATCTTCTTCTTCTTTTCTTGCTCGTTTTATTGCTTTACTTCTTCCTTTTCTTCTTCTTCTTCTTCTTCTTCTTCTTCTCCTTCTCCTTCTACTTCATCCTCTCCTTCTACTACTCTTAGTCTTTGTCCTTCTCCTTCTCCTTCTACTTCTCCTTCTCCATCTCCTTCTCCTTCTCTTCTCCTTCTCCTTCTCCCTCTCCTTCTCCTTCTCCAGCTCCTTCTCCTTGTCCTCCTTCTCCTTCTCTAACTTCTACTTTTTCTTCTTCTTCTTCTTCTTCTTCTTCTTTCTTTCTTCTTCTTTTTTCTTCCTTCTTTTTTCTTCCTTCCTTCATCTTCCATCTTCTTTATTATTCCTTTTCTTCTCCCTCTTCCTCTTCTTCTTCTTCTTCATCCTTTTCTTCTTCCTCCTCTTCTTCTTCTTCTTTCTTTCTTCTTTCTTCTTTTTTTTCCTTCTACATTCCTCCATCTACCTAATCCATAATCCTTAATTCTTAATCCTTAATCTTTAATCACTAATCCATCCTTAATCTCTAATCTTTAAATGGTAATCCAAAATACCTAATCCCTAATTCCTAATCTATAATCTATAATACGTAATCTCAATCCTTAACCACTAATGACTAATCCTTAATCCAAAATCCTTAATCTCTAATACTAATCCTAATTCATATTCTATAATCTCTAATCTTTAATCTCTAATACTGAATCTTGTATCACTAATCTTTAATCTTTAATACCTAATCCCTATTCCCTAGTTCTTTAGCCCTAACCCTAAAACCCTAATCTCTAATTCCTAATCCTTAATAATTAATCTCTTAGTTCTTAATGCCTAATCTCCAATTCCTAATCAGTAATCCCTTAATCCTTAGTCTTTAAACTCTAATCAGTAATGCTTGATCGCTAATGCTAACCTCTAATCTCTACACTTATTCCCTAATCTCTACTCACTAATCCTTAATCCCTAATTGCTAACTCCTGAATCCTTAATCGTTAATCACCAATCTTTAATCCTGAATCCCATCCTCCTAAATTATTAATCCATATTCCCATATACTTAATCCCCAATCCTTCATTCCTAAATCCCTAATCCTTAATCCCTAACCTCTAATCTCTAATCTCCAATCTATCTCTTCTACCTCTTCTTTATCAATGTCTTCTTCTTTTTCTTCTTTCTCATCTTTCTCTACTTCTTGTTCCTCTTCTTCCTCATCTTTCGCTTCTTCTTCTTCAACATCATCTTCCATTTTTTCTTCTTCTTCTTCTTCTTCTTCTTCTTCATCTTCTTCCTCTTCTTTTTGTTCTATTATTACTACTACTACTATGACTTTTCCTTCTTCTTCATCTTCTTTTTCCTCTTCTTCTTCTTCTACTTCTTTTCTTCTTGTTCTTCTTCTTACTCTTCTTCGTCTTCTTCCTCTTCTTCTTCTTCTTATTTTTCCTCTACTTGTTTTTGTTCTTCCTTTTCTTTCTCTTCTTTCACTTTTTTCTTCTGCTTCTTCTCCTTCTTCTTCTTCTTCTTCCTCTTTTATTTCTTCTTCTTCTTTGTCTTCTTCTTCTTGTTCTTCTACTCCTTCTTTTCCTTCTTCTTCTTCTACTAATACTTCTTTTTCTACTACTTATTCTCCTTTCTCTTCTTCTTCTTCTTCTTCTTCTTCTACTTCTAGTTCGTCTTCTTTTAGTGCTTCTTTTCGTTCTTATTGTTCTTGTTGTTCTTCTTTTTCTACTACTTCTTCCAACTCTTCTACTTCTTCTTCTTCTTCCTCTCCTTCTATTACTTATTCTTCTTCTACTTCTTCTTCTTCCTCTTCTTCCTCTTCTTCTTCTTTTCCTTCTTCTTATCCTGCTCCTCCATCTCCTTCTCCTTATCCATCTCCATTACCTTCTCCTACCCCTCCTTCTCCTTCTCCTTCTCCTTCTCCTCCATCTCCTCCTCCTCCTTTTCCATTTTTTTCTTCATCTTACTTGGATATTTCTTCTTTCTAATTTCTTTTTCCTTCCTCCTTCTTCCTTCTTTCTTCTTTTTTCCTCCCTTCTTCTTCCATTTTCCTTCTTCCTTCTTCTTGTTTCTTCCTTACTTCTTGTTTCTTCGTTCTTCCTTCTTCCTTATTCTTTGTTCTTTCTTCATTCTTCTTTCTTCTTCTGTCTTGTCCTTTTCTTTTTCTTCTTTCTTTCTTCTTCTTTCTTTGTTCTTCTTCTTCTTTTTCTTTCTTCTTCTTCTTCTTCTTCTCCACTTCTTTGTCTTCTTCTTCCACTTCTTCTTTTTTCCTCTTCTTCTTCCTTCTTCTTCTTCTTCCTTCTCCCTTTTCCTTAATCAATAATTCTTAATCCCTAATTTATCCTTAATCCTTAATCCCTAATTCCAAATCCTTAATCCCTAATCTCTATTCTCTAATCTCTAATCTCTAAACCTTAATCCCAATACCTAATTTCTAATCCTTAATTTTTAGTTTATAATCCATAATACCTAATCCTTAACTTGTAATCCATAGTACCAAATCTCTAATCCCTAATCTTTAATCCTAATCCTAATCCTGATTGCTTAATATCTAATCTCTAATTTCTTATCTCTAATATCTAACCCTAAATTCCAAATCCCTAATCACTAATCTCGAATCCTTAATCCTTAATCCCAAATCCCTAATCCCTAGTCTTTAATCTTTAATTTAAAATGCCTAACATTTAATGTGTCCCTCTTAAGTCACTAATACCTAATCTTGAATCCCTATTCCTTAATCCGTAATGATAATTATAATCGCTTAATCTCGAATCCCTAATTTCTAATTCATAATCCCCAATGATAAATCCTAATTCCCTGATCACTAATCTCTAATCCCTAATCCTTAATTAATAATCTCTTTATCTCTAATCATTAATCCACAATCCCAATTACTTATTCCTTAATCCCAACTCTTTAATCCCTAATCTTTAATCTCTAAACCCTAATACCTCATTACTAATTAATAATCCTTAATCTCTAATCTCTAAACTCTAATTCCTAATTTTTAATCTCTCACACCTACTCTATAATCCCTCCCTCCTTAATCAAAATTTCCTAACCCTTAATCCCTAATCCATCTCTTCTTCCTCTTCCTCTTCTTCTTCTTCCTCTTCTTCTACTTCCTAATCATCTTCTTCTTTCTCTCTTCTTCCTCAACTTCCACTTCTTCTTCTTCTTCTTCCACTTCTTCTTCTTCTTCTTCTCCGTCTTCTAAGTTGTTTTCTACTTTTCTTGTTCTTCTTCTTCCTCTCCTTCCTCCTCTTCTTCATCATCTTCTTAATTTTCTTCTTCTTCCTCTTTCTCTTCTTCTTCTTCTTCTCCTTCTTCTTCTTCTTCTTCTCCTCCTTAAACATCTCTTTGTCATTCTCCTCCTCCTTCTCCTTCTTCCTTTCCTTCTCCATCTTCTTCTTGTGCTCCTTCTCCTCCTTCACCATGTCCTCCTCTTTCTCCTTCTTCCTTTTCTTCTTCTTTGTCTTCTTCCTCTTCCACTTCTTCTTCTTTCTTCTTTCTTCTTTCCTTTTTCTTCTTTCTTCTTTGTTCTTCTTCTTTGTTCTTCCTTCTTCCTTCTTCCATCCTTCCACCTCCCTTCCTCCTTCATCCTTCTTTCTTCTTTCTTCTTTCTTCTTTCTTCTTTCTTCTTTCTTCTTCTTCTTTCATCTTTCTTCTTTCTTCTTTATTCTTCTTCTTCTTTGTCCTCTTCTTCTTCTTCTTCTTCTTCTTCTTTTTTCTCTTCGTCTTCTTCCTTATTTCTACTTCCTTCTTCCTTCTTCTTTTTTCCTTCTTCTTCCTTCTTCCTTCTTCCTTCTAGCTTTTCCTTAATCCCTAATCTGTAATCCTTAATCCTTTATCCTAAGTCCCTAATCCATTCTTAATCCCTAAGCCTAAATCCTTAATACCTAATCTCTAATTCCTAATCTCCAAACTCTAAATTCTAATACCTAACACCTAATTCTTAATCAATAATCCTTAATCTATAATCCACAAAATGTAATCCCTAATTTCTAATCCATAATCTCTAACTTTAATCACTAATAATTAATCACCAATCCCTAATCCTAATCCTAATCCCTTAATATCTAATCCCTAATACTTAATCCCAAATATCTAATACTAATCCTGAATCCCAAATCCCTAATCCATAATCCCTAATCCTAAATCACTAATCTTTAATAATTAATCCCTTAATTTTTAACCTTTAATCCTTAATCATTAATCACTTCATCCCTAATCCTTAATCCCTATTACTTATTCCCTAATCTCTTCTCCCTAATCCATAATCCTTAATCTCTTAACACTAATCCTTAATTGCTAATCCATAAACATTAATCCATAAAACCTAATCCTTAATTATTAATCCCTTCATACCTAATCCCTAATCCTTAAACCTTAACCCATAATCCTTATTACTTATTCCTTAATACTTACTCCCTTGTCTGTAATCCTTAATTACTAATCCCTAATCCCTGATCATTAATTTTTTCATCCCTAAACCCTACTCCCTAATCTATAATACTTAATCCCTAAACCTTAATCATTAATTGTTAATCCATAATTTCAAATTTCTAGTCTCTTCCTTAATCCTTAATGCCTATTACGTAATGTCTCCCTCCTTAATCCCTAATCTAAAATACCTAATCTTGAATCCATAATCCATAATCCCTCTCCCCCTAATTTGTAATCTGTATTCCCAAATCCTTAATCCCTAGACATTCATCTCTAGTCTCTAATCTTAATTCAATCACATAATCTCTAATCCCTAATCCCTAATCTCTAATTTGTAATCCTTAATCCTGAATCCCTAATCACAAATCTCTATCCTTCATCTCTAATCCATATTTCCTAATCCATAATCCCTAATCTTAAACACCTTATCTACAGTACTTAGTAATTAATCCCTTAAACTGTAGTTGCTAATCCCTAATCATTAATCCCATTAATTAAATTATTAATCCCTAATCCTAATTACTTACTCCATAATTCATACTTTATAATCCTTAATCTTTAATCTCCAATTCCTAATCCTTAATTACTAATCAATAATCCATACTCCTTAATCTATAATACTTAATCCCTAAACGTTAATCGTTAATTGTTAATCCATAATTTCAAATCTCTAGTCTCTTCCTTAATCCTTAATGCCTATTACTTAATCTCTCCCTCCTTAATCCCTAATCTTGAATCCATAATCCATAATCCCTCTTCCCTTAATTTGTAATCTATATTCCCAAATCTTTAATCCCTTACTCCTTAATCCCTTGTCATTCATCTCTAGTCCCTAATCCTAATTATAATCACATAATCTCCAAGCCTTAATCCCTAATCTCTAATTTGTAATCCTTAATCCTGACTCCCTGATCACAAATCTCTGATCCTTCATCTCTAATCCCTATTTCCTAATCCATAATCCCTAATCTTAAACACTTTATCTGCAATCATTTGTAATTAATCCGTTAAACTTTAGTTTTTAATCCCTAATCATTAATCCCATTAATTAAATTCTTAATCCCAAATCCTAATTACATACTCCATAATTCATATTTTATAATCCTTAATCCTTAATCTCTAACCCCTAATCCTTAATTACTAATCAATAATCCCTAATCCCTAATCCCTAAACCCTAATTCCTAATCCTTAATCCCTAATACATAATCCATAATTATTCCCTCCTTAATCCTTAATCCTTAATCCATAACCCTGAATCCATAATCTCTAATCCATCTGTTCTTCCTCTTCTTCTTCTTCTTCTTCTTCCTTTCATTCTTCCTCTTCTTCTTCATCTTCTTCTTCCTCTTCTTCTTCTTTTTCTTCTTCTTCCTCATCATCTTCTTCTTCTTCCTCTTCTTTCTCAAATTCCTCTCCTTATTCTTTTTCTTCCTCCTCCTCTTCATCTTCTTCTTCATCTTCTTCTTTTATTACTTCATCTTCTTCTTAATCTCCTTTTGCTCCTTCCTCTACTTCTCCTTCTGCTTCTTCAAGTCCTCCCCCTTCTCCTTCACCTTCTTCTTCTACTTCTTCTTCTTCTTCCTTCTTTCTTCTTTCTTTTATCTTCTTTCTTCTTCCTTCTTCTTTCTTCCATCCACCTTCCTTCTTCCTTCTTTTTTCTTTTTTCTTTCTTCTTCTTTCTTCTTTCTTCTTTCTTTTTTCTTCTTTCTTCCTTCTTCTTTCTTCATTATTCTTCCTCTTCGTCTTCCTTTTCTTCTTCATCTTCTTCTTCTTCCTATTCTTCTTCTTTTTTCTTCCTTCTTCCTTCTTTCTGCCTTCTTCTTCTTCTTCCTTCTTCTAATTCTCTTTTTTGTAATCATTAACTCTTAATTCGTATTCCTTAATCCTTAATCACTAATCCATCTATAATCTCTAATCTCTAAACCTTAATCTCAAATACCTTAATCATAATCCTTAATTTCTAATCCCTAATCTCTAATTTATAATCAATAATACTGAATCCCTAAACTCTAATAATTAATCCCAAATTCTTAATCCTAAATCACTAATACCAAATCCTTAATCCTTATTATCTAATCCCTATTTTTAATCTAAATCCCTCAATCTATAATCCCTAAGCTCTAATATCTAACCATAAATCCTAAATCATTAATAACTAATCTATAATCCCTAATCCTTAGTCCTTATTCTCTTATCTATAATCTCTGATCAAAAATCTACAATTTTTAATAAATAATCCCTAATCCTTAATCCCTAATAACTAATCCCTTCAACCATATTTCTTAATCCTTAATTATTAATCCTTAATGCATATTACTTATTCTATAATTTCTACTCACTAATTTGTAATCTTTAATCCCTAAATCTTAATCCTTAATTGCTAATCCATAATCCCTAATCCATACTCCTTAATCCCTAATCCTTAATGCATAATATCTAATATTTCCCTCCTTAATCAATAATCCCTAATCCTTGATACCTAATCTCAAATCACAAATAACTGCCTTCCTAATTCGAAATCTGTATTCCTAAACCATTAATCCCTCCCTCAATCGCAAATCTATACTCCTTAACCTCTAATACTTAATCCTTAATCTCTAATCCATAATCTTACATCCCAAATCCCTAATCAATAATCTCTAATCATTAATCCCTTATCCTTATTCTCTAATCCATAATCTCTAATCCTAAATCCCTAGTCTACAATCTTCAGTAATTAATCTCTTAATCCTTAATTTTTAATCTTTAATCCTTAATCATTATGCCATTAATCCCTAATCCCTAATCCATAATCCTTAATCATTAATCTCTAATCCTTATTACTTGTTCCATAATCTTAACTTCTTAATCCATAATTCTTAATCCATAAACCCCAATCTCTAATTACCAATCCATAATCTTTAATCCTTTATCACTAATCTCTAATTCTTAATCCCTGACACATAATCCGTAATTCTTCTCTCCTTAATCCTTAATTTCTAACCTCTAATTCCTAATCCTTAATCCATCTCTTCTTCTTCTTCTTCTTCTTTCTCCTCCTCTTCTTCTTCTTCTTCTTCTGCTTTTTTCTGCTTCTTCTTCTTCTTCTTCTTCTTCTTCTTCCTTATCTTCTTTTTCTTCATCATCTTATTCCTTATCTTCCTCTTCGTCTTCTTATTGTTCTTCTTCTTCTTCTTCTTCTTCTTCTACGTCTTCTTCATCCTCTTCTTCTAATTCCCCTTCTTTTCCTTATTTTCCTCCTCCTTTTCTTGTTCTTCTTCTTCCTCTACTTCTTCCTCTTCTTCTTCTTCTTCTTCTTTGTTTTCTTCTTCTTCTTCTTCTTTTCTTCTTCTTCTTCTTCTTCTTCTTCATCTTCTTCTTCTATTTCCTTATTTTCTTCTTCTCCACTTTTTTCTTCTACTCCTTCTCCTTCTTCTTCTCCTTCTCCCCATCCTTGTCTTTCTCGTTCTCCTTCTCCTTGTCCAACTCCTCCTTCTCCTTCATTTACTTCTCCTTCTCCTTCTCTATCTCCTCCTTTTCCCTCTCCTTCTCCTTCTCCTCCACCTCCACCATGTCCTCATATTTTTCCTTCAACTTCTTTTTCTTCTTCTTCTTCTTTCTTCCTTTTTCTTTCTTCTTTCTTCTTTCTTCTTCCTTCTTCCTTCAACCTTCCACCTTCCCTCTTCCTTCTTCCTTCAACCTTCCACCTTCCCTCTTCCTTCTTCCTTCTTATTTCTTCTTCTATTTTCTTTCTTATTTCTTCTTTATTCTTCCTCTTCTCCTTCCTCCTCTTCTTCTTCTTCCTCTTTTTCCTCTTCCTCTTCACACTCATCTTCTTCTTCCTTCTTCATTCTTCCTGCTTCCTTCTTCCCTCATCTTTCTTACTTCTTCCTTCTCTGATTTCCTTAATCAATAATCCCTGATCCTTAATCCTTAATCTGTAATCCAACCTTAATCCCCAATCCCTGATCTTTAATCCTTAATCTCTAATCTCCAAGCCTTAATTCTTAATACCTAATTCCTAATCCCTAATCTCTAATCTATAATCTATAATACCTAATCCCTAATCTCTAACCACTAATTCTAATAGTAACTTTAATCTCTAATCCCTAATCTCTTGTCTCTAATAGCTAATCCTGAATCCCAAATTCCTAATCACTAATCTCTAATCCCTAATTCCTAATCTATATTCCTTAATCTATAATCCCTAATCCTAACTCCTAATCTTTAATAATTAACCCCTTGATCATTAACCCATAATCCCAAATCCTTAATCATTAATCCTTTCATCCTTAATCTCTAGTCCTTAATCCTTAATCACAATTACATATTACTTATTCCTTAATCCCTACTCCTTAATCCATAATCCTTAATCTTTAAACCCTAATCCCTAGTTACTAATCAATAATATTTAATCTTTAATCCCTAATCATTAATCACTAACTATTAATACCTAATACTTATTCACTCCTTTCCTAATCTTTATTCCCTAATACCTAATCTCAAATCCCCAAACCCTACCTTCCTAACCCATAATCTGTATTCCAAAATCCATAATCCCTCCCACCTCAATGCCAAAATCCCAAATCCTTAGTCTCCAATCTAAATTATAATTGTTTAATCTTAAGTCTTGAATCTCAAATAACTTATTAATAATCTCAGACCCTTAATCCCTAATCCTTAATTAATAATTCATAGTCCTAAATCACCAATCTACAACCGTTAGTAATTAATCTGTTAATCCTTCATCCCTAATCCTTTATCCATAAACATTAATCCCTTCATCACTAATCTTCAATTCTTAATCCTTAATCCATAATCCCTATTACTTATTCCATAATCCCTGCTCCAAAATCCATAATCCTTAATTCCTAACCCTAATCCCTAATTTTTAATCCATAAGCTCTAATCTCTAAAACTTAATCCTTAATCCCTAACACTTAATACCTAATGGCTCTCTCCTTAAACCCTAATCCCTAAACCCAAATCCCTAACCCCTAATCCTTAATCCTTTGACCATCTCTGCTTCTTCTTCTTCTTCTTCTTCATCTTCTTCCCCTTCTTCTTTTTCCTCTTCTTCTTTTTCTAGTTCATCATTTTCTTCTTCTTCTTTTGCTTCATCCTCATCTTCCTCTTCCTCTTCTTCTTCTTCTTCAACATTTTCTCCTTCTTTTCTTGTTCTTCTTCTTCCTCTTGTTCTTCCCCTTCTTCTTCTTCTTCTTCCTTTTCTTCTTCTTCCCCTTCTCCTACTTCTTCTTCTATTTCTTCTTTTTCTTTTTCTCCTTCTCCTTCTTCTTCTCCTTCTCCTTGTCTTTCTCCACCTCCTTCTCCTTCTCCTCCTTTTCTTACTCCTTCTCCATCTCTTTCTCCTTCTCTTGCTAGTTCTCCCTGTCCTCCTCCTCCTTCTCCTTCTACTTCTCCTCCTTAATCTTCTTTCTCTATTCTTCATTCCTCTTTCTTCTTTCTTCATCCTTCTCCTTTCTTCCTTCCGCATTCCTTCTTCCTTCTTCTTTCGTTCCTCTTTCTTCTTCCTTATTTCTTCTTCCCTCTTTATGCTTCCTCTTCTTCTTCCTTTTCTTCTTCCTCTTATTCTTCTTCTTCATTCTTTCTTCTTTCTTCTTCCTACATCTTCTTTATTCTTTCTTCTTCTCCCTTCTACCTTCTTTCTTCTCTTTATTCCCTAATCAATAATCCCTAATCTTTAATCCTTAATCCCTAGTTCATTCTTAATACTTAATACCAAATTCTTAATCTCTAAAATCTATTCTATAAACTCTAATCTTTAATCTCTAATCCTTAACACTTAATTCTTAATCCCTACTCCCTAATCTATAATCTATAATCCCTAATCCCTAATCTTTAATCCTTAACCACTAATCTCTAATCCATAACCTTAATCTTAATCTCTTAATTTCTAATCCTTAATCTTTAATCTCTAATACCTAATCCTAAATCTCAAATCCCTATTCACTAATCTCTAATCTTTAATCCCTAATCCATATTCTTGAATCCATAAACCCTAATTTTAAATCCTTAATCTTTAATAATAAAATCTTAATCCCTAATAATTAATCCTCTCATCTCTAATCACTTATCCCTAATACTTAATCCATAATCCATAATCCTTATTACTTATTCCCTAATGCCTATTACTTAATCAGTAATCCTTAATCCCTAGACCCTAATCTCTAGTTGCTTATCAACAATCCTTAATCCCTAATGCCAAATACCTAATCCCTCCCTCCATAATCCTTAATCCATAATCCCTGATATCTAATCTCTAATCCTCAATCCTTCCCTCCCTAATTCGTAATCCGTATTCCCTAATCTCTAATCCATATGCCCTAATCTTTAATCCCTCATTCCTAATTCTTAATTCTTAATCCTTAATCACTAATCCATCTTTAATCCTTAATCCCTAATCCTTAATCCTTAATCTTTATTTTTTAATATCTATTCTCTAAAACTTAATCCCTAATACCTTATCCCTAAAACCTAATCTACAATCCATAATACCTAATCCCTAATATGTAATCCTTAACCATTAATCCCTAATCCTTAATCACTGGTCCCTAATCCAGAATCCCTATTCTCTAATCCTTAATTCTCATCCTCATCCCTAATCTCTAATATCTAATCCTAAATCCCAAATCATTAATAATTAATCTTTAATCCCTACTCCCTAGTCCTTATTCCCTAATCCATAATCCTCAATCTTAAATCCCTAATTTTTAATAAATAATCTCTCAATCTTTAATCCATAATCCTTAATCATTAACACAACATCACTAATCCCTAACCCTTATCCTTAATCCTAATCCTTAATCTTTATTACTTATTTTATAATCCCCACTTCCTAATCAATAATCTTTAATCTTTAAACATTAATCCCTAATTTGTAATCCATAATCTCTAATCTCTAATCAATAATCCATAATCCATAACCCTAACCCCTAATCCCTAATTCTTAATAGCAAATCCCTAATACCTAATCCCTAATCCCCAACACCTAATCTCAAATATCCAATCCCTCTCTCCCTAATCTATAATCTATATTCCCAAATCCTTAGTCCCCCTACTTAATCTCAAATCCCTAATTCCTAGTCCTTAATCTTAATTATAATTGCTTAATCTTTAATCCTTATCTTTAATCTTTAATTCCAAAACCTACATCTGAAATCCCTAATCAATAATCTCTAATCCTAAACCACTTATCCCTGTTCTTTAATTGATAATCCCTATTCCTAAACCCCTAATTCATAATCTTAAGTAGTTAACCCTTAATCTCTAATCTATAATTGTTGATCATTAATATTTTAATAACTAATCCAAAATCCCTAATCCTTAATCCCAATTACTTATTTCTCAATCCCTATTCCCTAATCCCTAATTTTTAATCCCAAAAACTTAATCTCTAATTACGTCTTCTTTTTCTAGTTCTTCTTCTTCCTCTTCTTCTCTTTTCCCTCCTTGCACTTTTTCTCATTATTCTTCTTTTCTTATTTTTCTTTTTCCTCTTCTTTTTCTTATCGTTCTTCTTCTTCTTTTTCCTCTTCTTCTTCTCTAATTACGTCTTCTTTTTCTTGTTCTTCTTCTTCCTCTTCTTCTCTTTTCCCACCTTGCACTTTTTCTCATTATTCTTCTTTTCTTATTTTTCTTTTTCCTCTTCTTTTTCTTATCGTTCTTCTTCTTCTTCTTTTTCCTCTTCTTCTTCTTTTTCTATTTCTTCGTGTTTTTTTTTCTTCTTCTACTACTACTTCTCCTTCTTCTCATTCTCCTTTCCCTCATCTTTCTCCTTCTCCTTCTTCTTCTTCTCTTCCTTCTCCTTCTCCTTCTTCTTATGCATCTCCTTCTCCTTCTCCTTCTCCTTCTCCTTCTCCTTCCCCTCCTCCTTCTCGACGTCCATCTCCTACTTCTTATTCTTCTTCTTCTTCTTCTTCCTTCCTCTTTCTTCCTTGTACTTTCTTCATTCTTTATTCTTCTTCCTTCTTCCTTCTCCCTTCTTTCTTCCATATTCCTTCTTTCTTCTTTAATTTTTCTTCTTTATTCTTCCTCTTTGTCTTCCTTTTCTTCTTCATCTTCTCATCTTTTTCCTCTTCTTCTTCCTTTTTCCTTCTACTTCTTCCTCTTCTTCTTCTTCTTCCACTTCTTCTTCATTTTCTTCTTATTAATCATCATCATCTTCTACTACTTCTTCTTTTACCTCTTCTTTTTCTTTTCTTCTTCTTCTCCTTCCTTTTGTACTTCTACTTCTTCTTCTTCTTCTTCTTCTACTACGACTACTTCTTCCTATTCTTCTTCTTCTTCTCCTTCTCCTTCTCCTTCTACTCCTTCTTCTTCTTATTGTCCTTCCCCTTATCTTTCTTCTTCTCCTTCTCTTTTTTCTCCTCCTCCTTCTTCTTATGCATTTCCTTTTCCTTCTCTTTCTTCTTCTCCTTCTCCTTCCCCTTCTCCTTCTCCATGTACTCCTCCTTCTCTTTCTTCTTCTTCTTCTTCTTCTTCTTCTTCTTCTTCCTTTTTTCTTCTTTAAACTTTCTTCATTCTTCATTCTTCTTCCTTCTTCTTTCTTTCTTTTCCTTCGACCTTCCTTCTTCCTTATTCTTTCTTTCATCTTCTTTTTTCTTTCTTCTTTCATTTATCTTCTTTATTCTTCCTCTTCATCTTCCTTTTCTTCTTCTTCTTCTTCTTCCTTTTCTACTTTTCTTCTTTTTCTTTCTTTTTCCTTCTTTTTTCTTCCATCTTCATGTTTCTTTCTTCTACTTCTTCTACCTTTTTCCTTCTTCTTTCTTCCTTCTCCTTATTCTCTAATGCCTAATCCTTAATCCTTAGTCTTTAATCCATCATTAATATCTAAAATCTAAACCTTATTCCCTAATCTCTATTTCCTAAACTCTAATCTCTAATCCTTAAGCCCTAATACCTAATTTCTAATCCACAATGCTTAATCTATAATATATAATCTAGAAACCCTAATGTCTAATATTTAATCCATAATCCCTAATCCTTAATCACAAATGCCTAATCTCTAAACCATAATCTATAATCCCTAATGCTAATCCAAATCCCTGAACCTCTAATTCCTAATCTCTAATACCTAATTTTAAATCCTAAATCCCTAATCATGACCCTCTAATGCCTAATCCCTATTCCCTAATATGTAATTCCTAATCCTAAATCCCTAATCTTCAATGATTGATCCCTTAATGTATAATCCAAAATTCTTAATCCCTAATCATTAATCCCTTCATCCCTCACCGCTAATATGTTATCCTTAATCCTTATTACTTATTCTCTAATGCCTACTCCATAATCAATAATCTTTAATCCCTACACCCGAATCCCTAATTCCATATCCATAATCCCCATTCCCAAATGCTAATACCCAATCACCATCCTTAATCCCTTATCCATAATCCCCAATACCTAATTTCAAATCCTCAATCCCTCCCTCCCTATTCTATAATCTATATTCTCTAATCTCTAAACTGCCTCCTTAATTCATAATTCTTAATCCTTAACCCCTAATCCCTAATCCATCTTCTCTTCCTCTTCTTATTGTTCCTCTTCTTTGTCTTCCTCTTCTTCTTCTTCTCTTTTTTCCTCCTCTTCTTCTTCTTCCTCTTCTTCTTCTTCTTCCTCCTTATTTTCTTCGTCTTCTTCCTCTTCCTCTTCTTCCTCATCTTCCTCTTCCTCTTCTTCTTCTTGTTGCTCCCTTATTTCTTCTTCTTCTTCTTCTTCTACATCTTCTTCTTCTTTCCTTCTTCTTCTTCCTTTTCTTCATCTTCTTCTTCTTCTTCTTCCATTTCATTTTCTTCTTCTTTTTTTTGTTCTTGTTCTTCTTTTCTTCTTCTTCTTCTTCTTCCTTTTCCTCTTCTTCTTCTTCTTCCATTTCTTCTTCTTCTTCTTCTTTTTCTTCTTCTTCGTCTTCTTATTCTTCTTCTCCTTGTCTTTCTCCTTCTCTTTCTCCTTCTCCTTCTCCTTTTCCTTCTCTTACTACTTCTCCATCCCTTTCACCTTCTCCATCTCCTTCACCTTCTCCTTGCCCTTCTCCTTCTCCTTCTCCTTCTTCTTCTCCTCATCTTCCTTCTCTTTCTACTTCTCCTCCTTCTTCTTCTTCTTCTTCTTTCTTCATTCTCCTTTCTTCTTTCTACTTTCTACTTTCTTCTTTCTCCTTCCTTCTTTCTTTCTTCTTCCTTCCTCTTTCCTTCTTCCTTCTTCCTTTTTCCTTCTTCCTTCTTTCTTTGTTGTTCTTCCTCTTCTTCTTCCTCTTATTGTTCAACTTCTTCTTTTTCTTCTTCTTTCTCTTCTCCTTTTTCTTCGTTCTTTCTTCTTCCATCTTCCTTTTGCCATCTTCTCTCTTCCTTTCTATCCCTTCTTCCTTTTTCCTTCTCTCAAATGCCTAATCCTCAACCTGAAATCCTTAATCCCTAATCCAATCTTAATGTCTAATCCCTAATCATTAATCTTTAACATCTAATCTCTAATCCCTAAACTCTATTCCTTTATACCTAATCCCTAGTCCTTAATCCTTAATCTATAATTTATTATCCTTAATCCTCAATATCTAATCTCTAACCCTTAATAATTAATCGCTAATCCCTAAAACATAATCCCTAATCAATAATCCTAATCTTAATCATTTAATCTCTAATCTTTAATCTTGCATCCCTAATCTTTAATTTAAAATTCTTAATTCCAAATCTTTATTTCCTATTTCTTAAACCTTAGCCTTAAGTCCTTAGTTTCTAATCCTAAATTCATAATAATTAATATTTTAATTCTTAATTTCTAATCTCTAATCACTAATAATTTATCCCTTTATGCCTAATCTCTAATCCCTAATACATAATCTTTAATCACTAATCCCTAATCCTTATTACTTACTCTCTAGTCTCTAATCCCTAATCCGTAACACCTAAACACTAATCCCTAATTTCTAACTCCCAAGTCCCTAATCCCTAATACCTAATCCCTAAACCCTAATCCTTTAACCCCATCTCCCTAACTTTTAACCCATAGTCTTGGATCCCAAATCCTTCTTTCCTAAATCCCTAACCCCTAATCCCTAATCCATAAGTCATCTCTTCTTCTTCTTCTTTTTCTACATCTTCTTCTTCGTCTTCTTCCTCCTCTTCTTCTTCCACTTGTACTTCTTCATCTTCTTCATATTTTTCTATCTCTTCTTCCTTATTTCATTCTTCTTCTTCTTCTTCTTCTTCTTCTTCCACTTCTTCATATACTTCTTCTTCCACTTCCTCTTTTTCTTCTTCTTCTTCATCCTCTTCTTCATTACCTTACTCATCTTCCTCTTCTTCTTTTTCTTCTTCTTCCTCCTCCTCTTCTTCTTCTTCTAATTCCACTTCTTTTTCTTCTTCTTCTTCCTCTTCTTCTACTTTTCTAGTTCTATCTCTTCTTCTTCTTTTTCTTCTTCTTCTTCTTCTCCTTCTCCTTCCGCTTCTTCTTCATCATCTTCTTCTTCTATTTATTCTTCTTCTTCTTATTATTATTATTATTATTATTATTATTCTTCTTTATCTTCATCTTTTTCTTTTCCTTTCCTCTTGTTCTTCTTCTTCTTCTTATTCATCTTCTTCTTTTTCCTTTTCCTCTTCTTCCTTTTCCGATTCTTATTCCTCTTCTTCTTCCTCTTCCTCTTCTACTTCTTCTACTTCCTCAGGTTCTTCTTCTTCTCCTCCTTCTTTATACGCTTCTCCTTCTTCTTCTTCTTCTTCTTCTTCCTCTTCTTCTTCTTCTTCTTCTTTCACTTCTTCTTTTTCTTCTTTTTTCTTCTTCTTCTTCTTCTTCTTCTTCTTCTTCTTCTTCTACTTCTACTTCATCTTCTTCTTCTACTTCTACTTCTTCTTCTTCTTCTTCTTTTACATTCTTCATCTCTTTCTTCTACTTCTTTTTTTTCTTTTCCTTCTTCTTCTTCTTCTTCATCTGTCTCTTCTTCTTTTTCTTCTTCTTCTTTTTTTTCTTCTTCTTTTACATTCTTCTTCTTCCTCTTCTTTTTTTTTCTTCTTCTTCTACAACTACTACTAGCACTATTACTACTACTAATTCTTCTTCTTCATCTTCATCTTCTTCTTCTTATAGTTCTTCTTCCTCTTCTTCTTCATCTTCATCTTACTTTTTTCTACTTCCTCTTCTACTTCTTCTTCTTCATCATCATCATCATCATCATCTTCTTCTTCTTCTTTACCTTCTCCTTCTTCTTCTTCTTCTTCTTCTTCTTCTTCCACTTCTCCCTCTTCTTCCACTTGTTCTTCTCCCTCTTCGTTTTTCACTTCTTCTTCTTCTTCTTCTTTATCTTCTTCATTTTCTTCTTCCCCTTCTTTTTCTTCTTCTTCTTCTCCTTCCCCTTCCTCTTCTTCTTCTTCTCCTTTTTCTTCTTCTTCTACCTCCTCCACCTCTTCTTCTTTTTCTTCTTCTTCTTGTTTTTCTTATTTTTCTTCCTCTTCTTATTATTCTTCTTTCTCTTCTTCAACTTCTTTTCATCCACTTCTTCTTCTTCATATTCATCTTATTTTTCTTCTTCCTCTTCCTCTTCTTCTCCTTCTTCTTCTTCGTCTTCTGCTTCTTCCTTTTATTCCCTTCTTCTCCTTCCTTGTCTTCCTCTTTCTCCTCTTCTTATTCTTCTTCTTCTTCTCTATCTTCCCCTTCTACTAATGCTACTTCTTTTTTTCTTCTTCCTTTTCTTCTTCTTCTTCTTCTTCTTCTTCCTCTTCATATTCTTTCTTTTCTACTTTATATTGTTGTTCTTCTTCTTCTCTTCATCATATTCTACTTGTTCTTCTTTTTCTTCTTCTTCTACTTCCATGCCTTCGTCTTCCCCTTCTTTCTCTTGTTCCTCCTCTTCTTCTCCTTATTTGTCTTCTTCTCCTACCTTTCCCTGTTCCATTTCTTATTCTCTTTCTTATTCATCTTGTACTTCTTCTTCTTCTTCTTCCTATTCTTCTTCCTCTTCCTCTTCTTCTTGATTTTCTTCTTGTACTTGTTCTAATTATTGTTCTTCTTTTTCTTCTTCCTCCTCTACTTCTTTTTCTTCTTTTATTCTTCTTCTTCTTCTTTTTCTTCTTCTTGTTCTTTTCTTCTTCATCTTCTTCTTCTTCCACTTCTTCTTCTTCCTCTTTCTCTCTTCTTCTTCCTCTTCTTCTTCCTGTTCTTATTCTTACAGTTATTCATCTTCTTCACCTTCTTCTTCCATATCTTCTTCTTCTTTTTCTTTTTCCTCGTCTTTTCCATCTTCCTTGTCTTCTTCTTCTTGTTCTTCCTCTTCATCGTCATCCTCCTCTCGTTCTTCTTCATCTACTTCTTCGACTTTCTCTTTTCCTTCTTCTTCTTCTTCTTCTTCTTCTTTTGCTTCTTCTTTTTCTTCCTCTTCATATTCTTCTATTTCTTCCTCTTCTTCGGCTTCTTCAACTTCCTCTTCGACTTCTTCATCTTCTTCATCTTTTACTACTACTTAATCTTCTTCATCTTCTTTCTCTTCATCCTCTTCCTCCTCCGCCTCTTCTTCTTCTTCTTCTTCCACTTCTTCTTCATCTTCTTCTCCTCCTCCTCCTTCTTCTTCTTCTTCTTCTTCTTTTCCATCTTCTTCTTCATCTTTTTCTTCTTCCTCCTCTTCTTAATTATTTTCTTCTTTTTCTTCTTCCTCTTCTTCTTCTTCTTCTTCTTTTACTTCTCCTTCTTCTTCCTTTTCTTCGTATTCAGGTTCTTCTTCCTCTTCTTCTTCTTCTCCTTCTTCTTCTTCCTCTTCTTCTTCTACTTCTTTTTCTACTACCACTTCTTCTTCTTCTTCTTCTTCCTTTCATTCTTCTTCTCCTTCCACTTTTTCTTCTTCTCCTTCTTCTTTCTCTCTTCCTCTTCTTCTTCGACTCCTTCCTCTACTTCTTCTACCTATTCTAATTATTCAACTTATTATTCTTCTTCTTCCACTACTTCTTCTTCATTTTCTTCTTCTTCTAATGGTTCAACTTCTACCTCTTCTTCTTAATCTTTTACTTCTTCTTCTTCTTCTTTTTTTTCTTCCTCTTCTTTTTCTTCCTTTTCTTTTTCTTCCCCTTGTTTTACTTCTTCTTCCTCTTCTTCTTTTTCCTCTTCTTTTTATTCTTCTTCTCCATCTTCCTGTACATCCTCTTCTTCCACTTCTTTCTTTTCCACTTCTTTTTCTTCTTCTTCCCCTGCTTCTTCTTCCTGTACATTTTTTTCTTCCTCTTCTTCCTCTACAACTTCTTCTTCTACTACCTCTTCTTCTTCTCCTTCTTCCTCATCAACTTCATCTTCATTTTCTCTTCTTCCTTATCATATCCTTTTTCTTCTTCTTCTTCTTCTTCCTTTTCTCCTTCTTCTTCTTCTTCCTTTTCTCCTTCTTCTTCTTCCTATTCTTCCTCTTTTACTTCTTCTTTTTCTTTGACTTCTTATTCATCCACTTCTTCTTCTTCTTCTTCTTGTCCATCCTCCTCCTCTTCTTCTTTTTCTTCTTCTTCTTGTTTTACTTAATCATTTTCTTCTTCTTCTTCTTTTTCCTCATCTTCCTTTTCCTCTTCTTTTTTTTCTTCTTCCCCTTTTTCTTCTTCTTGTACTTCTTTTTCTTCCTCTTATTCTTCCACTTGTTGCTCTTCTTCTTCTTCTACTTCCTCTTCTTCTTCTTCTCCTTCCTCATTTTCTTCTTCTTTTCCTCTTCTTCCTCATCTTATCCTTCTTCTTCTTCTTCTTCTTTATCTTGCTCTTCTCCTTAGTCTTCCTTATCTTCCTCTTCTTCTTCTTCTTTTGGATCCTATTCTTCCTCTTCTTCTTCTTCTTCTTCTTCTACTTCCTCTCATTCTTCATCTTTTTGCTTTTCTTCTTCTTCTTCTTCTTCTTCTTTTTCTTCTTCCCCTTTTTCTTCTACTTCTTCTTCTTCATAGTCATCATCAACTTATTATTATTATTATTGTTATTATTATTATTATTATTCTACCTCTTCTATTACCTCTTCTTTGTCTTTATCTTCTTCTTCTTCTTCTTCTTCTTCTTAGTCTTTGTGTTCTTTTTCTACAACTTCTTCCTCTTCTTCTTCTTCTTCTTCTTCCCTTCTTTTTCTTCTTCTTCTTCATCGCTTCTTCTTCTTCTTCTTTTCTTTCTTTCTTCTTCGTCTTCTTTTTCTTCTTCTTTTTATTCACCTTCTTCTTCTTTTTCTTCTTTATCTTCTTGACCTTCTTCTTCTTCTTCTTCTTCTTCTTCTTCTTCTTCCTCTTCTTTTTCCTCTTCCTCTTCTTCTACTTCATGTTCTTCTTCTTCTGATTCTTCCTCATCTTCTTCCTCCTCTTCTTCTACTACTTCTTCCTCCTCATCCTCCCCTTCTTCTTCTTCTTCTTCTTCTTCTTCTGCTTCAACCTCTTCCTCTTCTCCCTCTTCTTCTTCTTCTTCCTCTTCCTCTTCTTCTTCTTCTTCTTCTTCTTCTTGTTTTCTTCCTCTTCTTCTTCTTCTTTTCCTTCATCTTCTTCTTCTCCTTCTTCATCTCCTCCTCCTCCTTCTTCTTCTTCTTCTTCTTCTTCTCTTCTTCTTCTTCCTCCACCTCTTTTTCTTTTTCGTCTTCTTCTTCTTCTTCCTCTCCTTCTACTTCTCCTTCTTCTTCTTCTTCTTCTTCTCCTCTTCTTGTTGTTGTTCTTGTTCTTCTTCTTCCTCTCCTTCTTTTTCTTCTTCTTCTTCTTCTTCTACTCTATCTTCTTCTTTTACATCTTCTTCTTTTTCATCATCATCTTTTTAATCTTCTTCTTCTTCTTTAACTACTACAACTACTACTTCTTCATCATCTTCATCATCTTCTAGTTCTTCTACCTTTTCTTCTTCTTCTTCTCTAGTACCTAATCCCAAATCCCTAATTCTTAATTCATAATCCCTAATTCTTAAACCTCAATCCCTAATCTTTAATCCATAATCCCTATTCTTTAAGATCTAAACCCTTAATGTTTAATCCCTCATCCCTAATCTCTAATCTCTAATCTCTAATCCAAAATTCATAATCCATAATCACGAATCCCTAATTCTTAATCCTTAAAATCATAATCCTTTGATCTGTAATCCAAAATCTCTAATCCTTAATCCCTATAATCTAATACTTTAATCCCTAATCCTTAATCCATAAATCATATTCATTAATAGATATTCCTTAATCTCTAATCACTAATGCCTAATCCTTAAGGCTAATCACTAATCCTTATTTCATAATCCTTAATTCCTAATCTGTAATGAGTAAACCTAATCCCTAATCCCTTATCTCTAATTTCTAATCCTTTATCCTTAATCCCAGAGCCATATGTCCCTAATGCCTAATCTATAATCCATCTTCTTCTTCCCCTTCTTTTTCTTCATTTTCTTCTTCTTCTGCTGCTTCTTCTTCATCTTCTACATCTTGTTTGTCTCCTTTAATTTTTACTTCTTCTTTTTCTACTACTTCTTCATCTTCTTCTTCTTCCCCTTCTTCCTATTTATCCTCTTCTTCTTCTTCTCATTCATCTTCTTCTTTCTCTCCTTTCTCTTCTTCTTCTTCCTCATCTTCCTCTTCTATTTCTTCTTCTTCTAATTATTCTTCTTCCACCTCTTCTTTTGCTTTTACTTCTTCTTCTCCTTCTTCTTCTCCTTCTTCTTCTTCTCTATCTTCTTCTTTCTCCACTTCCTCATCTTCTTCTTCCTCTTCTTCTTTTCCTCTTCTTCTTTCTCTTCTTCTTCTTCTTATTCCTCTTCTTTGTCTTCTTCCTCTTCTTATTACTCTTCTTCCTCTTCTTCTTCTTCCTCTTTTTCTTCTTCTTCTTCCTCCTCATCTTCTTCATCCTCTACTCCTCATCCATCTATTCTTCTTCTTCTTCTTCTTCCTCTTATTATTTCTCCTTATCTTCTTATTCCTCCTCTTTTTCTTCTTCTCCTTCTTTTTTCTCTTCTTCTTATTCATCTTCGTCTTCTTCTTTTCACTCCTCTTCTTCTTCTCCTTCATCTTCTTCTTCTTCTTTTTCTTCTTCTACTTGTTCTTCCTCTTCTTCTTCATCTTCTTCCACTTTTTTCACTTCTTCTTGCTCCTCTTCTTTTTCTTTGTTTACTCCTTCTTCCTTCGCGTCTTCCTCTTCTTCCTGATCAACTTCTTCTTCTTCATATTGCTCTTCTTCTTCTTCTTCCTA
>JAIUJO010000330.1:232179-284679 GCA_023846275.1 Vanilla planifolia | reverse complement strand
TTTTTCTTTTACTTGTACTACTTTCTCTTCATCTTTCTCTTAATTTCTTGTTTTTCTTCTTCATCTTTTAATTGTTCCTCTTCTTCTTCTACTTCTTTCACTTCTTCTTCTTCTTGTTCTTCTTCGTCTTCTTCTTCGTCATCTTTTTCATATTCTTCTTCTTCTTCATCATCTTCTTCTTCTTCCACTTCTTCTTTTTCCTCTTCCTTTTCTACTTCTTCTTCTTTTTCCTCTTCTTCATCTTCTTCCTCCTCTTCTTCGGCTTCTTCTTCTTCTTCTTCCTCTTCCTCTTCACATTCTTCTGCATCTTCTTCATCCTCTTCTATCTCCTTTTCCTCATCTTGCTCTAGTTTTTCTTCTTTTTCTTCTTTCTCTACTCCTTCTTCTTGTGCTTCTTATTCTTCTTCCTCTTTCTCTACTTCTTATTCTTCTTCTTCTTCTTTGTCGTCATCTTCTCTTCTTCTTCTTTTCCTCTTGTTCTTCTTCCTCTGTTTGCTCCTCTTCTTCTTCTTCTTCTTCATCCTCTTCTTCTTCAATTTTTTTTCTTCTTCTTATTCCTCTTCTTCTTCTTCTCCTCCTATTTATTCTTCTTCTCCTTCTTCTTCTTCTTCTTCTTCCTCTTCTTCTTCTTATTATTATTCTTTTTCATTGTCCTCTTCTTGTTCCTATTCTTCTTATGCTTCTTGCACTTCTTCTTCTTCCACTTTTTAATTTTCTTCTTGTTCCTCTTTTTCATCTTCTTCCCCTTCTTCCTCCACTTCTTCTTCTTCTTCTTCTTGTTCCTCCTCATCTTCTTCTCCTTCTTCCACTTCTTCTTCTACTTCTTCTTCCACTTCTTCCTCATCTTCCACTTGTTGTTGTGATTCTTCTGCTTCCTCTTTGCCTTCTAATTGTTCTTCTTCCTCATCATCTTCTTCTTCTTCTTCCTCATCTTCTTCTTCTTCATCTTCCTCATCTTCTTCTTCGTTTTTCTCTTCTTCTTCTACATATTATTCTTCTTTTTGCTCTTCTTCTTCTTCTTCTTCTTCATCTTCTTCTTCTTCTTCTTTTTCCTCTTCCTCTTCTTCTCGATCTTCTTCAACTTCTTCTTCTCCCTCTTCTTCTTCTTCTTCTTCCTCCTCCTCCTCTTCTTCTTCTTCTACTACTTTTTCTTCTTCTCCTTCTTCTTCTTCATCATCTTCTTCTTCTTGTTGTTCTTCCTTTTAATATTCTTCTCAATCTTCTTTCTCTTCATCTTGTTTCACTTCTTCTCCCTTTTATTCTTCTCCTTCTTCCTCTACTTCTTCTTCTTCTTCTTCATCTTTTCTAATTCTTCTTCTAATTCTTCTTTCTCTTGTTCTACATTTCCCTCTTCTTCTTCTTCTAATTGTTCTTCTTCATCTTCTTCTTCTTCTTTTTCTCTTTCTTCATCTTCTTCTTCTTCATCCTCTTGTTCTTACACTTCAACATCTTCTTATTTTTATTATTATTCCCCTTCTTTTTCTTCTTCTTCTTCTTCTTCTTCTTTTGCTTCTTCTTCTTCTTCTACTTCTTCTTCTTCTTCTTTTTCTTGTTCTTCTTCTTTTACTCTTCCTTTACGTCTTCATCATCTTCTTCTTCTTTACCTTCTTGTTCTTCCACTTCCTCTTCTTCTTCTTCTTCTATTTCTACTTCCTCTACTTCTTCTTCTTCTTCTTCTTCATCATTGCCTTCTTCTTCTTCTTCTTCTTCATCATTGCCTTCTTCTTCTTCTTCTTCTTCTTCTTCTGCTTGTCTTCTTCTTCTTCTTCTTCTTCTTCTTCTTCCTCTTCTACTTCCACTTCTTCTTCTTCTTCTTCTTCTTCTTGATCTTCTTATTTCTCTTCTTCCTCTTCTTCTTCTTCTTTGTCTTCTTTTTCTTCTTCCTATTTTTCTTCTTCTTCTTCTTCTTCTTCTTCTTCTTCCCCTTCTTCTTCTTCTACCCCTTTGACTTCATCTTCTTCTACCTCTTCCTCTTCCAGTTCGTCATTATCATCGTCTTCTTCTTCTTCTTCCCCTACACCTTCCTCCTTTCTTCCATCTTCCTTCCTTCTTCTTCTTTCTTATTTCTTCTTTCTTCCTTCTTCCTTTAATTTCTTCCTTCTTCCTTCTTCTTTCTTCCTTCTTCCATCTTCTTTTTTCCTTCTCCATTCAGCTTTCTTCTTTCTTATTTCTTTTTCTTTCCTCATCTTTTTCTTTTTCTCCTTCTTTTTCCTCTTTTTCTTCTTCTTCTTCTTCTTCCACTACTTCTACTTCTTCTTCCCCTTCTTCTTTTTCCTTCTCTTCTCCCTCTTATTCTTCTTCTTCTTCTTCTTTTTCTTCTTCTTTTTCTACTTCTTCTTCTTCTTCATCGTCTCCTTCTTATTCTCTTCTTTTTCTTCCTCTTCCCATTCTTCTTCTTCTTCTTCTTCGTTCATAGTAATCATGATGTTCTTCTTCTATTACTACTTCTTCTTCTTCCTCTTCTTATTCTTCTTCTTCTGTTTCTTCTTCTTGTTCTTTTTCTTATTCTTCTTCACTTCTTTTTGTTCTTTCTCTTCTTATTCTTCTTCTTCATCATCGTCTTCTTCTTCTTCTTCTTCTTTATTTTCTACTTCTACATATTCTTCTTTCTTTTTCTTCTTCTTCTTCTACTTCTTCTTCCTCCTCTTCATCTTCTCCTTCTTCTTCTTCTTCTTCTTTTCCATCTTCTATTTCTTCTTCTTCTGCTACTACTACTTCATCTTCGTCTTCTTCTTCTATTTCTTCTTCTTCTACTACTTATTCTTCTTTGTTTTCTTCTTCTTCTTTATCATCTTCTTCTACTTCTTCTTCTTCTTCCTCTTCTTTCCTCTACTTCTTTCTCTTCTTCTTCTTTTGCTTCTTCTCCTTCTCCTTCTCCTTCTCCTTTCCTTCTCCTTGCCTTTTCCTTCTCCTTCTCCTTGTTAATCTCCTTCTCCTATCCCCAGTTCTATGTTCTTTCTTCTTCTTTCTTTCTTCTTCTTCTCCTCCTTATTCTTCCTCTTCTCCTTGTTCTTTTTTATCCCTAATCTTTAACCCTTAATCCTCAATGTCAAATTCCTAAAAAATAATCTCTAATCACTAATCCCTGACACTTAATCTTTAATCCATCTCTAATCCTTTACCACTAATTATTAGACCCTAATCCCTAATCTTTCTTCTTTAATACTTAATAACTAAGCTTTAATTCTTAAACTTTAAATCCTTATCTTTAATCTCTAATCCTTAATCTCTAATCCCTTATCTTGAATTCGTAATCCTAAATATATAATCTCTAATCCTTAATTGAAATCCCTAATCCCTAATGCTTAATCCATAATCCCTGATACTTAATCCATATTTCTTTAATCTCTAATTCTTAATCCCTAATCCTTAATCCTAAATCCTTAATTCCTAATCTTTTTTTACAAATTTTGATTCCTTAATTCCTAATCTTTAAACCATAACACTAATCATTGATTCCTAATCTTTAAAACCTATCCAAAATCCCTAATTTGTAATTCCTAATCCTTAATCTTTAATCCATAATCTTGAAGCCCTCCCTCCCAAATGCTTAATCCCTAATCCCTAATACCTAATTCCTAATCCCTTAGTCGTAGATAGTCTGCCTTCTTCTTCTTCTTCTTCTTCATTTACTACTACTTCTTCTCCTTCTTCTATATCTTATTTTTTTCCTTCTTGCTCTTCTTACTCTTCTTCTTCATCCTCCTTTATTTCTTCCTATTCCTCCTCCTCCCCTTCTTCATCTTCTTCCTACTTCCTCTTTCTGTTCTTATTCTTCTTCTTCTTTTTGTCTTCTTCTACTTCTTCTCCTCCTCCTTCGTCTTCTTCCTCTTCTTCTTCTTCTTCTTCTTCTTCTTCTTCTTCTTCTTCTGCTTCTTCTTCTTCTTCCTCCTCTTCTTCTATGTCTTCTTCTGGTTCTTCTCTTCTTCTACTTCTTCATCCTCTTTTCCTTCTTCTTCTTTGTCCTCTTCATCTTCTTCATCTTCTTCTTCTACTTCTTCTTTTTCCTTGCCTTCTTCTTCTTCTTCTTCCTCTACCACATCTTCTTCTTTTTCCACTTTTAAAATATTAAATAATGATTTGATGATTATTGAATATTTGATGGGATTCTAACAGTCATCAAAGAAAAATTTCAATAAAATATTGGAATACCTAGTACTCATATTAGACCTTTTAATCTCTTATTATAAAGGATTTGGACAATCTTACCTCCATTTAATAAATACTTCATCTATTTCCTTAATAGCCAACAAACATTCTAATCACTTGATTAGATAATTAGATATACACTTATTTTTTTCGCACTCATATGTCCTAAAAAGTTATCTTAAAAGAATGCATAGAACTTCTTGGACAAGTTGTTTCTATGTCAAATACATATTTTTTTTACCTAGAATTTGTTAAAAATTATCTTTCCCTTTTTTTAGAATTTAGTTAACAAAAGTTTTTACTAATTGATGTGATATTGTTGTGATTATATTCTTGTTAATTTATTATTCCATCTTTAAGTTTTTCCCTTCTTTTTATAGTAATTTTACACAATTATCCCAAAAGACGTTTCAGTTTTGAACAAACCATTGTGTAGGTTATTACAAACATTTCAAACATGATATAGCATAAAAAACATAATAATATATAAAAAGAAAAATTTAGATTAAAAGATAAAAAAATAAAAAAATTTTAAAACATGTGTGTTACATAGATGCAAATGTTTAACATAAATGAAACATTTTCAAAATTTTAAATAAAATTATAGAAGATATTGAGTTATCTGAAATTCTTAGCTCTATTTGTATAAAAGCAAACAAAATATGTTTTTTGGAAATTTATAACTAATAAACGTAACAACATATAAATGAGCAAATGCAAAAAAAAAAAAAAAATAAAAAAAACTCATTAACATAAACTTAATGACAAAAAAGTTATTGTATTATATGATAAAATAAACAACTCAATAGTACAACATTACACATCACATTTACAAAAATTATTTGTTCAACAATAAAAAATAAAAGGGATTGATCCACAAAATGTCTTAGTACAAGTACATGTATAAAAGATTAAAAGATTATTGAATGATAACAATTTTATTGATCATTTATGATATCAAAAATGATTTACATTAAATTTAAATAACATATCATAAATAAAAGTGCAACAATAGAAACTATTTAATGGAAAAACAAACTTTGTAGTAGTAAAGATTATCTAGGATAATAAATAATAAATAATATTCGACAGCATTTACATACAAATGGATCTAAAGTTTTTTTATAATGATTTGAGTTATACAGTATGTAGTAATTTATAACCTAAAGCAGAAAAATTTAAAATCATTATGATTATAAAAAATTTATAATATTTATAAATAAGAATATTATTTTTCTTAAAAATTATAAAGCATACATTTCTTTACAATAATGATCAAATCTACCATTTCTTTTTATTTTTTAAAGATTTTGCAATAACTATCAAATGAAAAAAACTTTTATTAAAAAATAAAAATACCTAAGGCCATATATATATATATAAATATGTTAAATCATTGTGTAAACAAGGATTGCTTATATTTGCATTAAATATTTTAAAAACAATTAAGACACTAGCATATATGAAATCTAACTTTTAACTATACTTTTTGAATAGATGAACTTTTTTTAAATAACATAGCCTTGATTAATGCAATAGTGTTGAAAAACAAACAAAAAAGATTTACATAAACATTTGGAAATAATTAATAAGAGTGAATTTCATGATATAATTTGTTTTACAATCTAAAATAAAATATAGATATTTTTTCTTTATATAATGATATTAAATATTATTGCATATGACAATAATTTCAAAAAATGAGAACTTTTAAAACATTTAAGAAAATTTTTTTCTATAATATTTAAAAAAGTTTATAATAACTTTTAAAACAAATTCACACACAACTTAAACTACAACAATACATCTTGAGATTTAACTGTTATAATATTCAGCTAAAAATAATATTTGTAAATATTTAACTATATTTTGTGATCATTGAATTTTAGTGTAAAAGTAGTTTTGTGAAAAAATACTTTAGTGAAAAACTATTTTAGTAAAAAATATTAAATATTTAAAAGATAACAAATTAGTTTAGGATTTGAACTAAAAAACTATAATTTTATTATTTGTTTAATAAATAAGTATGTTAGTATCTACATCACAAAAATAGATAAAAAGCACAAGAGTATTGGAAATTAAAATTTTTCAGCACACATCACATTTAAGAAAATTGTTTCTTTAAAAATATTAGCATGCTAAGCTCCATTTTACTTGAAATAATGTTGTACTAATTTTTGAACTAATAAAATAAGTCTATGAAAGAAATTTATGAGAAATCATAAAGAAAAAATAAATTATTGAAAAAAATAAAAATAAAGAATTATTGGATTATTATCTATTTTAAAATATTAATAAAAAATCATGTGATAAAAATGAATTTCTCCTTAATATAAGCATAGGAAATACTTTTAAAGATGGTAAAAAAGAACAAATAAAAGACATAATATGAAATTATTAACATACCTGAAATTTACCATGTGACAATTTTGGCTACATGACAACATAAAACATTATTGCTAGATTGCCAATGCAAAATACCATTGTTGTAAGAGTAATTCCAAAAATATTTTAAATTAAACATTTCAATGTTAAAGGTTACTTATATAAAACATGAAAAAATATAAAATATTAAAAAATTGAAAATTGATAATAATCTAATCAAATATATCTAAAAAATAAAAAAAAATAAAAGAAGTTTAAAAAGAATATTCATCTGATATATATCTTACTAAATCTGTATGTAAGTTATCAAATTTTTTTTATTAGCATAAGAATAATAAGTCTTTTATTAAAGATAGAAATTAAAAAAAAATAAAAAAGAGAAAAGTGTTTTTATAATAAAAATTTATAATATAATAACTAAATATGTTTTTAACGTGGAATAAAATTTCTTTAGTAATAGAACATTTAAAAATGCTTATATTTTATAATGAAATATTAAATATAATTAGTATTATCAAGGATTTTAACATTTCAAAAACTTAAAATCTATGTACAAAAATATAGTTGTTGTATTACAAAAAAGCAACACATAAGAATAGGATTTTTCTATAAAGACTATCTTTAATACTAAATCTAAAAAGAAATATAAAAAATAAATAAAATATATATGATTAATATTAAAAATTTAAAGGTCATTAAAAATCTACATAGTATATTAAAAAAAGTTTTGTTAATATTGCAAGAAAATTTAAGCTGATGATGTAAATCAAGAAATTGAGAAAGTGAAAGCAAAAAAATGACAACAAGGAAATAATTAAAAAATAAAAATAATGTCTACATAGATTTACAAAAAAAAATATTCTTAATACTTGAGTCTTAACAAATGTCTAAAGATGAAAGATGTTATGTGAAAATTAAAAATAATTAAAAAAAGATTATTTTAAATATAGAATGTCTATGCAAATGAAGTGAAAAAATTTTCAAAAGCTAAAAATAATCTACGTGATATACTATTAAAATATTTAGTAAACTTTCGCTTAAAAATTATATAATGTATGAATTAATAGAATATTTAATTAGAAGAATGTATCTTATGTGACATAAATAAAGGATATAAATATTAAGAAAAGAAAAAAAAATTAAAATACAGATACAAAACTTCAATGAATAAAATAAAGCATGTCATTCAAAAGATTATTGAGTTAAAAATCTGTGAAGTTATAAAAAATAAATAGCATAAATATTCAAAAGTAGATAAAAGACATGTAAAATTTATTTATTTAATTTATTCATGGGATAATATTCTAACTTACTCATCGAGAAAAGAATTTTCTTATTATTTCAAATAGAAAAGACTTAAAGTGAGGAAAACACATTAGCATGTACTTTTGTCATAAAAGTAAGGAAAATAAACTCTATTTAATAAATAGAAATTATTATGAATTTTAACATATAAACATGTCAATATTGTAATGCAACACTAAAAATGTTAAAAACTATGTGCATATGTTGTTTGCAAAATTTTCTAATTCTACAACTCAAGACAAGTTTAGAAAAATAATTAAATCCATTTAAAATAAAAAATTTAAATATCTAAAAGAAATTTAAATTCTTAAAAATTATTTTTTTATAGTGAATGCAAATTATTAACTCAGTGAATAATTATCGATATTTTATATTAAAAATACTTCAGATAAAAAACATTAAAATGTAAAGAATTTTATATGAATTACATGAATACAAAAATTGAATAAAAAATAGAAAATGATACGGGGATATTTGCACTTCAATTTTTAAATCCTATTTTGTGAAGTAAGCTAAAAAAAGTATTTGGGATAACTTTACAAAGATAATATGTAGTCTTCATTTGTTGAGTTATTGTGAATATGTAGTAATAACTAGTGAAAGTGAAAAATTGTGATGGAGCAAGGCAAACAGACACCTTAGGTTGGATTGAAGATTGATGGTGCTGCTTAATAGCTTGAGTACTTCTTGATCCTAAATCATGTGGGTTTGGTTCAAATGTTGTTGCTAAATAATTTTAGGATCCTATGTTTGCTATATTTTAATTGGTAGAAGCATTGAACCATTCCTTTATAGATAAGTTGTACTTACTTAAAAAAATGAGGCATTCATTCCAATTAAATCATTCTTCTTGAGTTCTATTTGACATGTTTAGCTCTAGAAAACATAAAATATTCAATAGAAAACATCATAGATACAAAATATGTGGTTTAAATTAAGGAAAAAAGTTTAAAATAAACTTAAATTTTTCCCTTGTCTATGATCATCAAATATGATTACTTAATATTACACATGTATGGTCCAATTCTTGTATTACTTTACTAGTAATAATTAGAACTATAAATAGATCATATATATGCAATGGTCTCAATATATGCCTATGATTATTATTTAAGATAGAAATATAAAGTGTGAATATTGTTTTACCAGTTATCTATCTTGTCATATTTTGTTAATGTTCAAAGAGTTGAGTTCTTCTATAGGCAACATTTATACCAAGTTTTTCATATGTGAAAATGTTTTTCTATTAGAATCCTAAGTCATGATTTTGTTGCAATTGAGTTGAACTTTTATCATATAATTTGTCATTTTGATATGATTCTTCATTTAACATTGTATGACAAACCTCTTCTTGTTAGTAAGTGGTATCTTCTACATAAAAGTAGGAATTTTGTTTTATGTTTTTGCATAACTTTTATATGAAATAGTACAAAATAGAATGTTCTACTTATACAAATTATTTCTTTTCATTCATTGCTTAGAGCACTAAAAATAAAAATGTTACAATTTTATCATAGAAATTTCATAGTCTCTTTATGAGTATGACTTCATTGCTAAGTCAAAATTTGTTAACTATAACATTATCATATGATTGTAAGCATATATGGTACAAAGAAATCCTAAGAGATATATATATTATGAAAAAATCTATTCTATATTAGTGACCCTCTTTTTATAGTTGTACGATCACATTAACTTAATGTAATAAATTTATAATGCTTGTACAATATGAATGATCATTTTGTACAAAAATTAAAAACCTAAAAAAGTAATGAAGCTTTTCATGGTATTTTCTACTCATTTATGGCATACTTGTATGATAAACTTATGGTACAAACATGTAAATGTGAGATAGCTTTTTTTTTATGGTAATCAGCTCTATTACCTATTGTCCTAAAATGTTCTATTGAATGTAAGTTTATTAACAATTACTAAATTTATAATGGCTACTATAATCACTTTAGGAAAGATGATAATTTGGGTAGGAGCCAAGTGGATAAAAAATTACCTTAAGAATTTTTTTCGATGATTTTTTTTTCTATGATATCCTGGGTTAATCACAACAAAACTTATGTTGCGCTCTCCACCATTGTGATTGAGGACATTACTATAGGTAAAGATGTAGCACATGTTTTGATGGTAATGGATAATGGTTATTATTTTGTAAACATTCATTTATTTTTTTATAACAATAGTATGACTTTTCAAAAAAAAATAAATATTCACCACTCTCAGATTAAGCACATTGATAATTATATTATTTTATTATATAAGATGTTGAGAAGAAACATATTATTTATTTTTTGTTCCTTCCCTTAATCGATTAACTAATATGTTCATCAAACCATTATCTTTGCAAGCATTTAAAATCTTTGAAATCTTGAGGAATTAACCCCTTTGATTGTTTACAAACCATGGAAGAATGTTAAGCATGAATTCATGAAGTAAAGCGGTGCTATTTCATGACTCATTAGAATTCACACTTATGAGAAAGTGAGTGATGACAAAAACTAATGACAATATGAGTTATCACTAAAACTTCATAGATTCAAGGGAGGAAGTTTTAAATGCTAAAATTCCATATAGCTCATTCTACATAGATTTTGTATTGCATAAAATCACAAATTGCTATAACAAATTTAAAAGAAACATATTTTACTAAATTAATTTCTATATTAATGTTTTTCAAGTTAATTTGCCTCTTATTTCAATATCATTCTTATAGCCCTCGCTTAGTAATTAGCAATGAGGATAATATCATATAGTTTATGTTGGTGTTGAAAAAACTATTGCCTAGGTGATTTATGTTTTTAAAGTATTTTTTTTCAACTAAATGATGAAAATGAGTAAGGATCTTGTATTTTTAGTTGGATGATGTTGGGAGATGTTTGCTTGAGGATGGCTAAACCATAAAACCATGTAGTTGCAAAGGCGAGCTCTCAATTCTATGACTAATCCATATAGAGGTATGCATTACCATACATTTAATAAGATAGGATGTGAAACCTTCATCTTTTGTAAAAGTCATAGTTAGGAAAAATGTACACATTACATGCATGCATTCTTAAAAGCATAATGTCCATTAGTTTAATTTAAATATCACTACTTTCACGTTTTATTTTTTTTGTTAACTAAAAAAATTAAATACATTTTAAAACAAACATTAATGTTTTATTTTATTAATCATATAATATGATGTCCCATATTATGCATGTATGATCCAATTTCTAGCATTATGTCCCAATAGTATTTTGATGTTGCTATGACATAGTATAGGTATGTTGACTTCATCAAAATGATGAGACCAACTACTGATTAAATGAATAGAAGTGAACTAGATCATATATAGTGCAAGTCTTTTATTTGGGTCATCCATTCTCTAGGGTTGACTCTCGACTTTGCACCATATGCATACAAAGCTTTCTTCATATGAGTACAAATCTTATTTCTTCTCAAGGTCCATCCCATGCAAGTGCTTAATATTGGTAATAAATACTAAATAATTATATCATATTGTATCAACATAACTTATCATAACAAGCTTATTTGTTCATGCGATAGTTTATATTCTCTTAAAAAGTGATATTTGCAATATGCATACCATATAGTATAAGCCATTATTATAGTTGTACATTGATACATAACTTATAAATAACATAAATGCCTTGAAATAGTAATGCACTTATTATGTTGTATGAACACAGCACTTGTGTGGTATAGTACTTGACTTTACATGATTGATGTCCTTCAACATACATGAAAGTCTATACATTCATATTTTAAGATTCAATATCACTCAAAATACATCAAATAAAAATGGTTTCATAACTATCACATAATTATGATAGTTAAAACAAGTGACTATTACAATCATTCATTAGGACTAAATCTTGAAATGTCTATTATTATAAAATGATGATTTATCTGTGACTTTTATAGGATGATTTCGTAACCCTAGATACGTAGTTAGAAATAATTCTCATACTATTATGAAAGTTTTATTTTATGGGTTCTACAAAATCTTTAAGCCTACGTTAAATCATTAAAATATGGTTGCATAGGTGCTCCTTCGTATATGATCACATCATACTATTGTTCTTAAGGGCACTGTACATCAAGAAAATAAACATGTTGTAGTGACAACCATTAGACCTATACAATCTACATGAACTATTAAGATGAAGTGTATTGTATTAGTTTAAAATATGTAATCAACCAGTACAATATATAAAAGAATTAAGTGTTTTATTGTTAATTGGTGTCATATCATAGAAAGACCTTTATTAAACTTGTACAATAATTCTTGCAAATTATTCACATAAGGATGTATGGAATGATTCTGATTGAAGCTGTATCATCTTAATAGGATGTTAATGTAGAAGAAAAATAAGAGCAATTTGAGAACATAATGGCTATTTAATTATCTTCAAATTAAGCATTTAAACAATAGATGATCTGTAAATAACTTTTGGATCAACTTTAGCATAAATATAGATTGATTGTAGTTGGGATTGGTTAAACTTACTAAATTATAGCGATTAATTTTTAACAAAAGATCAAGAATGCAACCACAATTCATTTTGTCTGGATCATTAGCTTGGTTTTCAAATTCCATGCCTTGTTCTATTGCATCTCTTGCCAATTGACTCATATTGATAAAAATATCTCTTATTTTCTTTGGCGGTACATTTGTTCATAAATGATTATAGGTGTAGTTTTTTGAATGTATTCGTTAGTAAGACATGTATTCTTTTGCTTTAGATAACACCATTTCCTTTATTTGTGTCTCATCTTAGTACCATTATTGTATTTCTTTTATAACAACTAGCTATAATGAAAGGGAGTGCCAAGTGGAATCCCCGTCAAGGTTATTATAGCTAAGAATTGCAATTGTTGAAGTTGAACCACCAAGAAAAACCATGTACACTTCTTATTTCTTTTTGTTATCGTTTTTATTCTTTCAATTTTACATTTCTATAGTACTCCTTATATTTATTAAAAAAACAAGCCAATTGTTTGCAAAATCTTTGTTTCCTAATTTGATTTGAAAAAAAGAGTACAACATGCACTTGTAGTATTTGCTCCTCTTTAATTATAATATATCACTACACATAAGAAAGAGTAACCTATGATCTTGTCATGATAATTTCTTCTGTTAACCCAGTCTTGTTTTGATACCACTTGTTAGAATTATACGCAATCAACAAGTATAAGAGTGAAGTAAATTGTTTAGCTATACAAATCTTGTAATTCCCATTACAATGTTGTGATTAACTACTTTTGACCAACATAAGTAGTTTTTAATGTTAAATGTGAATGTCAAGTACTTTTGATGGTATGCAAAAATATTTTTAGCCTTCAAAGAAATCGCATGGTAACTCATTTGAAATGTAAGGAGCCTTGAAAAGCATGTAGCTTAACTAAGGCTAAAGAGCAAAGTGATTTTTTGTGATTCAACCTAACTAGTGCCTACATCCACCCCTATTCAACTTGGTGAGGTTTCCACTAACAAATCACTCCCTTTTTGTATAATCAACTAGGGTAAACATTATAAGAACTCCCTATAGGCAAAGTTGTTGAGTTATTCCTCACAAGAATTGTAAAAACAATAGCATTACAAAGATGATAAAACTTATAATTTAACAAAGCTCACAAAGAATATAAATATCATACGTAAAATCTATATTGCCAAAAACTATATCGTATACGTACATATTGTCCAACCAGGTAATCATTGAGAACAATGCTTTTAAAGCTACGTTCAATGGACTCATATGAGCATTGAACTCAATAATTAGGCTTGAAACATCTTTGCTTGATGATGTGCAGCTTCATATTGCTACAATTTCTAATCCAATCAAGACGTGCACTTTTTGCAACAAAGGATTAAAACGTTAGCATCATTAGATAATGTAAAATCCTATTTGATAATCATGTAACAACAATCTCTTTGATAAAATGAATAATATTGTACCTTTAAAAAAACTACACAATCTAATTATAGCAACATTCATGCAAAAGCTTCACATAATGTAATGTAGATGAAAGAATAACTAAGAGTGAAATGGACCTACAATTGAATTATTCCATCTCAAATTTAGTATAAGACATATTCAAGTAAGTTTTCTATTTTGAACAATCAAAAATACTTCTCCCAGTAATTCATCATTAATTTATTAATGTATCCTATCTTTAATTAAAGGAATAGGTGAAGTAGTTACACTGAAAGAAACTCAATTGGTAATAACATCTCTAATTCTTGAGCAATACATATGCTTTATGTATATGTACTTGATGCTCATGTCGATTATACAAGTACATTATAGTTCATTTCCAAATTTTAAATAATTAATAAATGTCTAATTCTACATTGCTATCATATGATGTTTTACTTAAGCAAGTATCAAGCTCTTGAAAGAAGGTTGTTTGATATGTTCATATAAAAATAATCCAATGTGTAATGATGTAGCAATTCTACTTATGATTAATAGAATAGTTGCATACATACAATATAATTGTTATAGAAGTATGATAGCTATATGTTTTATTTCTTTACATCTTGCCTACAAGTAAATCATTCTTGTATGAACATAGTTCTTTGTAACAATATAGTGATGAACATTGATACCTTGTTTAATTTGATAATTGTTGTACTCACAAAATGCAAATGTCATGTCCATACATCACAATGAGCACACATTTATTCTTAGTCATTCAAGTTACCTAACTTATATAAGGTATTGTGCAAATTTGATACTTTTCTTCATGCTCTTTGATATAGCAAGTAAGAAAACAACAACTTGATAAACATATAAGTGCTAATCTACATAAAACATAATAAAAGAATTATGTTTAAGCCATACTGGTAAAATAAAATAATTGGACATGTTTGAAAACAACACAGCTAAGATGGTTTGAAAAATTGTAATAGCAAAATAAATTACTCATTTTCATTAAGGAATCTTCTTAAAAGACAATGCTAATGGAAACTCTATTTTAGAGAATATATCAAATAAGTTAAAAGTTGAAACCTGTATGGTCAACTTTAAACTTCTAATCCTAAGTCAAGCAATACTTGCATCTATATGTTGAACCAAAAATTCTTATATGGTGCCAAGAAAGTTGTAGCTTTTAGTTTGATTATAAAGAACATAAGTATGATAATGGGCATGTTTTCTATGATCAATGATATTAAAAAATGTGGCTTCTTTAAATTTTCTTTTTGTTATTTAAATACCAGAATTCACTCTAAAAATGCTTGAAATATTATTATCAATAAGCTACAACTATTCTCGAAAATGTTAATGATCATGACCTAGCAAGATGATGTAAATAATGATTTTTAACTGACATATAATTACAAAGTGAAGGATTTATAGATCAAACCAACAAAATTTCTTGAAAAAGTGATGATGTTTAGCTACTGAACAAAGTGGTTCCATGGTTTTAAAGTTGAACCAAAGGCTTGAACACCTATTTTCAATCTTCTTCTAATTACATACTGTGGGCCATGCTTCTTTCCATTCATCCATTACATGCAATAAGTAATGTTTTCATACAAACACTTGAATTATTCATTAGTAACTAATATTTTTTTTTGTTATCATCTCCTTCAATGATCCAACAACTATTGTTAAGAATCAACTATTACTTTCAAGGATAAATTAAGTTGAACTAAATTCAATTAATCATTTGACAAGTTTAAATGTTGGTTCTCCACACTAAGAATTAAGCATAAGAGTCAATTTGAAATACATTCCAAGTCAATTTATGTTGTCAACAATAAAAAAAAAACTTTACCTATTAAATTATTATTATAATTACTAAAATTAAATTTATAATTTTGGTTATATAAAACTTATGTTTCTTCCATTGTAAACCCTTTGAATGATTATAAAATAAGGGATTACAAGTTTGTTAGAAGAAAGAAACTCAATGAGAGCTGTACAACACAATAATTCAGTTATTAAACAATTTAATAGGAGCCAAATGGGAGGATTCTTTTTTGTCTATTTGATTGCATTTTATAATTATTCAATGGAAACTATTTGATAACGAAGTCATTTTGCCTGCTCTAGATTCTTAATTCTACTTGATTTTTGTAATGCTTTTACTGTTATAATACTATGCATTATTGTGATCACTTTATATCTTGGTAAAGCCCATATTATTGAATTTATTTCTAGCTAGTGCACTTGAATTGTCTTCACTAGCTTTGTAATGTAAAACCATAATTCCAGTATTAGTTTTTGGACCAATAAAGGGGGAGATTATTGAGCACATGAGCTTCTTAATGACAAAACTAGCATATTGTTGCATAATGAATGTTTAGTTAATGATAAGTCATTGCAACCAAAACTATTGTTGTCAAGCATATAGAAGTCCAATGGATTAAAGCATAATGTTTACTATCTTGTAGTTGGCTCAATGGATTAGAACACGTTAGATAAAAGCCTTAAGGGGTGGCTAAAACATTTAGATCTTTTAATCTAGTGCATTAAATAGATAGAATGTTAAAACATTCATTTACCTTGAGTGGCCCTTAGAATGCATGCCATTAAATACATCTTGGATGCATTGATGTTAAACAAATTCATCTTGAGTCATAACATCAATTAAAGCAAAGAAAGCATATGTAATGCAAATAAATACCATGCTAAAATTAAAGAAACTATGTCTTAAAGTTGAAAAATTCACACTAAGCCACTTATCATGTTGGCTTTATTATCAAACAATGCTATATTACTTTTCATATCTATACAACCTATTTTGTAGCTTTATATCTTAAGCTCAAATTGAAGTGCACTTTATAATATATCAGAATGATGTGTTTGTCACACACCTCAATACTGGAAAGAATAAAATTTATTGAATAGGAGATTGGAGTAGTGCAAAACACTTATGTTCATATTATTAAAAGTTTCTTTTGAATCATACACTGTGAAGAACATTTCAAACTTGTACATTGTTATTCCAAAATACTTTAGTTAATAAAGCCACCTAGCAAAATCATACATGTACATTTTATAGAACATACTGATACAATGCAAATATAATAGTAGTGTCAAATCTTAAAATACTATGGTGTGGGGAACGTATAGGCACAAAGTACTATTATTAATTCAATTATTAAAGGCTAAAACATTTTTCTTTGATGAAATTTTTTATCTTAAAGAAAGGAACAAATAACTTTTTTGCAACATTTTTTTATGCTTGAATGATTGTAGAAGGATAGGGTCCTCACAGAAAGAGACATTTGAAATTATTTCATAATAAGGAGACTAATTATACATGAAAGTTTTATTTAAAGATACTAACTAGATCGAGTGTGAAATCCTCAGAAAAAAAAAAAAACTACGAAAATAAATTTCTCATAAAGCATGAAAAAATATTAGAAATTAAAACACATAAAAATATTGAAATGATTATTTATTTTGATTGATTTCCATGAGACAAGGACAACTTTGTTTGCATTATCCTAATCATATGTCATTCAAACATTCTAAGATTTACCAAAGATGAAGAAGGTAACTAATAACAAAATTATAATTTTAAAAACAAGTAAAAATATATCAAAACTAAATGGAGATAAATTCAAGAATTGTAAAATAATAAAATATTAAAGACGTAAAGGTCACATGAGGGGCGATTTAGAGTTATATAGCAATATAATAAAATCAAAGTTGAAAATTTAAAGAAATAAGATAAATTGAGAATGTTGCATTCCAAGATATTAAAGAGAGTAAGTGTAACTTTATCAATTATAAAATCAAGCACAAATCAAAATGCCTTGTAAAACATAACAAAATCCAAGAAAACAAAGTTCTAGAAAAATATTAAAATAATATTTATTTACATAAAGCTCATCAATGCTAGTCTAGTGACATTCATTTTATCTCAATTATACCATGTTCAAAATTACTACGATTTACCAAAGTAAATAAGTATACATGGTTTCTTTTTTTTTATGTAAATAGATATTAAAGGTGAAATAAGATAAATTGAAGAAATATAATATACCAAAATCAAGGTGTTGCAAAAGTCACATAAAAGAACATTTAGAGCTACAAAGTAATATAATACAAATAAAGTGAAAACTTTGAAAACTTGAGTTAAATTCTGTGCGAGTGCTACATAACAAAGTACTCAGGCGACTAAGTGTAACTCACTCTATTGTTAAATCAGATATGAATAAAATACATTTTCAAAACAAGCAAAAACTTTATAAAAATGTAAATATAAAAAAGAATTTTTAATTAGGTAAAGCCATTCCTGGCTATTTTAATGATATTTATTTCTTCTAAATTTGACCTCTTTTGGAACTATTAGTAATATAATTGTAAATAGCCATAGATAGTACAAATTATTTTTTAAAAGAAGGCAAATTAATGTAAAACAAAAAATTAAGGTAAATTTGAGCAATATAATATAACTAAACCAAAGTGATGTAAAGATTATAACATAAGATATTAAGAGTAATGTAGTATAACAAAAAAAGAAAAACAAAAAATTCAAATAAGTGATGCAAATTATACGTCAAATTTTGAATCAAAGACACTAAAATGTTTGAGAGAAAGATCATTAATCTTCAGGTTAGGCACAACAAAGAATTACTCATAAACTATGCTAAAAATCTACAAAAATAAAATATTTAGAAATATAAAAATAAATATTTAATTGAATAGAACTTTTGAAGGCTTTTGTAATGATTTTGTTTGATCTTAATAAAACTTAGTTTTGAATTATTATGAATTTCAAAAATAAATAATCACAAATAAAAAAAATAATTTTCATAGTAATGAAATCTTTGTTGAAGTTGAACTAAAATAAATTTAAGCAATATATTATAACCAAAACAAAGCGATGTAAAAGTCACAAGTGTGATGATTTAGAGCTACACAGTAACGTGATCAAAGAATTAGATTGAGAAAAAGAGACTAATTTGATGGAAAAGTGCAACATCATTGATTGTTGAAAAAGGTAAGAAACAATTTCGCATTATTTGTGTAAAAATTGAATAGAGTAAAATATTTAGAAATTTTAAAATAATATTTTAGAGCTAATCTAGAGGAAACTAGCAATGTTTCTTCTTATCGATCAAGCTTGAATTGAAAATACAATGAATTATTATTGGAGATAATAATAAATAATAACAAGTTATTATTTCTCATAAATAATATATTTTAAATTAATTGAGCTCACTGAGACCAGTGTAACAAATTTTATTTCATCTTAATCACACACTATCTTGATTTTTTTCAATTTCTAAATCAGAATAAAATAAAAAAAACTTTTTTATTAGTTTAATGTATATTATGGGTGAAATGGTTAAACCAATGTAATCTAACTTAACCAAATAAAAGTATGGAAAGTTCATGCAAAATAAGATTTAGTGTAGCTTAGTAATACGACAAAATCAAAGTGAAAATTAGGTGAAATAAGATAAATTGTATACAAAAATGGAATTCTAAGTTACAAAGTACATCAAATGTAATATCTTCAATTATCAAATATCGTATGAATCAAAATGCCTCATAAAGCTCACAAATTTCATGGGAAAAATATTTTAGAATTTATAAATCAATATTTCAATTATTAAAATTTGTTGATAAAACTTAATAAGAATAAAAACTAATAAATTATTTTTTATATTAAGTAAATATGTTTTGAACCATGAATAAGATAAATTGAAAATATGTAGTATAATCAAATCAAGGTGATGTGAAGGTTACTTGAAGGAGAATTACTGCTACAAAGTAAAACAACAAAATCAAAAGGAAAGCATTGAAGAAATAAGTTAAAATTTTCAAAAAAGTTGCATACCATGGCATTGAGAAGATTAAATATAAGATCCTGAAACATAAAAACTGGTTAGAATGGAAATGTCTTGTAAAACATGCAAAAGTTTAAAAAAATTTATTGGTGAAAAGTTGAATATTAAATTATGTATATCTTGTTGAGATGTGCATCGAATGTTTTTTCATTTTAATTATACAACATTACAAAAAAAATGAGTTATTGAATTAATTATGGATAAATAAAAATAAATTAAGTCATTTTAATATTACAAATAAAAGAGATGCAAAAATCTCATGATAAGAGATTTTGAGTTACATAATGATAACAAAATCGAAACAATTGAAGTGTTGAGCAAAATTTTATGGGAACTTACATTGTAAGATTACAAAGTGATAAATTGTAAATCTTCAATATTCACATAAAGTATGAATAAAATCACTTAAGGAAAGATTATAAAAAAATTAAAAATAAAAATATTTTTAAAAAATAGAAATAAATATTTATTTGAAATTATTTAACATCACTTGGAATTATTTAAAATTACTAATGTATATAAGAATTAATAATAACAAATTACTATTATTATAAAAAAGCAAATATGTATTATACTAGGGATAAAATGATGAATTAAAATATGGCCAAATCAAAGTGAAACTTTTAAGAAATGATATAAATTGTATGCAAAGTATTACAAATCAAGAAGGTGATCAAGTGTAGCATCCACAAATGACAATAATGATACTAATCAAAATATCTTATAAAGCATTTAAAAATAAAAGAAAAAAATACTTAGGAAGTCATAATGAATAAAAAGAGTTAATCATAAATAATAATAAATTTTTTGTTAAGATTAAGTAAATATATGTTAAACTTGAAATGTGATAAATCAAAAAATGTAATATAGCAAATTCAATATGATGTAGAGGGTACATGAAAAAAGAATATGGGTTTCATAGTAATATAAACAAATCTAAAAAACAAAGTTTGATGATATAAGATAAACTATACGAAAAAGTTATTTTCAAAAATACTAAATGGATCAATTATAGCACTTAGATAATCAAATAAAATAAGAATCAAAATTCCTCACAAAAGATCGTAATTCTATTGAAAATAAAAATGCAAAAATTTTAAATTTAATTTCAATTGGATAGACCTTGTCGAGGCAAATTAAAGCATATTTGTTTTTTTCCTAATAAACATGGATCTAAACTATTACGAATTAACCAAATAATTAGGCATAATGAATAATTATTTAATATTTTAATGATAGTTAAATATATGTTTAAGCTAAAATAAGATAAATTTAAGATATATAACCAATTAAAATAAAAAACTTAGAGGCAAATTAGCTAAATACTATGGGAAGGTTGCACTCCAATATACGAAGAAGATCAAGTATAGCATATTAAATCATCAAATAATCTACAAAATGAAATGTCTTATAAAACAAGAGCAAATCTAAAAATGATAATATTGTAAAAAAAATAACATTAAATATTTAATTAGATAGATCTCATTTAGGTGAGTGTATTGACCTATTTAAATTAGATCAGACCTTGTTCAGAATTACTATGAATTATCAAACTAAATAAGCATAATAAATAATAAATTATTACTATAATATTAAGTAAATATATATTAAAGCAATAACAATGTAAATTAAATCGATGTAATATATCCAAATAAAACCTTTACAAATGTCACATGAGAGGAGATTTATAGTGTTATAATAGTATAGCTAATTTAAAAAGAAAAGTTTGAACAAATAAAACAAATTGAATAGGAATTATTCATATAATGTATCTCATTTCTTCAAATGTTTTACTTTTATTTTGTTATATTTCAATAATGCTCTAAATCTCCATTCCAATGACCCTCATATTGTTTTGAATTTGTTATATTATATTATTTTAATCTATCAAATTTAGTATTTAATATATATTTATTTAATATTAAGACAATAAATATTTTTTTTTTCATTTATAATTGTAAAATGCAATAATTCTAAACTACTTCTTATTAAGACAAAAGAAATATCATTGCACTAGCCTTGATAATCTTTATCTAATAAATATTTAATTGAAAATTTTTGCAAGTTTTTATTATTTGGATTTATCTTATTTTATAATATATTTTCATTTTTTATCGATTTAATATTCAAGGATGGTACAATATAAACCCTTACTATCTTAGAATGTAAATTTCCTATTTAATTTATATCATTTCTTCAATGTTTTTTCGTTGAGTTCGTTATGTTACTATGACATTGTAATTCTCTTTTCATGTAATCTTTACATTTCTTATATTTTGAAATACTAATTGCTCTAATCTATTGTTATTTCTCATTACTATGAATCACAATGCTAAGCCAACATAATTAAAAACAAATTAATATTTAATATTAGTAAATATATTAAAAATAAAAAAATGAAAATTATAGGTATTGTAACATAACCTAATCAAAGTGATCTAAGGGCCACATGAGAAAAAAAATTAGAGTTTCATACTAATATTAGAAATTTAAATTAAAAAATTGATATTAATTGCCCATCAAAATTTTGTTTTAAGACTTTGAGGAGATCAAGTTAGCATCCTATATCATCAAATCAGGTGCAAATTAAAATACCTTATAAATATGCCAAAACCATAAGAAATAAAATATTTTAAAATATAGAAAATAAAATTTATTTTGATAGAGCTCATCAAGACACATCCAATGACATTTATGTCCTCTCAATGAAAGCAAGTTTACAATTAATGGCAATTTTTAATGTAGTAGGCATAAATTATAAAAAAGTATCTCTAACATTAATCAAATACATAATAAAAAAAATGAGATAAATCAAAGTAATATAATATAATAAAATTAAAACAATGTTGAGGTCACATAATAAGTGATTTTGAATTCCACATTTATGTTATCAAAATCAAAGAAAAACTTTTGAAGAATTGTGATAAGTTTTATTAGAGAGTTGTTATCCAAGAGACAAGGGTAATTTAGTAAAATATCCTTAACCATCAAATCCAGTATGACTTGAAATCTCTCTTAGAGCTTACTAAAAATGTAGAAAAATTTTAAAAATATAGAAAAAAATATTTTGAATGATAAATCTCATTGTGATGACTGTAATGATGTTTATTTTGCCTTAATCAAACATCATTTGGAATTACTAACAATTTCAAAGTTAAATAAGGAAAAATAACAAAAAATTATTTTTTTAAAATTAAGAAAAAAAATAAAAAGTGATCTAATGTTCATAAGATAAAATAGTGAGTGTTATATAATAATATGACTAAATAAAAAATATCTTTAAATAAATGAAACAAATTGTACAAAAAATTACATTCCATGATATGAAAGAGCATGCGTGTAACATTGTTAATTATGACATAAGTTATGAATCTAAATGTAACATAAAGTGTGTTAAAATCATAGAATAAATATATTAAAATATGGAAATCCATGATTAATTTCATAAAACTGATCGAGGCAAGTTCAATAACATTTTCTTCATTTTGGTCTAACATTGATAAGAATTAATTTTAATTGTCATGTTAAAAATTAATAAATAACAATGAATTTGTTTATAAATTTTAAGTATAAAGATATTAAAAGCTGAATTATAAAAAGGTTAAACAATATAATATGCCAAATGAATGCCATGTAAAGGTTACAGTAGTGATATAATTGGATCAAAGCAAAATATTTAAAGAATTATGATAGATTATATAAGAAAGTTACATTCTATAATACTAAGGAGTTTTAGAATAACATCTTAGATCATCTAAAGTAGTATAAAGCAAAATGTCTCATAAAATAAGAAAAGAAAAGAAAAGAAAATATCTAAAGATATTGTAATGAATATTTAATTATTAGAGCTCTTAAAGATGATTCCAATGACACATATTCTTTCTAGAATAGACGTCATTTGGAATTTTTGTAAATTAGCAATGTTAATAAGTATAAACAAATCAAATATAAATATATATGCATATATTGTAGTTGAAATGGCAAAAATTGATATAATATAGTACAACCAAATCAGAAAGAAGTACATGCCACAATAAAGAAGTTTTATTAAAACATTGTGACATAACCAAATCAAAGAAAAACTTTTGAAACATCATAATAAATTGTAGATGGATGATGCATTTTAATGTACTAAAGCGATCATGAGTTAAATTCTTGATCATCAAATAAAGTACAAATTAGAATTTCTCATAAAACATGCAAAATAAAAGAAATAAAATATTTAAAAATAAATTGCAAATTTAATTGTTTATAGCTCGTTGTGCTAAGTTGAATGGAATTTTAAATTGCACAAATTACGGAAATAAATAAGTATAAATGACAATAATGTTTTACATTAATTATAAATTTATGATTAAATTGAAAGGAGATAAAACTAAACAATGTAGTGCATCCAAATCAAAGCATTCTAAAGGTTACAGAATAAAAGAATTATAATTTCATAGTGACATAATCGTATGATTAAGAAAATAGTTAAAGAAATGAGAAAACTGTATTAGAATGTTGAGTCCTTATACTCTAAGGAGATTAAATGTAGAATCATTGGACATCAGGTAATGTAATATTTAAAATGACTTGTAAATAGTCTAAAGCAATTGAAAATAAAATAATTAAAAATTTTAAATTAAATATTTAATTAGATAATATAGATCTAGATGTGTCCTATGTTATCTTTGTAATTTCAATTGGATCTCGTTTGGAATTACTATTAATTTTAGAAGTTTATCGACATCAATAATAACAAATTATTACTTTAAGATATGAAAAAATATAGAGTTGAATTGAGATAAATTAAAGAAATTTAGTTTGCAAAAATCAAGGCAATATAAAGGTAACATAAGACCAGATTTAGAGTAACATAACAATATAACTCATTTGAAGGAAAAAGTTTGAAGAAATGAGATAGCTTATACTCAAATTTTGAGTTCCAAGATACCAAGGAGATTGAGCCTAAGGTCCTCGAATAACAAATATGGCACAAATTAAAATATCTAATAAAGTAAGCCAATGTAATAGAAATTAAAAACTTCCATAAAAAAGAAATGAATATTTATATTGATTGAGCTAGTGAGATGTGTGCAACAAAGTTTATTTCATCTCGACCATGCCTTGTTTGGAAATTTTGCAAGTTACAAATCTAAATAAAAATAAAAAAAAATATGTTGATTTTAGTTAAATATCTATTATAGATGAAATGGATAAATTATTGTAATCCAACTTTATGAAATCAAAGCGATGGAAAGATCACACTAGAGGAGATTTAGAGTAGCTTAGTAATATGACCAAATAAAAAAAATTAAGTGAAATGAGATAAATTCTATGGAAAAATTCAATTCTAAGATGCAAAGGACATTGAGTGTAAGATCTTTAATCATTGAAAATCATATGAATGAAAGTTCCTTGTCAAGCTTACTAATTTTAAGGAAAATAAAAATTTTTGGAATATAGAAATCAATATACTAATAAGAAGAGCATGTTGACAAAGTTAATAAGTATAAATAATAACAAATTATTATTTTAGTATTAAGCAAATATATATTGAACCTAGAACGAGATAAATTAAAGAAATAAAGTATGCTAAAATCAAGTTGATGTAATGGTGACATGAAGGAAAGTTAGAGCTACATAATAAAAAAACAAAATCAATAGGAAAGCTTTGAGGAAATTAGTCCAATTATTGAAAAAAGTTGAATTCCAAGGTATTAAGGAGGCAAAATGTAAGATCCTATAAACTCTTGTTAGAAGAAAAATGATTCATGAAACATGCAAAAGAAAAAAATATTTATAAATAAAAAGTTGAATATTAAATTTTGTAGAGCTTGTTGTGTGATGCCTGACAACATTTTGTTCATCTTAATGAGACCATAATATTGTGTGGTTGCACAAGAAAACAAATGAAAAAAATCCTTGTAATGTGATTATTCTCTTAAAGATAATGAACCATTTCTAAATTTCAAAGTTATTAATCATATTTAAAAAAGTTTATTCTTATTATATCTACCATAATATACCTGAATATCAATATTTTATTTATTTAAAAATTATAAAAGATTAAAGAAACTTTTTTGATAATGCAAAAATTAAGTCAAAGTATTTGCTTCCATTATGTTATCATTTTTATAAATAAAAAATAAAATTACATTTAAAATAGAAATAATAAAATTAATATTTATCATTAATATTATATATATTTAAATTTATAACATAAGATATTTCTTATATATTTTTAATTATTATGCGAAATTGAGATAATGAAAATAAATAAAAATTTTCTATGAGAGAGAGAAAGAAAGTCATTGATAAAAGTAAAATAATAAGAAAAATAATGTCAGAGAGAGTTGACTTACGATATAATGAAGTAAAAAAAGATAACAAAAAGGAGATAAGAAAATAAATAAATATGTGAATGGGAGTGGAATGGGAAAGAAAAAAGGCTAGGTAAGAGAGAGGGCCAACAAGAATATATGAAAATAAAAAATAAAGAAACAAATAAGAGAATAATAATAAAAGAGAAGAAAATGGAAGAATGTGAGAGATCATGAATTAAAAAGAAAAAAAGAAGCAGAAATAACTAAACAAAAGTTAATCATCAGTAGTTTATCTTATATCATTTTTTTTAAAATAAACTAATAATATAAAATATTTAAAATTAATAAAAATATTAAAAATAAATTTGTAATTTTTGTATTTTTTTGGAATATTAAAATACTTAAAGATTATTTTAATTATTAATTTATAATTATTTTATTCATATTTAAAATTTAAGAATTAAGTGAAAAATAAATAATATAGTTATCATAATATATTATATTTATATATAAATATTAACAATTCAATTTAAGATTCGTAATGCTCTATGGCATTAGATATTTTCTTTAACGTTACTAATTAATGAGCTAGAAAAGAGATAATAGAAAGAAAGATTATTGTTCTATATAAGAGAGAGAGTGAGAGAAATTCATTGATAAAAGTAAAATAACGAGGCAAATAATGTCAGGGAGAGCTAAATTATGATTTAATGGAGTAAAAATAAAAGTCAAAATTTTAAATAGATAGAGAGAATAAATAAATAAGTGAAAGTGAGAGGAATAAAAAAGTAAAAATGATTGATAGGAGAGAGAATTGAAGAAGAACATAAGAAGATAAAAAATAAGAAGACAAATAAGAGAATGATAATAAGAGAGAGAAGAAAATTAGAGATTATCAAAGACAGAGAATATCAGAGACATTGAAAAAAAAGAAAAAAATAGTAGAAATAATTAATAAAAGTTAATTCTAAATAATAAAACTGATAATATTTTTAGCATAATAAATTTATCATATAAAATAATTAAAATTATTAAAAATACAAAATATTATTTGTAATTAATTATCATTTTAGAATATTAAAATATCTAAAGAATATTATATCTATTAAATTAATATTATTTTATGTATATTTAAATTAAAATAATTGATTAAAAATTAAATAATACAATTGTTTTACTATATTATATTCATAAAAAATATAGATATTAAATACAAATAACATGTCACATTAATGAATTAATTTAAGATTTTTAATACTCTATAATATAATATTACTATATTTAAAAAATAATATAGACATTGCATATATATAATTGTGAACGTTATTTAATTCCAAATTATTATAACTAATATGAGTGATTTTGTTTAATACTAATCAATATTAAAATTATTATTTATTTTATCATAAAATGTGTATATTTATTATTATATAAACCTAAAAAATAACATTATAGAGTTATTAAGAAAAATTTATTACTAAAATAGTAATTGTAAACTATCATTTATAATTGTTTAAGGTTTTATTATTAATGTGTTATTAAACTCAATTGTTATTTATTAGAAAAACAAATGCCATGAAAAAAATAAGTTGAACATAGGTACTTTTAATGATGTCACCCATCCTAATACTTCTCTCACCTAAGTTTGCTTAACTTTGGAGTTCCAATGAGATACAATGCTATAAAACTACCATAGTCACACATACATAGAAATGACAAGGGATTGTAGTTTTTGATTGTTATCTTAAAACTAATATACAATTTCTAAAATTTTTTAAATTATCAAATATATGTGTTTGGTCACCCTTATATTTGATGAGTCAAGCATTAAATGTTTAGTCTTTTTTTTATGGGCTTTTTTAATGTGAATTATGTTTACATGTAAAGAACAAGCTATATATTCCGGACATAGTGAACAAAGGGTCTTCAAATTGAATATTAGCTTGTTGAATTATGTTTTTTTATCAGATTTTATGTTACGTTAATTGTTAAATATTGATTTCATAATAAAAATAATTCTAATCAAATTTTCATAATTAAACATATAAATACTTTATGCCACATCTGAAGATATGCCAGAATGTTCAACTCTCAAGCTAAGCTTAACCCCACATATAGGGTCAGGAAAACTATCTGATAAAGATTGGGTTAAGAAATTCTAGACTATGAAAAATTCTTGAATTGGATGGGGAAAGGAATTTGAACAAAATGGCGAGCATTCAAAGAAAATATTTGGGATAGCTCTGACAAGGATAAACCAATATGATAAATGTCTACCAAGGCTATTAAACCCAAAGTACGTAAACAGAAAGCTAGCCAATATTAGGATCGCTAGTTACACCAAAGTGAATTGTTGTAAAGAACAAATAAGTTTTCTTTTCTGTAATATTGGGTAATGTTATATTTGATAGCCTTCATCCAAAACAAATAGTGCTTAGTACTATCTGAAACGTCTACCTAATAGTTTGAGGAGCTAGTCGAATGATTTTTACTTCATCTTGCCATAACAGATTAATCCACTAAGGAGTCAATATGGCTTTTGGTTTCAATGGATGACATTTTATTTCAATGTTTTCATATAATCTATCCTTGATTCGTTGACATTGATCTCTCTTTGTCTAAATCATTCAGTTTAGATCCAATCCCAATTTTATCGTTGATTAATCAATAGATGAAGACCTCATCTGAATTGATTGAATGTCCCTAATAAAATCTAGCTTGATCCAATTATCCAGAACTCATCTCCCATTATAACATTTGATCATGCAGTTGACATCTCCTCTGTGTGAATCCTATGGCTCTAGTAAATCTTACCAAATGACCAATATTACACCATTATAGTAGCCACAACTTGGAAGAATTTTTTGAGATCTTTATAAGCTATTTAGAAGCTATTTTTACAGTAGCACTTTGCTTAATTTTTAATGAATATAATTAAATTTTTTTAATAAATATGTAATAATTTTGAATTAAATGATAAATAAAAGAGGACAAGATTTTAACATCTCAAAAAAAGGTTGCATCATATTCTATGAGAATAAATTTCCTCTAGGAGCACAAATGTTAATAATCATTTAAAATTCCAAATTTTTAAATTGACTCTAATTTTTCTAAGCTTTCACTTTCTCAATTCTTTTCTTAATTTTGAGGTCTTCGTGCCCTTTTATATATATATATATCATGAAGCATAGAAAAATTTTAACCTTTTTATTAGAAATGTTTTTCTTATTATAATTTTTTTCTTCTGGGTTTGGTAGACCAACATTTCTAAGATCCTTAGTTTAGTTTATTCTCATAAAAATATTGTTAGGATTGAGCTCATAAAAGCTTATGCTATAGGTAAATCTATAAAAGCTATTAGCTTAGTGGTAAGTCATAAAGAAAAAATCTCAATTTGTAATTGTCATATCAATTTTTTCTGAAATAAAGTTATCAAACAATTACATAAACTATTACTTCAAAATAACATAGTGGTTAATATGTAAGATTTTCTTATTGTGTTATCATTCTTATAAATAAAAGTAAATATATGTAAATAATAAAATATATATTTATTATAAATACTATTTATTAAACTATGAAGTTGGAGAGATTTCCAAAATTTTATTAATTATTGGGCCAAAAAAGAGATAATAGAGATGAAGATAAATATTCTAAAAGAGAGAGAAAGATACAAGTTTATAAGAGTAACATAGAGAAGGAAATAGTTACACATAAAGATGAGAGAAGATTTAATAAAGAGAAAAATAAAAGGGGGATATATAAGAGGTATATTTAATAAAAAAATTAACAAAATAGAAAAAGAAAAAATGGGAAAATGGAGAAAGATAAAGGAGTGAGAGAGAGGCTAAGAATAATTTGACATAGAGAATAAAGATACAAATAAAGAATGATATTGTGAGAGAATAAAAGTGTGAGAATATTAGAAATATTGAGCTAAGAAAAAAAGCAAGAGGAATAATTAAATAAAAGTTAAATCTTAAAAATTAAACTTATTATATTACCTAAATATAATAAGATAATAATATAAAATTTTTTAACTAAACAATATCAAAATAATTTGATGTTTATTATTATTTTAGAATATTTCATATATTTAAAGAATATTTTGATTATTTATAATATATTATTTTTTTTAAATTTCAAATTGAAAAATTTTATTAAATAATAAATAATATAATTATTCCAATATATTATCATTATATAATGCAATATAGTTTATAAATATAAATAATATTTAACATTAATGATATAATTTTATGTTTTTAATATTCAATAATATAATTTTAAAATATTAAAAAGATTTTATAAACAACATAGATATTATATGATCAATATAAATTAATTTTTAATTATTTATAATTGATTTATATTATTTTTCTCAACATTAAACTTCATTAATGCTATTATTTTATTATATACTATGATGTGTAATATTTGTTATGATTTGGAATTAAAAATAAAATATATTTAACATTAATAATTTATTTAAAAAATAGTAATTACAACTTTTATTTAAAATAATTTTTTAACTTTAGGATATCATTAAAATAAATTTGTCACTCATTAGAAAAAGTAGTGCTATAAAAAATAAGGGCAAGAAGAGAACTTCTAAATGGGTCAACTATCCTAATACTACTCTTGCCCAAGTACGCTCGTATGATTGCACAAGCGTATAAGAGAAAACAAAATCATAGCTATGGGATAATTCTATTAAAGATAATGAGCCATTTCTAGAATTTTGAAATTTATCAAGTAATTGCACTTTAAAAAAATTATTCTTATTATATATCTCATAATACATTGTAGTATCAATATTTTATTTATATAAACAAAATAAAAAATTAGATAAGTGTTTATTATTAATAATGTAAAGATTACTACATAAGATTTTTTTCCATTAATTTAACATTATTATATATAGGAAATTGAAATATGTCATAAATGTAAATGATAATATATATAATTATAATAAAAATTATATATTAAAATATGCAACATAAAAGAATTCTTAAATACTTTTAATTTATGGGTAAATAAAGGCATAATGAAAATTAAGATAACTATTTGATAAGAGAAAAAGATGATTGATTTATAAAAGCAAAATAGATAGGAATGGACTAAAAAATAGAGATAAGAGGTTATTTATTAAAGTAGGAAAATAGAGAGAACATAAAGAAGATATAAAGAATAAATAAAAATATAATGAGAGAGAAATTAGAAGAAAGAGAAAGATTCAAAAGAGAGAGAGGCCAAGAAAAAAGTAAGAAGATAGAGAATGAAGTGACGAAAACAGAATCATAGAGGAAAGAATGAAGTGAGGTAATGTGAGAGACATTGAGATAAAGCAAAACAATGATAAAAAAAATTAAATAAAGAGAAATATTAAAAAGTAAGCATATAATAATTATTAAATATAATAAGTTAATCATAAAAAAAATTTAATAATAATAAAATATAAAAGTAAGTTTTTATTTTGTATTATATTAGAATATTAAAAATATTTAAAGAACATTTTGATTACTTATTTAATATTTTTTTAATATTTAAAATTAAAATATTTCATTAAATAATAAATAATATAATTACTCTTACATATTAACTTTTTATGATGTAATATAGATCATAAATGCAAATTATTTTAAACATTAATGACATTATTTTTCATTTCTAATGCCTTATAATATAATATTGATATTTCTAAAAACTTTTGTAGACATTAAATATATACAATTATAAAAATAAATTAACTTTATTTTATTACAATTAATATAAATTATTTTGCAAAATTTTTTAAAAATAAAATTATTATTTATTATATAAAATGGTTTGTCATATTTATTATTATATAAAATTAACAATAATTTTATAAAGTTTGTAATAATAATTAATTATTAAAATGGTTGTATCTAACTATAATTTAAAATAATCTGATTTTTTTAACATTAATATGTTATTAAAATAAATCATCATCTATTAAAAGAAGGAACGTTATGGAAAAATTAGTAGAACATGAGAGCTTTGGAAGAGGTTAGCCATACTAATACAACTCTCACTTTAACATGATTCACTTTGTATGTCATAATGGGATCCTATGCTATAATGTTATTGTTGTCACACATGGATGCAAATTATAAAGAATTATAGTTGTGTTATTATTATCTTGAAGATAATAAATCATTTTTAAAATTTTCTAAATTATCAAACATATGTGTTTGGTCAACCCTAGGTTTGGTCAAGACTTGAATATTTAGTACTTTGTTTTAATTTAAATTTCAAATTGAAAAATTTTATTGAACAATAAATAATATAATTATTCAAATATATAATCATTATGTAATGTAATATAGTTTATAAATATAAATAATATTTAACATTAATGATAAAATTTTATGTTTTTAATATTCTATAATATAATATTACAATATTAAGAAGATTTTATAAACAACATAGATACAATATGATAAACTTAAATTAATTTTTAATTATTTATAATTGATATATATTATTTTTCTCAACATTAAACTTCATTAACGTTATTATTTTATTATATGCTATGATGTGTAATATTTGTTATGATTTGGAATTAAAGTAAAATATATTTAACGTTAATAATTTATTTAAAAAAATAGTAATTACAACTTTTATTTATAATAACTTTTTAACTTTAGGATATCATTCAAATAAATTTGTGACTCATTAGAAAAAGTGGTGCAATAAAAAATATGAACAAGATGAGAACTTCTAAATGGGTCAACTATCCTAATACTACTCTTGCTCAAGTACGCTCGTACAATTGCACATGCGTATAAGAGAAAACAAAATCATAACTATGGGATAATTCTATTAAAGATAATCAGCCATTTCTAGAATTTTGAAATTTATCAAGTATTTGCATTTTTAAAAAATTATTCTTATTATATATCTCATAATATATTCTAGTATCAATATTTTATTTATATAAACATAATAAAAAATTAGATAAGTGTTTATTTTTTATAATGTAAAAGTTAATACATAAGATTTTTTTCCATTAATTTAACATTATTACATATAAAAAATTGAAATATGTAATAAATGTAAATGATAATATATATATTTATAATAAAAATTATATATTAAAATATGCAACATAAAAGAATTATTAAATACTTTTAATTTATGGGTAAAAAAAGGCATAATGAAAATTAAGATAACTATTTGATAAAAGAAAAAGATGATTGATTTATAAAAGCAAAATAGATAGGAATGGACTAAAAAATAGAGATAAGAGGTTATTTATTGAAGTAGGAAAACATAGAGAACATAAAGAAGATATAAAGAATAAATAAAAAGATAAAGAGAGAGAAATTAGAAGAAAGAGAAAGATACCAAAGAGAGAGAGGCCAAGAAAAAAGTAAGAAGATAGAGAATGAAGTGACGAAAACAGAATCATAGAGGAGAGAATGAAGTGAGATAATGTTAGAGACATTGAGATAAAGCAAAACAATGATAAAAAAATTAAATAAAGTGAAATATTAAAAAGTAAGCATATAATAATTATTAAATATAATAAGTTAATCATACAAAAATTTTAATAATAATAAAATATAAAAGTAAGTTTTAATTTACTATTATATTAGAATATTACAAATATTTAAAGAATATTTTGAAAATTTATTTAATATTTTTTAATATTTAAAATAAAAATATTTCATTAAATAATAAATAATATAATTACTCTTACATATTAACTTTTTATGATGTAATATAGATCATAAATGTAAATTTTTTTATACATTAATGACATTATTTTTCATTTCTAATGCCTTATAATATAATATTGATATTTCTAAAAACTTTTGTAGACATTAAATATATACAATTATAAACATAAATTAACTTTATTTTATTACAATTAATATAAATTATTTTGCTAAGCTTTTTAAAAATAAAATTATTATTTATTATATAAATTGGTTTGTCATATTTATTATTATATAAAATTAACAATAATTTTATAAATTTTGTAATAATAATTAATTATTAAAATTGTTGTATCTAACTATAATCTAAAATAATCTGATTTTTTTTAACATTAATATGTTATTAAAATAAATTATCATCTATTAAAAGAAGGAACGTTATGGAAAAATTAGTAGAACATGAGAGCTTTGGAAGAGGTTAGCCATACTAATACAACTCTCACTTTAACATGTTTCACTTTGTATGTCATAATGGGATCCTGTGCTATAATGTTAGTGTTGTCACACACGGATGCAAATTATGAAGAATTATAGTTGTGTGATTATTATCTTGAAGATAATAAATCATTTTTAAAATTTTCTAAATTATCAAACATATGTGTTTGGTCAACCCTAGGTTTGGTCAAGACTTGAATATTTAGTACTTTGTTTTAATAAACTTGTTTATTGTAAAATTGGTTTATCATGTAAAGGAGAAGTTATACATTTTGAATATGTTGGACTAGTGGTCTTCAAAGCACCTTGTTGAGTTCACATACTTAAAGGATTAAATACATGCACATTAGCTTTGATAAAATTTTATTTTACTATGAAATAATATGCTAGTTTCTTTATTTGAGGCACACTCCTTTTATATACATTTTAATCACCTTTATGTTTTAAAAAATTATTGGAATTCAATTTTTCAATCTCTAAAATCTTCTCTTGGTTGAAATCCTTTTTAAACCATTATTGATTTAACATAATTCTATTTCAAATCATTCTTCATTTTATCAAATCACACTTTTGTGTTTTTACCAAATTCTATGTCAAGTTGAGAGAAATATTTATCACAACAAAAAAAAATAATTTTACTAGAATTTATATAATTAAATAAAAAAATATGTCACATGCTATGCTATACCCAAATACAGAAGATTTGGCTGGTCGAGCTTATTCCTGAGCATAGGACATTTCCATTTTTTTCGAATTCCTTGCTAGGTTGTTTTTCAATTCTTGATTACATCAAAAAATAAATTTTATTAAAATTTTAATAATTAAACAAATAAAAAAAAATATGTAACATGCAAAGCTATGTAGGAATGCAAAAGTGTCAAGTGAAGGTTAGGCCCAAGCATAGAGTATGGAAGTAATCAGATCCAGATCAAGTCGACCAGTTCTATTTCATGGATAATTCTTAAACCGAATAGGGAATTGCATTGGATTGATCTGGGAAGCACTTGAATAAATATAAGTATGGGATCTGTGGAATATGGATAAACCCATAAGATATGGGTCTTCTTTGGTGATTAAGACAATAGTGCACAAATGGGGAGATTGCTAATAATACATTTGCTGGTTACACCATTGTGAATGCTTTGAAACACCAAATAAGTTTCCTCTCCTGCAATGTTGGTTTATGTCCCATGTTATACTCTCCATTCAAGGAAGGCAACGCTCAACACCGTTTGATAGTGCAATTTTCAAGATCACGTAATGGAGATTTCCTCCACCCTTAAACAACGATCCTAATAAATCCAACCTGCCATTTGATATGTAGAAGGGATGGTTACTGCTTCATTTATTATAACTAATTGATTCATCTAATGGTCGTTATCGCATCTAACTTCATTGGATAGCTATTTTTATTTCCACTTTTTGAAATAATCTATTATAGATCTTATAAGCTAGATCTCTCTTATTTGAATCCTACAATTTTGATCTAATCACAATTTTGTTGTTGATTAATAGAATGATGTAGATATCATCTAACTTGATTGAATAGCCCCCATAAAATCAAACTTTATCCAACACTCAAAAATTCAATCATCTTTACAAAAACTAATCAGATGGTTGAGACCACTTTTGTGTTATCATAATGGCTCCAATGTATCCCAACTAACAACAAAATAACTAGTTGTTATTATGTCATAATTGCAGCAATGATTTGAAAGAATATTATAAGAACTTTTGTAATAACATCTCAATGTCTTTCTAGTGGTTATGACAAAATGTTTTTCTATTAATACTAAACCATTATGAATGAAATGACTATTGAACATGAATAAGATTTTAATATCTTAAAAAAAGGTTGCATCATATTTCACTAGTGTTAATTTTCTCTTACAAATAATACAACTTACGACCACTTGAAATTCTAAATTATTCCAACAAAGGTTAATTCTTCTAAGCTTTTTATTTTCTTAATTCATTTCTTTAATTTTGAGCTCTTCATGTCTTTTTACATTCATCAACAATTATAAGAAAATTGTTATGTTTTTATCAAAAATTTATTTTTCTTTTGGGTTAGGTGCCCCATAATTGCCAAAGCCAAAGTTTAATTTGATTTCATAAAAATCCTACTTATGGTTGACTTTGTGAATGTCAGGGTTATAGTTGAACCTATAAAAGCTAGTGTGCTAGAGGTAAATGGTAAGGAAAAAAACTCAACTTGTAATTCTTTTAGGAGCACATTTTCTTAACTGAATTGAGTGCTGATATAGGTTGTAGTTTTAACCAAATCTCCTCCAAATTTTTGTGTACCATTTTAAATTTTATTTTCGTTATTAAAAATTATAAATTATTATATTTGCAAATAAAAGATTTTTATAAAAATTAAATTATTTTTTTGATTTTTTTGAAAATAAATATAACCAAAAAATTAGTAAAAAATTTTAAAATAATAAATCAGCCCTATTTCTAACCATAATTTAAAACCACAGTTTAGGACTTCTTAAGATGTCACCAATCCCAATACCACTCTCAACCAAGCGAGCTACATTTTAGAGTTGTAATGAGATGTGGTTCCATAATGCTCGTGTGATTGCACATGAGTATAATAGAAAAAAAATCAGAGTTGTGTAATTATAATGTTGAGGATAATAAACTCTTTTTAAAAATTTCAAAATTATCATCCATACACAATTATTAAAATAAATTCTTAATATATTTATCACAATATAATCTAGTATTAATATTTTACTTATAGTAAATTAATGAAACATTACATAAAATATTCTTTTTGTTAACATATGTGTTAATATATAAGATTTTTTTAAATTTTGCTATGATTCTTATAAAAAAATTAAATTTTGTAACTAAAATAAATTATAAAATAAATATTTATCTTAAATATTATTTAAAAACTATGCAACATGGGACATTTCCTAAATATGTTTAATTAATTGGTTGGAAAAGAAATAATATAAATGTAGATAACTACTTTGCAAGTGTGTAAGAAAGACATCGATTGATACGAGCAACATAAGTAGTTATAGATAAAGATGAAATAAGATCTAATGAAGACAAAAAAAGAGGGAACATAGAAAAGATATTAGGAATAAAAAATAAATCAAAGAGATAAATATGAAAATAGAGAAAGATAGAGGAGAAAGAGAACCCAAGAAAAATAAAAAGATATAGAGAATAAGAGGCAAAAAAAATTGTAATAAAAGAGGGAATGAAATATGAATTGAGAGGCACTAAAAAAAACAGAAAAAAATAAGTGAATATTTTGATTATTTATATTTCTTTATTTTATTAAAACTTTAAATTAAAAAAATTGGTTAAACAATAAATAATTTAATTATTCTAATATATTATTATTATTATATTACATAATTTTGGTAAAATATTTAAATAATATTTTTCATTAAAAATATAATTTTAAATTCAAATAATCTAAAATATAATATTACCATATTTAAAACTTTTCTATGCACAATACTTCTTTACTATTATAAATATGAATTAATTATAATTTAATATAATTGATATAAGTTTTTTTGTCAATATTAATCCATATAAAAGTTATTATTTTATTATATCAAATGATTCATAATATTTATTATTATATGAAATAGGCAATAATGTTATAAAGTTATGTTTAATAATAAATTACTAAAATGGTAATTAAAACAATCATTTATAATAAATTAAATTTATAATACATTTGCATGCCATTAAAATAAATTGTCATTCATTAGAAAAAGAAACATAAAATAATATTTGCAACTTGAAGACTTTTGTGGAAGTCACCCGTCCCTAAACCACACTTACTTTAGCAAGCTTAATATTTCAGTTTTAACAAGTATATTGCTATAATGCTTGTATGGTTGCACATGCGTACAACAGGCAATAAATTGTAATTATTTGACTTTTTTCTTTAAGATATTGAATAATTTCTTAAACTTTCATAAAAGAGATTTCATCTATAGTTGAATAGTCAAATAAATATTAAATTTTGAAACAAATATAAATAATAAAATGTATATTTTCCATAAATGTTGTTTATTAAACTTTGCAACTTGGGATAATTATTAAATTATCTCATTTTATTTCATGGGCTAAGAATGAGATAATAGAGATTGAGATAACTATTTTATAATATAAAGAAAAAGCCATGGATTAAAAGGAGCAAAATAGAGAGGAAACTAGTATTAGATATTAATAATTGACAATTTAAGGAATAGAAATTAGAGAAACAGAGGAGATAAAGATTGAAGAGATAAATAGAGAATGATAATTGGAGACACAAGTGATGTAATATGAGAGACATTGAGATAGAGAGAAAAAACTGTGAAATTCTTAAATAAAAAATTTAATCTTAAAAATTAAATTTTAAATATTTATTAAATATAATAAGTTAATCAAATAAAATATCTAATAATAATAAAATATAAAATTTATTTGAGATATATTATTGATATGGAAGATCATAAATTTGTAAGGAATATTTTGATTATTTATATCATGTTATTTTATTCATAGATAGAATTAAAAAATAAATTAAATAATAAATGATGTAATTATTCTAATATATTTTCGTTGTATGACCTAATATATATAGTAAAAAAATAAATTTAATATTAATGATATAATTTTAAATTTTTAATATCCTGTAATAAAATATTATTATGTTTTAAAATTTTTATATGTAAGATATATTTTCAATTGTAAACATAGGTTAATTTTAATTTTTTTAAATGTTATATGTTATTTCTCTCAGTATTAAACAATAATAATAGTACACATCAGCTTTGATAGTACACATCAACTTTGATAAAACTTTATTTTACTATGAAATAAAATGTTAGCTTGTTGACTTTAAAGCTCTTGTTTTTTGTATCAATTTAAAAAAAATTAGGAATCTAAATTTTTTAATCATCTCTTTTATTTAGCCAATGATAAAGATTCAATTTTTTAATCAGTGAAATCTTTTCTTATTCAAATCTTACTTAAATTATTCATTGACTTAACATAATTTAATTTTTTAATCATTTTTTTAGTTAGTTTATACTTTTATATTTCTATGAAATTCTATGTTAGGTTGATTATTAAATCTTGAATACATAAAGAAAAGTTTTATGAAACTTTTCGTAATTAAATTGATAAAAAAGTTTTTTGCCACATAACAAGCAATGCGCGAAAGAAAAATTCTTTGGCCAAGCTCAAGCCGAATTGTAAGACTTTCATACTTTCGCAAAAGTCTATGTTAGGTTGATTATTAAATCTTTGTTACAACAAAAAAATCTATTACAATTTTCATAAATAAAAAATATAAAAAAATGGTTTGCCAAAATTTGAAGGTGTGCTTAAATATAAACGTCTCAAGGCAAAGCTTCATCCTAGGCAAAGGGTAAGGACAAACAATCACATCCAAATCGACTAGACCCATTATAGTTCACGACAAGCTCTTAAATCAGATGCAGGGAAGCAATGGATCAAATTGGGACACATTTGAACAAAATACATGCATGGGACAAGTTGACGATGAATAAACTTATAAGATATGAGTCCACCAAACACACAAATAAGGAGCCAACAAATATTAGGTTCCCTCGTTACACCCGAGCAAATGACTATAAAGGCCAAACACGGTTTTGCTTCTATAATGTAGAACAGTGTCCATTCTGACAGTCTCCATCCATAATCGACTACTCTCATCACAATCCAGTCATACATTTTTATGATCACAAGGTAAAGATCGCCTCTGTTATCAAGTAGTTATCTTAATCAATTTAACCATCCATTTTATATGTTGATTGAATGGTTACAGCTTCATCCACTATAACCAATTGATCCATTTGATGATTTTTTCTCATCCAACCTAATCGAATGACTTCTTTTTTATTTCTTTGTTTTGAATTAATCTATCCTTCATTTGAAGACCTACATCTTCTCCTAATTTACAATTAATTAATTGAATGATCTAGATCTCATTTGACTTGATTAATTACCTTATGTCAAATCCAACTTGATCCAACTATCTAGAACTTGTTCAACTTTGCAAAATCTAATTGGATAGTTGAGATTTCTTCTAAGTCGATCCAATAGCTCCAATTAATCCAACATAACTGATAAATAATATTTTTTATTAAGCTAATGTAGTAGCCATTTTGGAAAAATATTTTAAGATCTTTTTAAATTTTTTGGAAGCTTCCTTTCTGTTAACTTTTCACTCTCTTTCTAATGATTGTAATGAAATTTTTTAGATAAATCTCTAACATTTATGAATCAAATGACTAATGAATGTGAGTAAGATTTTAACAACTAAAAAAGAGGATACATCACATTCTATTAGCATAAATTTTGTCTAACATCACCTGCAACTAACTATTACCTAAAACTAAAACTTCTTCCAGCCAAACCAAATTATTCTAAGCTAACATTTTGTTAATTATTTTCTTAATTTTGGGTTCTTCATGTCATTTTATATTCAACCCAAAGCATAGAAAAAGTTTTATGTTTTTGTTATAATTTTTTTCTTCTTATATTTTTCTATTGAGTTTAGTGGCTTGACATTTGCAAAGGGATTACTTATGTTTGTTCTCATAAAAAAATGAAGTTAGGGTTGACCTCCTAAAACCTTGGGTTATAGTTTAACACATAAAAACTAATAGGTTATTAGTAAACCATATGGAAAAAACCTAATGTTGTAATTCATTTACAGTTGGACATTTTTCTAACCTTGCTGGGGTTAGATGTTAGTTTTTGTTTTAATCAAACCACCAAACAATTTTGATGTAACACTTAAAATTTTATTTTCAATATTAAATTATAAATTGTTATATTTCTTGATGAAAATTTTTACAAAAAAATATTTTTATAAATAATTTTTCAAAAAAATACAACAAAGCAATTAGCAAAAATATTTTGAATTAAAAATTCATCACATTAGGTGGGATTCATAGACTCATACAAAATGGACTATTAAATTTTGTTTTGATTAATACATATGTAATAACGTATTTTATTATGATTATCTTATTTATAAAAATTAATCAAAAATGGCATCAACTATTATTTTTTATAATGTAGGTATTAGTATATGAAATTTTCTTCCATTACAGTATGATTCCTATAAATAAAAAATTAAATTATGTTAAAAAAATAAATAATAAAATATATATTTATTATAAATGTTATTTATTAAATAATACAGCATGGGAGATTTCAAATATATTTGTAATTGATTGGCTAAATTAGAGATAACGACTCTAGAAGAGATATAGAAAGATATAGATTGTTAAAAGAAATATAAAGAAAGAAATAATAATAGATAGAGATGAGAAAAGATTTAAAAAATTTATAGAAAAAAATAGAGAAAATATAAGAGATACAGAGAATAATTATAAAAATTAAAATGAGATAGAAATGAGAAATTGAATGAAGATAAAGGAGAGAATGAACTAAAAAATATGAAGAGATTGAGAATGAAAAGGCAAATAAAGAATGATAATAGGAGAGAGCAAGGTGTGTCAAAATATGAGAGATATTAAGATAAAGAGAAAAAAGTTAGAGAAATAATTAAAATAAAATTAAAATATTTATTAAATATAATTAGTCAGTCATATATAATATATAATAATAAAATATAAAAAAATATTTAATGATCACTCTTATTTAGAATATTTGGAACATTTAAAAAATGTTTTAACTATTTTAGTATTACATTATTTTAATAATACTTAAACATAAAAACTAAATAAATAATATAATTATTCTAAAATATAATCTTTACATTGCATATTAAAGATAATAAATATAAATAATACTTAGACTTAATGGTATAATTTGAAATTTCTAATTTTTATAATATGATATTACTATATTTGAAAACTTCTTATACACATCATATATATACTACTATAAATATAAATTAATTCTAATGTATAATAATTTATATAAATTATTTTCTTTAATAATGGACTTTATTAAAGTTAATATTTTATTATATCATATGATGTGCATTTTTATTCTCTTATAAGGTTTACAATAATGGTATAAAGTTATATTATCTATTAATTTATAAAATAGTAATTATAAACTATTATTTAATATAATTTAATTTTTTAACATTAACATGTTATTGAAAAAGAGTTATCTTTCAATAGAAAAAAGATACAAAAAAGTATTTGCACCACAAGGACTCCTTAAATGGTCACCTACCCTAATAACACCCTTACCCAAACAAGCTTAACTTTGTAGTTCTAGTGAGATCATGTATCATAATATGCTTGCAGTCACACAAGCATATAATAGAAAAAAATTATAGTTGTGTGATTATTATGTTGAAGATAGTGAAGCACTTCTAAAATTTTAAAATTATCAAACATATACACTTTTAAATTTTCTTTGCTTATTACATATCTCATAATATGTTCTAATAATAATATATTATTTGCTTCAAATTAATAAAACATGGTATAAATTTTCTAATTTTGATAATATATATTAATACATAAGATTATTATCAATAAGAAATTAAAAATATATATTAAATATAAAATGTAAATAATATATTTATCTTAAATACTATATATTAAACAATGTAACATGAGACTTTTGTTAAATATTTTTACTATATGGGTTTTAAAAAGACATTGAGGTGACAATAACTTTTGTGTAAGTGAGAGAGAAATTTACAAATCGATAAAAGAAAAATAATAATAGAGATTGTTGAGAAGAGATTCAATGAAGAGGAAAAAAAGAGTAAACTTGCAAGAGATAAAGAGAATAAACAAAAAAAGTGAAACAAAAGAGGAACAAAAAGTAAACAATGATAAAGGACAGTTGAAGGCAAAGAAAAAACTAAAGGATGATAGGGAATAAAGAGACAAATAAGAAAATAATAAAAGAAACATTAGGAAGTGAGAGAATACAAAAGATATTAAGAAAAATGAAAAAGTGTGCAAATAGGTAAATAAAAATAAAATACTAAGAATTAAAAATAAAATTTTCGCAAAATATAAGGTAATCACATTTAATATTTTATAAGAATAAAATATTAAAAAAATTCAAATTTTTTTTTATTATTTTATAGTATTAGAAATATTTAAATATTTTTTCAATTAAGATTATATTATATTATATTATATTATATTATTTTATCAATATTTCAAATTTAAAAAAGTTAATTAAATAATTACTGATATATTATCCTTTTATGATATAATATTGATAATAAATATAAATAATATTTAATATTAACAATATATCTTAAGATTTATAATAATGTATAATGTGATATTATTATAATAAAAAAGTCTATAAGTAGTATATATTTATTATTATCAACATGAATTAATTACAATTAATTATAACTAATATATTATATTTTGCTTTATACCAAATGATGTTAAAGTTGTTATTTTAATATATCGCATGATGTGTTATATTTATTATAATATAAAATTAATATTTATATTATAAAGCTATCAATAATAATTAATTACTAAAATAGTTATTATCAATTATCATTTATAATAATTTAATTTACTAACATTAACTTATTATTAAATTCAATTTTCATTCATTAGAAAAAACATTATTATAGAACAAATATGCAACATAATGACTTCTGAAGAGGTCTATTATCGGAATACTACTCTCAGCAAAGCATGCCTAATTTTGGAGTTCTAATAAGATGTAGTGCTATAAAACTAGTGTTGTTACATGGGCATACAGAAGATAAAATTGTAATTGTTTGATTACTATCTTTTACATAATGAACCATTACCTTATATTTCCTAAATTACCAAGTTCAATACAATGGAATTGGACGAAGTCACTCCACCCATGCTAGAGGAAAGAGAAGCAGGACTGAGGCCAGACTGGTGGTCTATCTCCTTGCCTCGCTGAGCTTCACTGACATTAGGACAATCGAGGGGGGAATGAGAGCTCTCCTATCGCTTGTGTCCCTGACCGGGGCCGGGTTGCTTCATCGAGTGAGGAACTTCTAGGATTTGAGTATAGGTTTCGATAGGCGTCGCTGCATTTTTAGAAATTAATTATGCATAAATATGTCGTAATATAATGTAATACCTATATTTTATTTATATTTAATTAAGAAAAAATTTTATAAATTGTTATTTTTTAAAACATTCAAATTATTAAATAAAGTTTTCTTTAATTCTATTATTATTATTATAAATAAAAATTAAATTATGTAGTAAATATAACTAATAAAGTATATATTTATTATAAATATTATTCATTAAATTATCCAACATTAAAGATTTCTTTGTATTGTTAATGGAAGGGCAAAAAATAGATATTAGAATGAAGATAATAAATCTATGAGAGAGAAAAGGACAAAGAATGACAAGAGAAAAATATAAGAGAAAATAGTAATAATGAGAGATGTGAGTTGATTTGATGAAATAAAGAAGTTTAGAGGTGAGAGTAGGGCCAAGAAAATATGAGGAGATAGATAAAGAATAGACACATAAAAGAATTAGAATGTGAGACAAAAGGAAGTGAGACAATGTGACTGATATTGAGATAAAGAGAAAAAGTGAGAAATAATTAGATAGAAGTTAAATCTTTAAAATTAAACTTATAATATTTTTTAAATACATACAAGCTAATCACATGCAATATTTAATAAAAAAAAAAAATAAACATAATATTATGTTTATTATATTCTAAAATATTAAAAATATTTAAGAAATATTTTGAGTTTTAAATTAACAGAATTTTATTGATATATTAATTAAAAGTTAATTAAATAGTAATAGTATTATTATTGAAATATATTTTCTTTAAATGTTTTAAAATAGTTAGTAAATATAAATAACATTTAATAGTAATGATATAACTTTAGATTTCCAATATTCTACAATTTAATATTATTATAATTAAAAGTTTTATAAATAATATAAATATATTATTATAAAAATAAATTTACTATAATTTATTAAAACTAATATATGTTATTTTGCTCAGTATTTTGTTATATTAAAGTTATTATTATATTTTACCATATAATGTTTAATATTTGTTATTATATAAATAAATTAACTTTAATTCAATATAATTTTGATATCAAATTTTTTTACTAATATTAAACTTTTTTAAAACTATTATTTTATTATATCATATGATTTGTTATTTTTATTATTATACAAAATTTATAATAATGTTATAAAGTTATAATTAATAAGTAATTGCTAAAATTCTAATTATAAACTATCATTTATAATAATTTAAGTTTTCAACATTATTGTATTATTAAAATCAATTGTCGTTAACTAAAAAAAATTCTATGTAAAATAAGTGCATTTTTACGACATCTTAAAGGGTCACCTATCTCAATACTACTCTGACTCAAGCATGCCTTACTTCGGAGCTCTAACAAAATCTAGTGTCATAAATTGAGTGTGGTCCCACTTGCATAGCATAAAGAAAAATTGTAGTTATGTGTTTATTATCTTAATGATAATGAACAATTCAAACATTTTATAATTTAACTTGCATATGTACTCTTAAAAAACTTTTATGCATATCATATATGTCATGATATATTCTAATACCTATATTTTATTTAAATAAATTTAATAAAGAATTGCAAAAAAAAATTTCTAAAACTATGGAATTTAATACAAAAGATTTTCTTCCATCATATGATAATTAAAATAGAGATAACAAATCATAAAAAATAAAATTATATGATAAATTCCAATCATAAAAAATATTTATTATAATATTATAAATTAAAATATGCAAAAAAGAGATTTCTTAAAATTTTTTGATTGATTGGCTAAAAATGTGATATGAAAATAGAGATAACAAATTTACAAAAGAGCGATAAAGTCATGAATTGATTAGAGAATAATAGTTAGAAAAATAGTAACAAAGAGAAATGAGATATTATTTATTGAAGTAAAAAAAAGTAGAGAACAGAAAGGAGATAGAGTAAATAAATAAGTTAAAGAGAGAAAATAAATTTTTTAAAACATTTATAAATATTTAAAAAATATTTTCATTTTTAATTTAATTTTTTTAATTATTTTTCAAAATAAAAAAATTTAACTTAATAATAAGAAATATAGTTATTCTAATATATTATGTTCATATGATTTAATATAGATTATAAATATAAATAATATTTATTATTAATGTTATAAATTTGGATTTCCAAAATTTATAATAAAATAATTTTTAAAAGTTTCTTACACAAATTACATATACAGAATTGTGAACATAAATTAATTCTAGTTTATTATATTTAACATATGTTACTTTACTCCATATTAAACTACATTTAAATTACTATTTTGTTATATTATATTATGTGTTGTATTTATTATTATATAAAATTGAATATAATGTTATAAGGTTATTAAAAGTAGTTAATTATTAAAATACTATTTATATTTTAACTTTTATAATAATTTAAGTTTTTTTATAATAAAATATTATTAAAATAAAACACAATTCATTAGAAAAAAGAATGTTATGAAACAATTGATTTAACATGAGTACCTCTGAAGAGTTCACCAATCCCAACTCTAATCTCTCTTAAACATCTTTAACATTGAAGTTTTGATGAAATCTAGTGGTATAATACTAGTGTTGTCACATATATGGGACAAAGAATCATTGTTGTGTGAATATTATCTAAAGATAATAAATCATTATTAGAATTTTCTAAATTATTGAACATTTGTTGTTCGATCACCCTTACGTAAGAAGTGTCATGTTTTAAGTATTTAGCTTTTTATTTTAAGGAGCTTAGTTACAGTATAGTAGGTTTACAGGTAAAGAAAAAGTGATACATTTTGAACTTCATGAATTAGTTGTCTTAAAAGCACCTTAGAGTGTTCAACAAACTTGAGATTGAAGTAATGTGCATCGACTTTGGTAAGCTTTTATTTTACTATGTTATAGACTATTAGCATGTTGATTTTAGGGCACTCTATTTTTGTATCAATTTCAAATCATTTTCATGCTTCTTAATTATTTATTTAATCACATCCCTAATTTGGCAAATTAATAGGTTTTAAATTTTTAATCTTTCAATTTTTTTGGGTTCAAATCCTGCTTAAATAATTGATTAATTTAACATAATTTTATTTTTGAATCCTTCTTTCTTTCATTAAATAATTCTTTTTTTGCTTACTTCCATGTTAAGTTGATAACAAAATCTTGGTTACATAAAAAAAATAATTATATTAAATTTTCATAATTTAAAAAATACAAAAAATTGCAATCTCCCAAGCTATGCCCAAATGCAAAACTCTACGACTAAGCATAAGCCATAGTGTAGGACTTCCAAAGTTTTAGCATAATGCAAAAACCTTAGGCCTAGCCTATGCTCGAAACTAGGGTGAAGAAAAATAGTTAGATCAAGATAAGTTTGACCCATTCTACTTTGTGGTGAATACCTAAGTTAGACCAGGAAAGGCATTGGATTTAAATTGGAAGCATTTGAACAAAATATATGTATGGAGTTGGTGGAACACAAATTAACCTATAAAATATGAGTTTGCCCTGGTGACACAATCTTGAGCACGAAAATGAGCAGCAATCCAATATAAGGTTCCCAAGTCATATGCTAGTGAATGATAATAGAGATAATAAGTTTCCACTCCTACAATATGGGATTATGTCCCTTGTGATAGTCTCCATCCAAAACTGATAATGCCCAATTGCGTTATATCATGCATTTTCATGATTGCATGATGGAGATTGCATTCACCTTTAAATAGTGATCTTTATCAATCAAACTATCCAATTGATATGTCGATCGAATGGTTGATGCTTAATCCTATGCAACTAATTGATCCATCCTATAGTCATTATATTATCTGACTTCATCAGATAGCCATTTTTTTGCTTTCGAAGATAATCTATCTTTGATCTTATGACTTAGATCTCTAATTTAAGCCCCACAATTTCAATCATATCCTAAATTTACCTTTGATAAATTGAACAATCCAGATCTCATCTTACCTGATAAAAAGTCTTGATAAAATCTTATTTGATCCAACCATTAAGAACTCTTCCACATATATGTTTTGATCGAATAGATGAGATCTCCTTTGTAATGACCCAATGGATCCAGTCAAACTTGCCTAACAACTAAATAAATAACTATTTATTATGTCATTGTAGCTTGAATATCTTGGAAGAATATTTTAAGATCTTTTTAAGCTATTTGGAAGTTACTTTTGTAACAAATTTCCAGTCACATTCTAATGGCTATAAGAAAAAAGTTTTCATAAATTCCTGACCACTTATGAAATGACAAATGTATGTGAATAACATTTTAACATCTCAAAAAAGGGCTACTTCATATTATGTTGGAATAAATTTTCTCTACTATCACCTAGGAATTATGACTTCTTCAGTTCCCAAATTCTTCAAACTAAGACTAATTCCTTTAACATTTTATCTTCTCAATACATTTCTTAATTTTTTGACCTTTATGCATTTTTACCATTATCAACAAACATAAGGAAACTTTTGCATTTTCAATAAAAATTGGATTCTTGCTATGTTTTTGTTTTTCTTTTACTACTAGGTAGCTTAGCATTTGTGAAAGCATTAGTGCAGTTTGATCTCATAAAAAAACATTAGGATTTTTTCTCATAAAAACCTGCTTAATAGTTGAACTCACAAAAGCGAGTAGGCCAGTTGTAAACCATAGAGAAAAAATTTCATGTTGTAATTCATTTCTTATTGGAGTTTCTTTTACGAGCGTTGAGTGTGGAAATATGTTTCTTGTTTGGATCGATCCACTTAAGGCTTTTGGTGCACCATTTGAACTTTTATCTTCATTATAAAAATTATTAAATATTATATTTATAAATGAATTTTTTTATAAACATAATATTATTTTTATAACAAATTATTAAAAATAAATATGATATAAAAATTAGCAAAAATTATTTAAAACAACAATTTATCTACTTTTCTAGGATTCACAAACTCATTTTCACTCAAATATACTTTTTAAAAAAATTTTGCTAGTTATATATGTCATAATATATTTCAATGTAAATTTTTAATTTAAATTAAATTAATACAAAATTACATAAAGAATTATTTTTTATTATATAATGATTTGTATGTAAGACTTTCTTTTGTTATGTTATCATTCTTATAAATAAAGACTAAATTATGTAATATTTATTTCATTTTTATTTACCATAAATATTATATATTAAACTATATAAAATGAGATATTTGGTAAATATTATTAATTGATTGTTTCCGAAATTGATAATAGAGATTAAGAAAACTATTCTATATTAGACAAAGGAAGACACAAAAAAAAAGGAAAACAAATAAGAACTTAATAATTGAGAATGATGAGAGATGATTGGATGAAGAGAGAAACAAAAGGGAGAAAATAAAGGAGATAAACAGAATAAATAAATAAAAAAGGAAAAAAAATAAATTAGAGAAAGATAAAAGAGGGAGAGGCCAAGAAAAATAAAAGACATGGAGAATGAAGAGACAAAAAGATTATGATAATAGAAGAGAGAGTTAAGTATGACAATATGAAAGATATTAAGATAAAAAATAAAGTGATAGAAAAAATAAATTAAAATTAAAGCTTTATAATTTAGCTTATAATATTTGTTAAACATAACAGATTGATCATATAAAATTTTTTATAGTAATAAAATATAAAAATATTTAGCAATTAATGTTATTTTTGAATATTAAATATATTTAAAAAATAGTTTTACTATTAATAATATATAATTTTATTAATAATTCAAATTAAAAATATAATTAAATAATAAATAATATTACTATTCTAACGTATTATCATTTTATGATGTATATTAAAAATAAATAAAAAAAATATTTAATATTATTGATATAATTTTAGATTTCCCATAATCATTAATATAATATTAATACATTTAAAAAATTCATTTTATAGTATTCATATAATATTATAAACAAAAATTAATTCTTCTTTATTATAATTAATAGAAGTTAATCTACTTAATATTAAACTATATCATAGTTAAGGTTCCTTTATAACATATGATGTGCCACATTTATTATTAGATGAAATTTCAATAATATTATAAAGTTATTATTAATAATTAATTACTTACTAAAGTTGCAATTATAAATTATCATTTATAAGAATTTAAATTTTAGAACTAACATATTAATAAAATCAATTGTAATTCATTAGAAAAATTATTGTTATGAAAAAATTGTGTAACACTCAGACATAAGAGTTCACCAATCCTCCCAATACTACAATGTCACCAGCTTGTTGAACTTTAGAGTTCTATTAAGATCTATGCTATAATACTTGAGCAATCACAAATGCATACAAATGATAAAATCATATTTTTTAAGGTTATCTCATTGAAGTTAACGAATTATTTTCTATAATTTTTGGAATTATAAAGCATATGCACTATTAAAAAAACTTTATGCATAAATATATGTCGTAATATAATCTAACATATATATTTTATTTATATATAATTAAGAAAAAGTTATTTAAATGATTATTTTTTTATATCATTCATATTAAAACATAAACTTTTCTTCTATTATGTTATCAATTTGATAAGTAAAAAATTTAATTATAAAATAAATATAAATTAACAATTTATATTTATAATAAATATTATACATTAAACTTTATAGTACAATGGACTTTCTTAATAATATTAATGATGGCTAAAATTAGATAATAGAGATAGAGATAACTCGTCTATAAAAGAGAGAAAGAAATAAATTAAAAATAGAAATTTTTTAGAAAATAATAATAGAAAGGGATGAGAGATGATTTAATGAAGTGATAAAGAAAAGAGAGAACATAAAGGAGATAGAGAGAAAAAATAAGTGAGAAAGAGAGATAAATAAGAAAATATAAATTGATAAAGGAGAAAGAGATGCCTAGAAGAGTATAAGGAGATAAAGAATGAATAGAGCAATTAAAGTGTGATAATAAAAGAGGAAAAAAAGTGAGAGAATGTGAGTGATAGTATGATAAAGTAAAAAAGTGAGAGAATGTGAGTGATAGTAAGATAAAGAGAAAAAGTTAGAGAAAGTGAGAGAAATTATTATATAAAATGTAAATTTCAAAAATTAAACTTATATTATATGTCAAATTTTATAATAAAAGATATACAATTTTTAATAAGAATAAAAATTTAAAAAGTTCTTTTTTTATTATAATTTTAGTGTATTACAAATTTTTTAGAAATATTTTGAGTATTAATTTAGTATTTTTTTATTCACAAAAAAATTTTAAAAATTAATTCAATATTAAATAATATAATTATAATAATTTGTTTTTTAGAAGATGCATTACACATAATAAAAAAATATAATATTTAATATTAATGATATAATTTTAGATTTTTAATATTTTATAATGTAATATTAATATACTAAAACAATTTATAAGCAACATATATATCTTATTAAAAAGTTAAATTAATTCTAATTTATTTTAATTTATATGTTATGTTTTACTAAATATTAATTTATATTATAGTTATTAATCTATTATGTCATATGATGTGCTTTATTGATTATTATATGAAATTGACAATGATGTTATGAAGTTGTTATTAATAATTTATTACTAAAAATGGTAATTATAAATCATAATTTATAGTAATTCAATTTTGTTTAACAATAATATGCTATTAAAATCAATTGTGGCTCATTAGAAAAAAGAATAACTACAAAAAATAAGAGTAACACAAAGACTTTTCAAGGAGTCACCTATCCAAATACTATTATTGCCTAGGAATTCCTAACTTTGGGGTCTAATGAGATCGATTGTTGTAATGTAGCTTTGGTTGCACAAGCATATAAAGGAAAAAAGTTGCTTCGAAGATAATGAATAGGTTTCTAAGATTTTCTAAATTATCAAGCACATACACTTTAATGAAAATTTATACTTATTGTACATATCATAATATATTCTAATGTCATTATTTTTATTTTTATAAAATTAAAAAAATTACATAAACTATTATTTTTTATGATGTAGACATTAATACATAAAATTTTATTCTATGATGTTATCATTCTTATAAATTAAAAATTAAATTTTGTAATAAATATAACTTATAAAATATTTTTTATTATAAAAATATATATTAATGTTTGTAATATAAGACATTTTTAAAATATTGTTAATTAATTTGCTAAAAAGGGATATTATAATTGGAGAAAACTATTTTATAAGAGAGAGATATAGTAAAGGATTGATAAAATCAAAAAAGAGAGAAAAATAATAATAAGGAGAATAAGGGGTGTTTTAGTGAAGTGAAGAAAAGAGAGAATATATGGA
>JAIUJO010000330.1:195000-222500 GCA_023846275.1 Vanilla planifolia | reverse complement strand
AGAAGTGGAAAAAGGAAGTAGAGGAAGAAGAAGAAGAAGTGGAAAAATAAGAAGACAAAAAAGAAGAATAATAATAAGATTAAGAATAAGAATAGGAAGAAGTAGAAGAAGAAGAAGAAGAAGAAAAAGAAGAAGAAGAAGTAGAAGAAGAACACGAAGAAAAATGAGAAGAAGAAGAAAAAGAAGAAGAAGAAGAATCAGAAGAGGAGGAAGAATAAGAAATGTTAGATGAAGAAGTAGAAGAAGAAGAAGAGGAATAAGGAGAATAAGTAGTAGTAATAGTAGAAGAAGAAGAAGAAGAAGGAGAAGTAGAAGTGTATGAGGAAGAAGAAGAGGGAAAAGAACCATAGGAAGAAGAAAAAGAAGTAGTAGTAGTAGACGAAGAAGAAGAAGAAGAAAGAAGAGGAGGAGGAGGAGAAGAAAAGGAGGAAGAAGAAGTTGAAGAAAAAGAAGAGGAGGAAGAAGAAGAAGAAGAAGTAGAAGAGGAAGAGAAAGAAAATGAAGAAGAAGAAGAAGAGCAAGAAGAGGAAGATGAAGATAAAGAAGAGGAAGAAGAAGAAGAAGAAGAAGAAGAGGAAGAAGTAGTGGAAGAAATGGAAGAAAAAGAAGAAGAAAAAGTAGAAGAGGTAGAAGAAGAAGGAGAATATGAAGAAAAAAAAGGAAGAAGAAGAATAATAAGAAGAAGAAGAAGATGAGGAAGAAAAGGAAGAAGAGGAAGAATAAGAATAAAAATAGGAAGAAGAAGAAAAGAAGATGAAGAATTAAAAGAAAAACAAGAAGAAGAAGAAGGAGAGGAAGAAGAAGAAGTAGAAGAAAAAGAAGAAGAAAAATAAAAAATAGTAGTAGAAGAAGAAGAAGAGGAAGAACAAGAAGTTGAACAAGAAGAGGGAGAAGAAGAAGAAGAGGGAGAAAAAGAAGAATTGGAAGATGAAGAAGTTGAAGAAGAGAATGAAGAAGTGGAAGAAGAGAGAGAAGTAGCAGAAGAAGAAGTAGTAAAAAAAGAGATGATGAAGAAGAAGAAGTTGAAGATGAAGTCGAAGAAGAATTAAAGGTAGAAGTAAAAGAAGTAGAAGTAAAAGAAAATGAGGATGAAGAAGAAGGAAAAGAAGTAGAAGAGGAAGAAGAAAAGAAGAAGGAGAAGAAGAAGAACAAGAAGAAGAAGTAGAAGTAGAAGTAATTTAAGATGAAGAAGAAGGAGAAGAAGTGGAAGAAGAAGAAGTGTAAGAAGAAGTTGAAATAGTAGAAGAACAGGATGAAGAAGAAGAAGAGAGAGAAGAAAAGAGAGAAGAAGAACAAGAAGAAGAAGAGGAAGATGATAATAAAGTAGAAGAAGAAGAAGAAGAAGAGGAAGTAGAAGAAGAAGAAGAAGACAAAGAAGAAGAAGAAGAAGAAGAGAAAGAAGAAGAAGAAGAAGAAGTAGAAGAAGAACAAGAAGGAGAAGTAGAAGAAGTTGGAGAAGTAGAAGTACAAGAAGAAGAAGAAGATGTAGAAGTAGTAGTAGAAGAAGATGAAGAAGAAGAAGTAAAAGAGGAAGAAGAAGAAGAAGAGCGAGAAGAACAAAAGAAGTAGCTAGAGGAGGAGACAGAGGAGGAAGAGAAGAAGTAGTAGTAGAAGAAGAAGAAGCAGAAGAATTAGAAGAAGAAGAAGGGGAAGAGGAAAAATAAGAATTCAAAAAAAGAGGAGGAGAAGAGCAAGAAGAAGAAGATAATGAAGAAGAGGAAGAAGAAAAAAGGATGAAGAAGAGGAAAACTAATAATAAGAATTATAATAATAATTACAAAAATAATAATAATAAGAAGAAGAACAAGAAGAAAAAGAAGGGGAAGAAAAAGAGAAGAAGAAAAAGAAGAAGAAGAAGAAGAAGAGAAAGAAGAAGAAGAAGAGCAAGAAGAAGAAGAATAATAAGAAGAAGAAGAAGATAGATAAGAAGAAGAGGAAGAAGAAAAGGAGGAGGAGGAAGAAGAAGAGGAAGAAGAGGAGGAAGAAGAACCAGAAGAAGAAAAAGCAGTGGAAAAAGAAGAAGTGAAAGGAAATAAGAGGGGGAAAAAGAAGAAGAAGAAGAAGAAGGAGAAGAAGAAGAAGGAAAGAATAAGAAGAAAAAGAAGAAGTAGGACAAGAAAAGGAACATGATGTAAAAAGGATGAAGATGGAGTAGAAGATGAGGAGGAAGAAGAGAAGAAGGAAGAAGGAGAAGAAGAAGAAAAAGAGGAAAAAGAAGTGGAAAAAGACAACGAAGAGGAACAATAAAAAGTGAAAGTAGAGAAAGAAGAAGAGGAAAGAAGAATAAGAAGAACAAGAAGAATAAGAGGTAGAACAAGAAGAAGAAGAAGAAAAAGAAGAAGAAAAAGAGGAAGAAAAAGAAGAAGAAGAAGAAGAAAAAGAAGAAGAAAACAAAGAAGAAAAGGAATAAAAAGGAGAAAAGAAGAAGTTGAAGAAGAAGAAGAAGAAGGAGAAGAAGATGAAGAAGAAAACGAAGAAGAAGAGGAGGAACAAGATAAGGACACAGAAGCAGAAGAAGAAGAGGTGGAAGAAAGGGAAGTAGAAGAAGAAGGAGAAGAACAAGAACAAGAAGAAGAAGTAGTAGAAGGGGAGGAAGAAGAAGAAGAAGAAGAAGAAAAAACAGAAGAAGAAGAAGAAAAAGAAGTAGAAGAAAAAGAAGATAAAGAAGAAAAAGAAGATGGAGAAGTAGAAGAAGGAGAAAAAGTAGAGGTGGAAGTAGTAGAAGAAGAAGAAGAAAAAGAAGAGGAAGATGAGGATGAAACAGAAGATGGGGAAGAAGAAGAACAAGAAGATGAGGAGGAAGAAAAAGAACAAGTGGAAGGAGAAGAATAAGAAGAAGAAGATGAAGAAGAAGAAGAAGAAGAAGAAGAGCAAGAAGAAGAAGTGGAAGAAGAGGATGAAGAAGAATATGAAGTAGAAGAAAAGAAGATGAAGAGAAAGAAGAAGAAGAAGATGAAGAAGAAGAAGGGCAAGATGACAAAGAAGAAGAAGAAAAGAAGAAGAAGAAGATAATAAAAAAGGAGAAAGAAGAAGAAGAAGAAGCAGAAGAAGAGCTAGAAGAAGAACCAGAAGAGGAAGAGGAAGAACAAGAAGAAGAAATGAAAGATAAGAAAGAAGTGGAGAAAGAAGATGATGAAGATGAGGAAGAAGGAGATGAAGAAGAGGAAGAAGAAGAAGAAGAAGAAGCGGAAGAAGAAGTAGAAGAAGCAGAAAAAAGGAAGTAGAAGAGGAAGAAGAAGAAGAGGAACAATAAGAAGAGCAAGAAGAAGAAGAAGAAGAACAGGAACAAGTAGAAGAAGAAGAAGAAGAAGAAAAAGATGAAGAAAAGAAGAAGTAGAAGAATAGGGAGAGGAAGAAGAAGAAGAAATATTAGAGGAAAAAGAAGAAGAAGAAGAAGAAGAAGAGGAACAAGGAGAATAAGTAGAAGAAGAAGAAGAAGAAGAAGGCGGAAAAGGAGAAGAGTAGGAAGAAGAAGAACAGGGAAAAGAAGAACCATAGGAAGAAGAAAAAGTAGCAGTAGCAGAAGGAGAAGAAGAAAAAGGAGGAGAAGAAGAAGAAGTTGATGAAGAAGAAGAGTAAGAAGAAGAAGAAATAGAATATGTATAAGTGGAAGAGAAATAGGAAAGAAGAAGAAGAAGAAGAGAGAGAAGAAGAAGATGAAGATAAGAGAAGAAGAAGAAGAGGAAGAAGTAGTTGAAGAAAGAGAAGAAAAGAAGAATAAGAAGAGTAGAAGAGGAAGAAAAAGAAGGAGAATATGAAGAAGAAGAGGAAGAAGAAGAATAAGAAGAAGAAGAAGAAAATGAGGAAGAAAAGGAAGAAGAGGAAGAAGAAGAAGAAGAGGAAGAAGATGATTAAGAAGAAGAATTAAAAGAAGAAGAAGAAGAAGAAGAAGAAGAAGGAAAGCAAGAAAAAGTAGAAGAAAAAGAAGAGAGGAAGAAAAAGTAATAGAAGAAGAGGAAGAATAAGAAGTTGAACAAGAAGAGGGGGAGGAAGAAGAAGAGCAAGAAAAGAAGAAGTAGAAGATGAAGAAGTTGAAGAAGATGAGGAAGAAGAAGTGGAAGAAGAGAGAGAAGTAGAAGAAGAAGAAGTAGTAGAAAAAGACATGAAGAAGTAGAAGAAGATGAAGATGAGGTTGAAGAAGATGGGAAGGTATAAGTAAAGAAGTAGAAGTAAAGAAAATGAGAATGAAGAAGAAGAAAAACAAGTAGAAGAGGAAGAAGAAACGAAGAAGAAGAAGAAGAAAAAGTAGAAGAAGTAGTTTAAGATGAAGAAGAAGGAGAAGAAGAAGAAGGAGAAGAAGAAGAAGGAGATGAAGAAATAGAAGAAGTAGAAGTGTTAGTATTAGAAGAAGTTGAAGAAAAAAAGAGAAGTAGAAGAAGAGGAAGAAGAACAAGAAGTTGAAGATGAAGAAAAAGAGGAAGAAGATGAATAAGAAGTTAAAGTAGTAGAAGAACAAGACGAAGAAGAAGAGGAAGGAGAAGAAGAACTAGAAGAAGAAGAGAAAGATGAAAATAAAGTAGAAGAAGAAGACGTGGAAGTCAAAGAAGAAGAAGTCAAAGAAGAAGAAGACAAAGAAGAAGAACAAGAAGAAGAAGAGAAAGAAGAAGAAGAAGAGGAAGAAGAAGAAGAAGAAGAGGAAGAAGAAGAAGAAGAAGAAGGAGAAGAGAAAGGAGGAGAAGAAGAAGAAGAAGAAGAAAAATGTGGAGAAGTAGAAGTACAAGAAGAAGAAGAAGAAGTAGTAGTAGAAGAAGAAGAAGTAGTAGTAGTAGTAGTAGTAGTAGAAGAAGAAGAAGAAGAATAAGAAGTAGAAGAAGAAGATGAAGTAATTGGAGGAGGAGGCAAAGGAGGAAGAGAAGAAGAAGTTGTAGTAGAAGAAGAAGAAGGAGAAGAAAAAGTAGAAGAAGAAGAATTAGAAGTCGAAGAAAGAGGAGGAGAGGAGGAAGAAGAAGATGATGATGATGAAGAAGAGGAAGAAAAAGAAAAAGGGGAAGAAGAGGAAAAATATTAGTAATTATTATAATAATAATTATAATAATAATAATAAGAAGAAGAAGAATAAGAAGAAAAAGAAGAGGAAGAAAAAGAGAAGAAGAAGCAGAAGAAGAAGAAGAAGAAGAAGAGAAGGAGAAGAAGAAGAAGAAGAAGACGAAGAAGAAGAAGAAGAAGAAGAAGAAGAAGAAATAGAAGAAGAGGAAGAAGAAGAGGAGGAGAAGGAAGAAGTAGAAGAAGAGGAAGAAGAAGAACAACGAGAAGAAGTAGTGAAAAAAGAAGAAGTAAAAGGAAAATAGAAGGAGGAGGCAGAAGAAGAAGAAGAAGGAGGAGAAGAAGAATGAGAAGAATAAGAAGAAAATGAAGAATTAGGACCAGAAAAGGAAGATGAGGAAAAAAGGATGAAGTAGTAGAAGATGCGGAGGAACAAGAAGAAAAGAACGAAGAAGAAGAAGAAGAAGAAGAAGAAAAAGAAGAAGAGGAAGAAGAAGGCGAAAAAGACAATGAAGAGGAACAAGGAAAAGTGAAAAAAGAGAAAGAAGAAGAAGAAAGAAGATTAGGAAGAAGAAGAAGAAGAAGAAGAAGAGGTAGAAGAAGAAGAAGAACAAGAAGAAGAAAAAGAAGTAGAAGAAGAAAATAAGTAGAAGAAGAAGAAGGAGAAAAGAAGAAGTTGTAGAAGAAGAAGTAGGAGAAGAATAAGAAGAAAAAGAAGTAGTAGTAGTAGTAGAAGAAGAAGAACTAGAAGAAGTAGAAGAAGAAGAAGAAAAAGAATAAGAAGTAAAAGAAGAAGAAGACAAAGGAGAAGATGAAGAAGAAGAAAAGAAAAAAAAGAAAAAAAGCAAAAGAAAAAGCTGAAGAAGAAGAGGAAGAAGAAGTAGAAATAGAAGAAGAAAAAGAAGAAGAACAACAAGACAACAAGAACAAGAAGAGAAGAAGAAGAAGAACAAGAAGAAGAAGAAGAAGAAGAGGAAGAAGAAGATGAAGATGAAGTAGAAGAAAAAGAAGAAGAAGAAGATGATGATGAAGATGATGATTAAGTACTAGGGATTAGGGATTAAGGATTATGTATTTAGTATTAATGATTATAAATTAGGAATTAAGGATCATTATTATTGATTAGTGATTATGGTTAAGGTTTAAGGATTAGTGATTAAGTACTAAGGAATATGTATCAAGAAGTATGATTTATGAATTATGGATTAAAAATTAAGGATTAGGGATTAAGAATTAAGGATTAGGGATTAAGGATTAAGGGATTTAGGTTTAGGGATTAAGCATTAGGGTTATGGATTATGGATCAAGGGGTTAAGAGTTAAGGATTAGGGATTCAAGATTAAGGATTAGGGAATAGGGATTTAGGATTTGAGATTAGAGATTAGTGATTAAGGGTAAGGGATTAAAGATTGAGGATTAAAAATTAAGGATTAGAGATTAAAGGATTAGTTCTTAAAGATTAGTGACTAAGACTTAAGGAGTAAAAATGAATGATTAAGGATTAGGGATTAAGGATTAAGAATTTTGGATTAGGAATTAGGAAAGAAGAATAAGAAGTAAAAGGAGTAGAAGAAGTAGAAGTAGTAGTAATGGAAGAAGAAGAAGAAGTAGTAGTTGTAGTAGTAGTAGAAGGAGAAGAAGAAGAAGAAGGAGAAGAGGAGGAAGAAGAAGAAGAAGAAGAAGAAGATGATGATGATGATGATGAAGCTGAAGAAGTGAAGAAGAAGATGAAGAAGAAAAAGAAGAGGAAAAGGAAGAAGAAGAAAAAGATGATGAAGAAGAAGAAGAAGAATAAGTAGAGGATGAAGGAGAAAAAGTAAAAGAAGAAGAAAAAGATGAGGAAGAAGAGGTAGAGAAATGAGAAGAAAAAGAAGAAGTAGGAAAGGAAGATGAGGAAGAAAAAGAGAAAGAAGATGAAGAAGATGAGGAAAAAGAAGAAGAAGAAGAGCAAGAAGAAAAAGAAGAAGAAGAAGAAGAAGAATTGGAAGAAGAAGAGGAAGAAGTAGAAGAAAAGGAAGAAGAAGATGAGGAAAAAGAAAAAGAGGAATAATAAGAAGAGGAAGAAGAAGAAGTAGAGAAATACAAAGAAGAAGAAGAATAAGAAGAAGAAGAAGAAGAAAATGAAGAAGAAGAAAAAGACACGACAAAGAAAAAAAAGAATAATTAGAAGAAGAAGAAGAAGAAGAAGAAGAAAAAGAAGAAGAAAAGGAAGAAGTAGAAGAGGAAGGGATCGAAGGAGAAGAAGAAGAGGAAGAAAGAAAAGAAGAAGCAGAAGAAGAAGAAGAGGGAAAAGAAGAACAAGGGGAAGAATACGAAGAAAAAGAAGTAGAAGAAGAAGAATAAGAACACGAAGAAGAAGAAGAAGAAGAAGTAAGAGGAGAAAAAGAGGAGGAAGAAGAAGTGGAAGAACAAGATGATGAAAAAGGAGGAGAAGATGAAGAAGTGGAAAAACAACAACAAGAAGAAGAAGACTAAGAAGAAGAAGAAGTATAAGAAGAAGAAGAAGAGGAAGAAAAACAAGAAGTAGAAGACGAGGAAGAAGAAGAACAAGAACAAGAACAAGAAGAGGAGGAGGGGGAGGAAGAAGAAGAAGGGGAAGATGAAGAAAAGGAAGAAAAAAAGACGAAGAACAAGAACCAGAAGAAGTAGAAGTAGTAATAATAGAAGAACAAGAAAAAGAAGGAGAAGAAGAAGAAGAAGCAGTAGAAGAAGAAGAATAAGAAGAAGAGGAACAACGAGAAGAAACGAAGAAGAAGAAGAAGAAGAAGAAGCAGAAGAAAAAAAGAAGCAGAAGAAGAAGAAGAAGAAGACCAAGAGAAACAAGTAGAAAAAGAAGAAGAAGAAGAAGAAGAAGGAGAAGAAGAAGAGGAGGAGGAGGAGCAAGATAATAATTAAGAAGTAGAAGAAGAAGAAGAAGATGGAGGGAAAGAAAAAGAAGAAGGTGGAGAAGAAGAAGAAGGAGAAGGGGAGGAAGAAGAAGAAGAAGAAGAAGAAGTAGAAGGAGAAAAAGAAGGGGAAAAAGAAGAAGAAGATGGAGAAGAAGAAATAGGAGAAAAAGAAGAAGTGGAATAAGAACAAGAAGAGGATGATGAGGAAGAAAAGGAAGAAGAGAAAGAAGAAGAACAAGAAGATAAGGAGGAAGAAGAAGAACAAGTTTAAGGAGAAGAATAAGGAGAAGAGGAAGAAGAAATAGAAGAAAAAGAAGAAGAAAGCAAGAAGAAGAGGGAGAAGTGGAAGAAGAAGAGGAAGCAGTAGAACAGGAGGTAGAGGAAGAAGAAGAAGAGGAGAAAGAAGAAGAAGAAGAAGAAGAGCAAGAAGAAGAAGAAGAAGAAGAAGAAGAAGAACAAAAAGAGGAAGAAGAAGAAGAAGAAGTAGAAGAAGGAGAAGAAGAAGAGGTAGAAGAAGAAGGAGAAGAGGAAGAAGAAGCAAAAAAAGAAGTAAAAAAGAAAGATGAGAAAGAAGAAGAACAAGACGCGAACGAAGGAGAAGAAATAGAGGAAGAAGAAGAAGAAGAAGTGGAAGAAGAAGAGGAAGAAGTACATGAAAGGAAGAAGTAGAGGAAGAAGAAGAAGAAGAAGAAAGATAAGAAGAGGAAGAAGAAGAAGAAGAAGACAAAGAAGAAGAAGAAGAAGAAGAAGAGGAATAAGCATAAGAGTAAGAATAAGAATAAGAATAAGAAGAAGAAGAAAAAGAAGAAGTGAAAGAAGTAGAAAAATTAGAAGAAGAAGAAGAAGAAAAAGAACAATTAGAAGAAGAAGAAGAAGAAGAGAAACAAGGAGATGAAGTAAAACAAGAAGAAGAAGAAGAAGAAGAAGAAGGGGAAGGAGAAGAGTAAGAAGAAGAAGAAGAAGAAGAAGAAGAAGAAGTAGAACAAGAAGAAAAAGAAGAAGAAGACGAAGTTGAAAAAGAGAAGTAGAAGAAGATGTGGACGATGAAGATGAAGAAGAAGTAGAAGAAGAAGAAGAAGAAGAAGCAGATGATGAATACGGAGGAGGCGAAGAAGAAGTGAAACAAGAAAAAGTAGAAGAAGAAGATGAAGTGGAAGATGTAGAAGAAAAAGAAGAGGATGAAGAAGTTGAAGAAGTGGAAGAAGAAGAAGAAGAAGAAAAAGAAAAAGAAGAAAAAGAAGAAGAATAAGAGGAAAACATAGTAGAAGAGGAAGAAGTAAAGGAAAAGGTGAAGTAGAAGAAGAAGAAGATAGCAAAGAAGAAGAGGAAGAAGAGCGAGAAGAGGAATAAGGAGAAGCAGAAGAAGAACAAGAAGATGATAAGCAAGAAGAGGAAGAAGGGGAAGAGGATGATGAGGAAGAAGGAGAAGATTAAGGGGAGGAAGAAGAAGAAGAAGAAGTGAAAGATGGTGAGGAAGAAGATGAAGAAGGGGAAGATGAGAAAAGGAACAACAGGAAGAAGAAGTGGATGAAGAAGAAGAGGAAGAAGAAGAAGAAGAAGAAGAACAAAAGGAGGAAGAAGAAGAAAAAGAGTAAAAAATAGAAGAAGAAGAAGAGGTAATTTGTAGAAGAAGAAGAAGAGGAACACGAAGAAGAAGTTGAAGAAGAAGAAGATGAAGAAGAAGAAGGAGAAGAAGAAAAAAGCGGTAGAAGAAGAAAAGGGATAAGAAGAAGAAGAAGTAGAAGATGACGAGGAAGAAGAAGAAGAAGAAGCAGAAGAAGGAGGAGAAGAAGGGGAAGAAGAAGAAGAAGAAGAAGAGGAAGAGAAGAAGAAGAAAAAGGTAAAGAAGAACAAAAAGAACCAAAGGAACATAATGAAGAAGAGGAAGAAGAAGATGTAGAAGAAGAAGAAGAAGAGGAAAAAGAAGTAAAAGAAGAACAATTAGAAGAAGTAGAAGAAGAAGATGATGATGAAGAAGAAGAAAAAGAAGTAGAAGAAGAAGAAGAGGAAGGAGAACAAGATGAAGAACAAGAGGAAGATTTGGAAGAACTGGGAGTAAAGGAAGATGAAGATGAGGAAGAAGGAGAACAAGGGGAACAAGAAGAACAAAAAGAGGAAGCAAGAGAAGAAGAAGACAAAGATGAGGAAGGGAAACAACAAGAAGAAGAAGAGCAGGAGGAGGAAGAAGAAGAAGAAGAAGAACAAGAGGAAGGAGATGAAGAAGAAGAGGAAGAAGAAAAAGTTGAACAAGAAGAAAAAGAAGAAGAAGAAAAAGGAAAAGAAGAAGAAAAGAAGAAAAAGAAAAAGAAGAAGATGAGGAAGACAAAGAAGAAAAAGATGAGGAAGAAGAAGAAGAAGTACAATTAGAAGAATGGGAAGGAGCATAACTAATAGAAGAAGAAGAAGAAGAAGAAGAAAAGGAACAAGAAGAAGGAGAAGGAGGAGAAGAAGAAGAGGAAGAGAAAGAAGGAGAAGATGGAGAAGAAGAAGAAGAAGAGGAAGAAGATGAAGAAGAAGTAGAAGAAGAAGAAGAAGAAGAAAAAGAAGATGTAGGAGAAGAAGAAGAGGAAGAAGAAGGAGAAGAACAAGAGGAAGAAGAAGTCGTAGAACAAGAAGAAGATGTAGAAGAAGGAGAAGACGATGAAGAGGAAGCGGAAGAAGAAGATGTTGAAGAGGAAGAAGAAGAAGAAGAAGAAGAAAAAGAGGGAGAAGGAGAAGAAGAAGTTGAGGAAGATGATGAAGAAGAGGAAGAATAAGAAGAAAAAGAAGTGGAAGAAGAAGAAGAAGAAGAAGTAATGATGAAGAAGAAGAGGAAGAAGAAGAAGAAGACGAAGAAGAAAACGAAGAAGAAGAGGAATAAGTAGAAGGAGAGAGGAAGAAAGCGAAGAAGATGATGAGGAAGAAGAAGAAGAAGATGAAGCACAAGAAGAAGATGAGATGGAAGAGGAAGAAGTAGAAGAAGATGAGGAAAAAGGAGAAGAAGAAGAGCAAGAAGAATAAGAAGAAGAAGAGGAAGAAGAAGAACATGATGAAGATGAAGTTGAGGAAGAAGAAGAAGGGGATCAAGAGGAAGAAGAAAAAGGAAGGGAAAAAAGGGGAGGAAGAAGAAGAAGAAAAAGAACAATTAAAAGAAGAAGAAACAGAAGAAAAAGAAGAAGAGGAAGTATAAGTAGAAGTAGAAGAAGAAGGAGAAGAAGAAGGAGAAGAAGAGGAGGAGGAGGAAGAAGGAGAAGAAATGGAACAAGAAGAAGAAGAAGAAGAGGAAGAAGAAGAAGTAGAAGGAGAAGAACAAGAGGGACAAGAAGTGGAAGAAGAAGAGGATGTAGAAGAAGGAGAAGAAGAAGGAGTGGAAGTAGAAGAAGAAGAAGATGAAGAGGAACGAGAAGTAGAAGAAGAATAAGAAGAAGAAGAAGAAAAAGAAAAAGAGGGAGAGAAGGAAAATAAAGAAGATGATGAAGAAGAAGAAGAAGAGGTAGGAGAAGAAGATGAAAGAGAAGAAGAAGAATGAGAAGAAAAAGAAGAGGAAGAAGAGGAAGAAGAAGAAGAAGCAGAAGAAGTGGGAGAAGTGGTAGAAGAAGAACAACAACAAGTAGAGGAAGAGAAGGAGGAGAAGAAATAGGTTAAGAAGAAGACAAGATGTAGTAGTAGTAGATGTAGAAGAAATTAAAGAAAAAGAAGAAGAAGAAGATGAACAAGAAAAAGTAGAACAAGAAGAAGAGGAAAAATAGAAGAAGATGATGATGATGAAGAAGAGGAAGAATTAGAAGATGAAGTACGAGAAGAAGAAGATGAACAAGAATAAGAGGAAGAAGTAGACGAAGAAGAAGATGAAGAAGAAGAAGATAAGAAGAAGTAGAAGAAGAAAAGGAAGAAGAAGAAGAGAAAGATGATGACAAAGTAATAGTAGAAGAAGAAGAAGAAAGAGAAAAGGAGAAATAGGTAGGAGAAGAAGAAGAAGAAGAAGAAGAGAAAGGAGAAGAAGAGGAAGAAGAACAAATAGAAGAGGAAAACGAAGAAAAAAAGAAGAAGAAGCAGATGAAGAAGGGGAAGAGTGGGAAGAAGAAGAAGAAGAAGAAAAAGGTGTAGAAGTAGAAGTAAAAGAAGTAAAAGAAGAAGAAAAAGACGAGAAAAAGAAGAAAATGAAGAAGAATTTCAAGAAGATGAAGAAGAAGAAGAAGAAGAAGAAGAAGAAGAAGAAAATGAAGAGGAAGAAGAAGAAGAAGTAGAAGGAGAAGAAGAAGAAGAAGTAGAAGGAGAAGCATAAGAAGGAGGAGGTGGAGGAGAAGGAAGAGGGGAAGAAGAAGCAGAAGAAGAAGAAGAAAGGGAAGAACTAGAAGTAGAAGATATGAATGAAAAAGAAGATGACGAAGTAAAAGGAAGAGGAGTAGGAGGAGGAGAAGAAGAGGAAGAAGAGGAAGAAGAAGAAGAAGAACAAGTGGGGGAAGAAGAAGAAGTAAAAGAAGTAGAAGAAGTAAAAGAGGAGGAAGAAGATGAGAAAGAAGATGATGAAGCTGAAGGAGAAGAAGAAGAAGAAGAAGAAGAGAAGAAAGAAGAAGAAGAAGTGGAAGAAGAAGCAGAACAAGAAGAAGAACAGAAAGATGATGAAGAGGAAGAAGATGTAGATGAGGAAAACGAAGAAGAAAAAGAAGAAGAAGATGATGAAGTGGACCAAGGAGAAGAGTAAGAAGAAGAAGAAGGAAAAGGTGAAGAAGTAGATGTAGAAAAAGAAGTAGAAAAAGAAGAAAAAGTAATGGAAGAAGTTGAAGAAGAAGAAGAAGAAGAAGAAGATGAAGAAGTAGAATAATAAGAAGAAGAAGAAGAAAGGAGTGGAGGAGGTGGAGTAGAAGAAGAAGAGGAAGAAGAAAAATTGGAAAAAGAAGTGGAGAAAGAAGAAGGCAAAGAAGTCAAAGAAAGGGGAGGAGGAGGAGGAGAAGAAGAAGAAGAAGAAGAAGGGGAAGAAGAAGTTGAAGAAGAAGAAGTAGAAGAAGAAAAACAACATGAAGAAGAAGATGAGGAAGAAAAAGAGAAGAGGAGGAAGAAGGAGAAGAAGAAGATGAAGAACCAAAAGAAGAGGAGGAAGAAAAAGAAGAAGAAGAATAAGAAGATGGAGTTGGAGAAGAAGAAGAAGAGGAAGAAGAAGGAGAAGAAGAAAAAGATGTAAAAGAAGAAGTGGAAGAAGAAGAAGAAGAAGTAGAGGTAGAAGAAGAGAAGGAAAAAGAAGAAGAGGAAGAAGAAGAAAATGAGGAAGAAAAAAAGAACAAAAAGAAGGGGAAGAAGAAGAAGAAGAAGAATTGGAAGAAGTAGTAGAACATGAAGAAGGAGAGTTTGAAGTAGAAGAAAAGTGAAAGAAGAAGAAGGAGAAGAATAAGATGTAGAAGAAGAAGAAGAAGAAGAAAAAGAAGAAGAAGATTAAGAAGGAGAAGATGGTTTATGGATTAGGAGGGTGTGCTTACAAATTAGGCATTTGGTATTTGAGATTGGGGATTAAGGATTAAGTATGAGGGATTATGCATTAGGAATTACGAATTATGATTTAGGTATTAGTGATTAATATTAGGGTTTAGAGATTGCTGAATGGGGATTAAGGAATATGATTTATGGATTAGGGTTTAGGAATTATTGATTAAGGATTGGGGATTAACGATTAAGGGATTAGGGATTTTTGATTAGGGATCAATATATTAAGACTTAAGGATTAGGGATTAAGGATTCAAGTCTAAGGATTAAGGATTTGGGATAAAGATAAGAGATTAGATATTCAGGATAAGGGATTAAAAATTAAGGATTATGGATTACAAATTAAAGATTAAGGAACTAAACTTTAAAGATTAGGGATTAAAGATTAGGGGTTAAGGATTGAAAATTATGGATAAGGGATTAAGGATTAGGAGTTAGGGATTATGAAAGAAGAAGAAAAATTAAAAGAAATAAAACATAAAGTAGTAGTAACAGAAGAAGAAGAGGAAGAAGTAGTTGTAGTAGTAGTAGATGAAGTAGTAGAATAAGAGCAAGAAGTACAAAAAGAAGAAGAATAAGAATAAGAAGACGATGAAGTAGAAAAGCAGAAGAAGTAAAAGAAGAAGAAGACAGAATAGAAGATGAAGAAGAAGAAGAGGTGGAAGAAGAAGAAAAAGAAGAAGAACAAGAAGATAAGATGATGATGAAGAAGAAGAAGAGGGGGAGGAAGAAGATGAGGAGGAAGAACAAGAGAAGAAGAAGAAGAAAAAGAAGAAAAAGAAGAAAAAGAAGAAGAAGTAGAAGAAGAATAAAAAGAAGAAGAGGAAGAAGAAGAAGAAGAAGAAAAAACGAAGTGGAAGAAGAAGATAAGGAAGAAGAAGAAGAAGATGAAGAAGAAGACCAATAACAAGAAAAAGATAATAAGAAGATAAGGAAGAGAGAAATGAAAACAAAGAAGAGGAAGTGGAAGAGGAAGAGGAAGAGGATTGAGAAGAGCTAGAAGAAAAAAAGGAAGAAGTGAAAGAAGAAGAAGAGGAAGAAGAATAAGAGGAAGAAGAAGAAGAAGAAGAAAAAGAAGAAGAAGAGGAAGGAAAAGAAGAAGAAAAAGAAGAAGAAGAAGTTGAAGAAGAAAAATAAGTACAAGAAGAAGAACAACAAGAAGAAGAAGAAGAATAGAAAGGTAGCGAAGAAGAAGAGGAAGAAAAGAAGAACAATTTGAAAAAAAAGAAGTAGAAGAAGAACAAAAATAAGAAGATAAAGAAGTAGAAGAAGAATTATAGGAGGAAGAAGAAGAAAAGGAAAAAGAAAAAAGACAACATGATAAGAAGAAGAAGAAGAAGAAGAAGAAGAAAAGGAAGAATAAGAAAAGGAAGAAGAAGAAGAAGGTGAAAAGAAAGAAGAAGAAGAAGAACAACAAGAGAAAGATAAAGAAGAAGTGGAAGCAGAGGAAGAAGAAGATGAGGAAGAAGGAGAAGATGAAGAGAAAGAAAAAGAAGAAAAGTAAGAAGAAGAAGAAGAAGTGGAAGATTTGAATGTAGTAGATGAAGGGAAGTAAGAAGAATAAGAGGAAGAAGTGAAAGAAGAGGAAGAAGAAGAAGAGGAAGAAGAGGAAGAAGAAAAATAAGAAGAACGATAAGAAGAAGAACAACAACAAAAGAAGAACAATAAGAAGAAGAAGAAGAAGAAGGGGAAGAAGAAAAAGAAGAAAAGCAATTAGAAGAAGAAGAAGTAGGAGAGGAAGAAGAAGAAGAAGAGGAAGTATATGGAGAAGAAGAAGAAGAAGAAGAAAAGGAATTAGTAGTAGAAGAAGAAGAAGAAGAAGAAGAATTGGAAGGAGAAGAAGAGGAAGAGCAGAAGGAAGATGAGGAAGAAGAGGAAGTAGAGGCAGAATAAGGTGAGAAAAAAAATTAGAAGAAGAAGAGGAACAAGAAGAAGAATTTGAAGAAGAATTTGAAGAAGAAGACGAAGAAGAAGAACAAGAAGTAGAAGAAGTGAAAGGAAAAGAGGAGAAAGAATAAGAAGAAGAAGAAGAAGAAGATAAAGAAGAAGAAGAATATGAAGATGGTGATGAAGGAGAAGAAGAACAAGAAGAAGAAAAAGAAGAAAATCAGGAAGGAGAGGAAGAAGAAGATCAATTAGAAGAAGAAGAGGAAGAGGAAGAGGAAGAAGGAGAGGAAGGAGAGAAGAAGAAGATCAATTAGAAGAAGAAGAGGAAGAGGTAGAGGAAGAAGGAGAAGAAGTAGAAGAAGAAGAGGAAGGAGAGAAGAAGAAGAAGAGGAATAAGTAATAGGAATTAGGGATTAAGGATTAAAGATTTGAGATTATGGATGAACGGATTAATTATTAAGTATTCAGGATTACGGATCAAGGATTAAGGGATTAATCATTAAAGATTAGGGATTTAGGATTAATGAAAAGAGATTAGGGATTAAAAATTAGTGATTCACAATTATTGATTAATGATTAGATAGTGGAGGTTAGGGATTAGAGATAAGGGGATTTGTATTAGGATTAGGGATTAGAGATCAACGATTAAAGATTACATATTAGTTATTATGGATTAGGAATTAGGGATTAAGGATTACAGGTTAGATATTAGAGATTAGAGATTAGTGATAAGGGGTTAAAGATTACAGATTATAAATTTTGTATTAAGGAGGGATTTTTGATTATAGATTAAGGATTAGGGATTTAAGATTAGGAAGAAAGAAGAAGAAGAAGATAAGGAAGAAGAAGAAGAGGAAGAAGAAAAAGAAGAAGAAGAAGAAGAAGAAGAAGAAAAGAGGAAGAATAAAGAAGAATGAAGAAAGAAGAATAAAGAAAGAATAAGGAAGAAGGAAGAAGGAACACAGATGAAGGAAGAAGAAAGAAGAAACAAGAAAGAAGAAAGAAGTAGATGAAGAAGAAGAAGAAGAAGAAAAAGAAGAAGAAGAAGAAGATGAAGAAGAAGAAGAATAGGAAGGAGGAGGACAACGAGGAGGAGGAGGAGGAGAAGGAGAAGGAGATGGAAAATGAGAAGGAGAAGGTGAAGGAGGAGATGAGGAAGAAGAAGAAAAATGAGAAGTAGAAGAAGAAGGTGGAGGACAAGGTGAAATAAAAGGAGAAGAAGGAGAAGAAGAAGAAGAAGAAGAAAAAGAATATGAAACACAATAATAATAATAATAATAATAATAATAATAATAATGATGATGATGATAATAATAATAATAATAAGAGGAAGAAGAAGAACAAGAAAAAAAGAAAATGGAGAAAAAGAAGAAGGAGAAGAAGAAAACAAAAAAGTAGAAGACGTGGAAGAAGAAGAAGAACAAGAAGAAGAAAATGAAGAAGAAGAAAAAGAAGAAGAAAATGAAGATGAAGAAGAAAGTAAAGAATAAAAAGAAGAAGAAAAAGAATAAGAGGAGGAAGAAGAAGTAGAAGAAGAAAAGGAAGAAGAAGAGGAAGAGGAAGAAGAAGAAGAAGAAGAGGAAGATGAGGAAGATGAAGAAGAAGAAGAAGAAGAAGAAGTTGATGAGGAAGAAAAAGAAGAAGAAGAGGAGGAAGAATAGGAAGAAGAAGTGGAAGAAGAGGAGGAGGAAGAAGAAGAAGAAGAGGAAGAAGAGATGCATTAGGCATTAAGGATTAGAGGTTAGGTATTAGCGATTAAGGAGGGAGGGATATAAAATTAGGTGTTACATATTAAGGATTAGGGATTAAGGATTATCAATTTTTTATTAGCATTTATGTTTTAAGGATTTAGGATTAGTGATTAGAGAATTGTGATTAAGAAATATGTAATAAAAATTAATGATTAAGGATTAGGGATTAAGGTTAAGTATTAGAGATGAAGGGATGAATTGTTAGGGATTAAGGATTAATTATTAAGGATTTGGGATTAAGGATTTAGGATTAGGGATTTAAGATTATGGATTTGTGATTAGGGATTATAGATTAGGGAATTAAGATTAGAGATTAGTGATTAGGGATTTGGAATTAAAGATTATGAATTAGAGATTAGAGATTATGGATTATAGATTAAATGATTAAGATTAAGATTAGGGATTAGAGATTAATGGTTTGGGAATAGGGATTAGAGATTAAGGGTTAGGGAATATGGATTAGAGATTAGGGTTTATGGATTAGGTATTAGAGATTAAGGATTAGGGTTTAGAGATTAAGAATTATAGATTAAAGATTAATGATGGACAAGGGATTTGGGATGATTGATTAGAGAGTAGGGGTTAGGGATTAAGCTAAAAGATAAATGATTAGGGTTTAGGAATTAGAGATTTGAGATTATAGAAAGATAGATTAGGGATTATTGATTAAGGATCAAGGATTAGAGATTAAGTAGGGTTGCATTAAGGAGTAGGGATTAGGTAACAAAGATTAAGGATTATGAAGAAGAAGAGAGAGAAGAAGAAGAAGAAGTAGAAGAACAAGGAGAAGAAGAAAAAGAAGAAAATGAATAAAAACAAGAAAAAAAAAGGAGAAAAAGAAGAAGGAGAATAAAAAGAAGGAGAAGAAGGAGAGGAGAAGAAAAAGAAGAAGAAGAAGATGAAAAAGAAGAAGAAGAAGAAGAAGATGATGAAGAAGAGGAGGAAGTGGTAGATGAAGAGGAAAAAGAAGAAAAATATGAAGAAGAAGAAGAAGAAGAGGAAGAAGAAGAAGAAGAAGAAGAAAAGAAATCGAAGAAGAAGAAGAAAAAGAAAAAGAAGAAGAAGAAGAAGAAGAAGAAGAAGAAGAAGGAGAAGAAGAATAAGAGAAGAAGAAGAAGAAGAAGAAGAAGAAGAAGAAGAAGATGTAAAAGAAGTAGTAGAAGAAGAATGAGAAGAAGAAAAAGGAGGAGAAGAAGAAGGAGAAGAAGAAGAAGAAGAAGAAGTAGTAGTTGTAGAAGAAGAAGAAAAGATAGTGGGTTAGAAAGATATGGGTTCGAAATTATGTTTTGTAGATTTGTGATTAGAGATTATTGATTAAGAATTAGAGATTAGGGATTAAGGATTTTGGAATAAGAATTAGAGATTCAAAATTAGCAATTAGTGTATGGGTTTATGGATTAGGGATTAAGAAGTAGGCATAAGGAATATGGTTTAGGGATTAAGAATTAAGGATTAAAGATTAAGGGTTAGGGATTAGGGATTTGAGATTAAGGGATTAAGGATTATGGATTAAGTACAAAGCGAAAAGGATTACAGATTTAGGATTATGTATTAAAGATTAGAGATTATATATTAGGGATTATATATTAAGGATTTGGGATTTAGAATAAGGGTTGGGGATTAGGTATTAGGGATTAAGGATTAGAGATTAAGAATTATGGATTAATGATTAGGGCATAGGGATAAGAGATTAAGATTTAAAGATTATGGATTAGGTATTCGTAATTTGGGACAGATTAAGTATTAGAGATTATGGATTAGGATGTAGGGATTAAGGATTATATGCTAAGAATTAGGGATTAAGGATGAAGGAGAGAGGGATTAAGGATAAGAGATTAAGGATTAACAAAAAGAAAGAGAAGATGAAGAAGAAGAAAAAGCAGAAGAAGAATTAGAAAAAGAAAGGAGAAGAAGAAGAAGAATAAAGAAAGAACAAGAAAGAAAGAAGAAGAAAGAAAGAAAAAGAAAGAAGAAGAAAGAAGAAGAAAGAAGAGAAAAGATAGAAGGAAGAAAGAAGAAAGAAGGAACAAGGAACAAGGAAGAAGGAAAAAAGAAGGAAGAAGAATAAGATGATGAAGAAGAAGAAGAAGATGAAGAAGAGAAGATGTTGAAAAAGAAGGGAAGGGGAAGAAAGATGATGAGGAAGCAAAATAGGAAGAAGAAGAAGAAGAAGTAAAAGAAGAAGAGAAAGAAGTGACGGATTAGGGGTTACAGATTAGAGTTAGGGATTAGAGATCAGGCATTCGGGATTAAGGAAGGATGGATTTGGGATTAACGAATATAGATTAACGATTAGGGAGGGAGAGATTAGAGATTAGGGATTATGTATTAGAGAATAGGGGTTAAGGATTAGAGATTTTGGTGTTAGCAATTAGGGATTAGGGTTTTTGGATTAGGGAATAGAGATTAAGGATTATGAAGAAGAAGGAGATGAAGAAGAAGAAGAAGATGAAGAAGAAGATGAAGAAGAAGAACAACAACAAGAAAAAGATAATAAGAAGATGAGGAAGAGAGAGATGAAAACAAAGAAGAGGAAGAGGAAGAGGAAGAGGATTGAGAAGAGCTAGAAGAAAAAAAGGAAGAAGTGGAAGAAGAAGAAGAGGAAGAAGAAGAGGAAGAAGAAGAAGAAGAAGAAGAAGAAGAGGAAGGAAAAGAAGAAGAAAAAGAAGAAGAAGAAGTTGAAGAAGAAGAATAAGTACAAGAAGAACAACAACAACAAGAACAAGAAGAATAGAAAGGTAGCGAAGAAGAAGAGGAAGAAAAGAAGAACAAGATGAACAATTTGAAAATAAAGAAGTAGAAGAAGAACAAAAATAAGAAGATAAAGAAGTAGAAGAAGAATTAGAGGAGGAAGAAGAAGAAAAGGAAAAAGAAAAAAAACAACATGATAAGAAGAAGAAGAAGAAGAAGAAGAAAAGGAAGAATAAGAAAAGGAAGAAGAAGAAGAAGGTGAAAAGAAAGAAGAAGAAGAAGAACAACAAGTGAAAGATAAAGAAGAAGTGGAACAAGAGGAAGAAGAAAATGAGGAAGAAGGAGAAGATGGAGAAAGAAAAAGAAGAAAAGTAAGAAGAAGAAGAAGAAGAAGTGGAAGATTTGAATGAAGTAGATGAAGGGAAGTAAGAAGAAGAAGAGGAAGAAGTGGAAGAAGAGGAAGAAGAAGAAGAGGAAGAAGAGGAAGAAGAAAAAGAAGAAGAACGATAAGAAGAAGAACAACAACAAAAGAAGAACAATAAGAAGAAGAAGAAGAAGGGGAAGAAGAAAAAGAAGAAGAGCAATTAGAAGAAGAAGAAGAGCAATTAGAAGAAGAAGAAGAAGAAGTAGGAGGGGAAGAAGAAGAAGAAGAGGAAGTATAAAGAGAAGAAGAAGAAGAAGAAGAAGATGAAGAAGAAGAAGAAAAGGAAGTAGTAGAAGAAGAAGAAGAAGAATTGGAAGGAGAAGAAGAGGAAGAGCAGAAGGAAGATGAGGAAGAAGAGGAAGTAGAGGCAGAATAAGGTAAGAAAAAAATTAGAAGATGAAGAGGAACAAGAAGAAGAAGTTGAAGAAGAACATGAAGAAGAAGAAGAGGAAGAGAAAGAAGAAGAACAAGATGTAGAAGAAGAGAATGGAAAAGAGGATAAAGAATAAGAAGAAGAAGAAGAAGAAGACAAAGAAGAAGAAGAATATGAAGATGGTGATGAAGGAGAAGAAAAACAACAAGAAGAAAATGAGGTAGGAGAGGAAGAAGAAGATCAATTAGAAGAAGAAGAGGAAGAGGAAGAGGAAGAAGGAGAAGAAGTAAAAGAAGAAGAGGAAGGAGAGAAGAAGAAGATCAATTAGAAGAAGAAGAGGAAGAGGTAGAGGAAGAAGGAGAAGAAGTAGAAAAAGTAGAAGAAGAAGAGGAAGGAGAGAAGAAGAAGAAGAGGAATAAGTAATAGGAATTAGGGATTAAGGATTAAATATTTGAGATTATGGATGAACGGATTAATTATTAAGTATTTAGGATTACGGATCAAGGATTAAGGGATTAATCATTAAAGATTAGGGATTTAGGATTAATGAAAAGAGATTAGGGATTAAAAATTAGTGATTCACAATTATTGATTAATGATTAGGTAGTGGAGGTTAGGGATTAGAGATAAGGGGATTTTTATTTGGATTAGGGATTAGAGATCAACGATTAAAGATTACATATTAGTTATTATGGATTAGGAATTAGGGATTAAGGATTACAGGTAAGATATTAGAGATTAGAGATTAGTGATTAGGGGTTAAAGATTATTGATTATAAATTTGGGATTATGGAGGGAGTTTTGATTATAGATTAAGGATTAGGGATTTAAGATTAGGAAGAAAGAAGAAGAAGAAGATAAGGAAGAAGAAGAGGAGGAAGAAGAAGAAGAAGAAGAAGAAGAAGAAGAAGAAGAAAAGAGGAAGAATAAAGAAGAATGAAGAAAGAAGAATAAAGAAAGAATAAGGAAGAAGGAAGAAGGAACACAGATGAAGGAAGAAGAAAGAAGAAAGAAGAGAGAAGAAAGAAAAAGAAGAAAGAAGAAAGAAGAAAGAAGTAGATGAAGAAGAAGAAGAAGAAGAGAAGGAAGAAGAAGGTGAAGAAGAAGAAGAATAGGAAGGAGGAGGAAAACAAGGAGGAGGAGGAGGAGAAGGAGAAGGAGATGGAAAATGAGAAGGAGAAGGTGAAGGAGGAGATGAGGAAGAAGAAGAAAAATGAGAAGTAGAAGAAGAAGGTGGAGGACAAGGTGAAATAAAAGGAGAAGAAGGAGAAGAAGAAGAAGAAGAAAAAGAATATGAAACACAATAATAATAATAATAATAATAATAATAATAATGATGATGATGATAATAATAATAATAATAAGAGGAAGAAGAAGAACAAGAAAAAAAGAAAATGGAGAAAAAGAAGAAGGAGAAGAAGAAAACAAAAAAGTAGAAGACGTGGAAAAAGAAGAAGAAAAAGAAGAAGAAGTAGAAGAAGAAGAACAACAACAACAAGAAGAAAATGAAGAAGAAGAAAAAGAAGAAGAAAATGAAGATGAAGAAGAAAGCAAAGAATAAAAAGAAGAAGAAAAAGAATAAGAGGAGGAGGAAGAAGAAGTAGAAGAAGAAAAGGAAGAAGAAGAGGAAGAGGAAGAAGAAGAAGAAGAAAAGGAAGATGAGGAAGATGAAGAAGAAGAAGAAGAAGAAGATGATGAGGAAGAAAAAGAAGAAGAAGAGGAGGAAGAATAGGAAGAAGAAGTGGAAGAAGAGGTGGAAGAAGAAGAAGAAGAGGAAGAAGAGATGGATTAGGGATTAAGGATTAGAGATTAGGTATTAGCGATTAAGGAGGGAGGGATATAAAATTAGGTGTTACATATTAAGGATTAGGGATTAAGGATTATCAATTTTGGATTAGCATTTAGGGTTTAAGGATTTAGGATTAGTGATTAAAGGATTGTGATTAAGAAATATGTAATAAAAATTAATGATTAAGGATTAGGGATTAAGGTTAAGTATTAGAGATGAAGGGATTAATTGTTAGGGATTAGGGATTAATTATTAAGGATTTGGGATTAAGGATTTAGGATTAGGGATTTAGGATTATGGATTTGCGATTAGGGATTATAGATTAGGGAATAAAGATTAGGGGATTAAGATTAGAGATTAGTGATTAGGGATTTCGAATTAAAGATTATGAATTAGAGATTAGAGATTAATGTTTAGGGAATAGGGATTAGAGATTAAGGGTTAGGGAATACGGATTAGAGATTAGGATTTATGGATTAGGTATTAGAGATTAAGGATTAGGGTTTAGAGATTAAGAATTATAGATTAGAGATTAAATATGGACTAGGGATTTGGGATGATTGATTAGAGAGTAGGGGTTAGGGATTAAGCTAAAAGATAAATGATTAGGGTTTAGGGATGAGAGATTTGGGATTATAGAAAGATAGATTAGGGATTATAGATTAAGGATCAAGGATTAGAGATTAAGTAGGGTTATATTAAGGAGTAGGGATTAGGTAACAGAGATTAAGGATTATGAAGAAGAAGAGAGAGAAGAAGAAGAAGAAGTAGAAGAACAAGGAGAAGAAGAAAAAGAAGAAAAAGAATAAAAACAAGACAAAAAAAGGAGGAGAAGGAGAAGAAGAAGAAGGAGAATAAAAAGAAGGAGAAGAAGGAGAGGAGAAGAAGAAGAAGAAGAAGAAGAAGAAGAAGAAGAAGATGATCAAGAAGTAGTAGTAGTAGAAGAAGAAGAAGAAGAAGATGATGAATAAGTAGAAAAAAAGAAAGAAGAAGAGGAAGAAGAAGAAAAAGAAGAAGAAAAAGTTGATGAAGAAGATACAAAATAAGAAGAATAAGAGAAAGAAGAAGAAGAAGTAGAACATGACGAAGAAGTGGAGGAAGAGGAAGAAGAAGAAGAAGAAGTAGAAGAAGAAGAAGATGAAGAGGTGGAAGACGAAGAAGAATAATAAAAGGAAGAAGAAGAAGAAGAGGAAGAAGAAGAAGAAGAAGAAGAAGACGAAGAAGAGGCAGAAGAAGAAGGAGAAGCAGAAGAAGAAGATGAAGAAAAGGTAAGAGGAAGAAGATAAGGAAGAAAGAGATGGAGAAGAAGAAGAAGAAAATAAAGAAGTAGTAATGGTAACAGAAGAAGAAGAAGAAGAAGAGGAATAAGAAGACCAAGAAGGACAAGTAGAGGAAGAAGAGGGAGAAGAACGAGGAGTAGAAGAAAGTGTAGAAGAAGAAGAAAATTCAGGAGAAGAAAAACAAGGAGAATTAGAAGAAGAAGGAGAAGGAGAAGGAGGAGAAGGAGAATAAGGAGAAGGAGAAGGAGAAGAAGAAAATGAAAAGAATTAGAAGAAGAAGAAAAAGAAAAAGAAGAAGAAGAAGAAAAGGAAGAAAAAGAATAAAAATAAGAAGAAGTAGGAGAAGAAGAATGAGAGAAGAAGAAGAAGAAGAAGAAGAAGAAGAAGATAATGAAGAAGAAGAAGAAGAAGGAGAAGAAGAAGAGAAGAAGAACAAGAAGAATAAGAATAAGAATAAGAATAAGAAGAAGAAGTAGAAGAAGAAGAATAAGAATAAGAAGAAGAAGAACAAGAACAGGAAGAAGAAGAAGAGGAAGAATAAGTAGAAGAAGAAGAAGGTGAAGAAGAAGAAGGTGAAGAAGAAGAAGAAGAAGAAGAATATAAAGAAGAAGAGAAAGTACAAGATGAAGAAGAAGAAGAAGTGGAAGAAGTATTGGAGGAAGAAGAAGAAGAAGAAGAAGTTCATGTTGATGGAGAAGAACAAGAAGTAAAAGAAGAAGAAGAAGACGAAGAAAAAGAAGAACAAGAACAAGAAAAATTAGACGAAGAAGAAGAAAAAGAAGACAAAGAAGAAGAAGGAGAAGAAGTAGGAGAAGAAGAAGGGAAGAAGAAGAAAAAGAAGAAGAAGAAGAAGAGGAAGAAGAAGAGAAAGAAGAAGAAAAAGTAGTTGTAGTAGTAGAAGAAGAAGATGATGATGATGAAGAAGAAGGAGAAGAAGGTGATGAAGGATAAGGAGAAGAAGAAGAAGAAGAAGAAGAAGAAGAAGAAGAAGATGAAGAAGAAGGCAAAGAAGAAGAAGACTAAGCAAAAGAAGAAGAAGAAGAAGAAGAAGAAGAAGAAGAGGAAGAAGAAGAAGATGGTGATGAAGAAGAAGAAGTACAACCAAAAGAAGAAGAAGAAGAAGAAGAAGAAGAAGAAAAAGAAGCAGTAAAATAAGAAGATGAAGAAGAAGATGATGAAGGAGAAGAGAAGAAATAAATGAAAATGATGAAGAAGTAGAATATGAAGAAGAGGAGGAGGAAGTAGTAGTAGTAGAAGAAGAAGATGAAGAAGAAAAAGAAGAAGAAAATGAAGAGGAAGGAGAAGAGGAAGAAGAAGAAGAAGAAGAAGAAGAAGAAGAAGAAGAACAAGAAGTAAAAGAAGCAATCGAAGAGGAGGAAGAAAGAACATGAAGAAGAAGAAGAATAAGAAGAAGAAAAAGACGAAGAAGAACAAGAAGAATAAGAAGAAAAAGTAATGGGAAGAAAAACAAGAAGAAGGAGAAGAAGAAGAAACAAAAGAAGAAAAACTATAAGATGTAGAAGAATAAGAAGAAGACGAAGAAGAACTAAAAAAATTACATGATGATGAAGAAGAAAAATACAAAGATGATGATGTTTAAGAAGTAAAGGATGAAGAAGAAGAGCAAGAGAAGAAGAAAGAAGAAGAAGAAGAAGAAGAAGAAAAGGAAGAAGAGGTAGGAGAAGAAGAGAAACGTGAAGAAGAAGAAGAAGAAGAAGAAGACAGTGATGAAGAAGAAGAAGAAGAAGAAGAAGAGGAAAAGAAGAAGAAGATGAAGAAGAAGAAGAAGATAAAGAAGAAGAGAAAGTAGAACAAGAGGATAAAGAAGAAGAAAACGAAGAATATGAAGAAGAAGAAGAAGAAGGATAGGAAGAAGAAGAAGTAGATGATAGGGAAGAAGAGGAGGCAAGAAGGTAGAAGTAGAAGAAGGGGTAGAAGAAGGTGAAGAGGAAGAAGAAGAAGAAGAAGAAGAAGAAGAAGGAGAGGAAGAATAAGAAGAAGGAGAAGCGAAGAAGAAGAAGGAGAAGAAGAAGATGAAGAAGAAGAAAAATAGAGAACAAGAAGAGGAAGAAAGTGAAGGAGAAGAAGAAGAAGAAGAAGAATAAGAAGAAGAAAAAGAAGCAGAAGTAGTGGTAGCAGAAGAAGAAGAAGAAGAAGAAGAATAAGAGAACATGAAGAACAAGAAGTAAAAGAAGAGGGAGAGGAAGGAGGAGAAGAAGAAGAAGAAAAAGAAGGAGAAGAAGAAGGAGGAGAAGAAGAGTAAGGAGAAAGAGAATGACGAAATGGAGAATAAGGAGAAGGAGAGGAAGAAGAAAAAGGAAAGCATAAGAAGTAGAAGAAGAAGAAGAAGAAGAAGAAGAAGTAGAAGAAGAAGAAGAGGAAGAAGTATAAGAAGAGGAAGAAGAAGAGGAAGGGGAACGAGAAGAAGAAGAAGAAGAAGAAGAAGAAGAAGAAGAAGAAGAAGAGAAAGAAGTAATAGAAGAAGAAGAAGAAGGCGCAGAAGAAGAAGAAGAAGAAGTAGAAGTAGAAGAAGAAGAAGGTGAAGAAGGAGAAGAAGAAGAAGAAGAAGAAGAATAAGAAGAAGAAGAAGAAGAAGACAAAGAAGAAGAAGAGCAAGCAAAAGAAGAAGAAGAAGAAGAGGAAGAAGAAGAAGGTGATGATGAAGAAGAAGAAGAACAACCAAAGGAAGAAGAAGAAGAAGTAGGAAAAGGCAAAGTAAATTAGAAGAAGAAGAAGAAGATGGTGAAGAAGAAGAGCAAGATTAAATAGAAATAGATGGAGAAGAAGTTGAATATGAAGAAGAAGAGGAGGAAGTAGTAGCAGAAGTTGTAGAAGAAGAAGAAGAAGAAGAAAAAGAAGATGAAAATGAAGAGGAAGGAGAAGAAGAAGAAGAAGAAGAAGGAGAAGAAGTAAAAGAAGCAGATGAAGAGGAGGAAGAAGAACATGAAGAAGAAGAAGAATAAGAAGAAGAAAAAGAAGAAGAAGAACAAGAAGGATAAGAAGAAAAAGTAATGGGAAGAAGAATAAGAAGAAAGAGAAGAAGAAAATATAGAAGCAGAAGAAAAACTAAAAGATGTAGAAGAATAAGAAGAAGATGAAGAAGAACTAAAAAATTTACATGATGATGAAGATGTAAAAGACAAAGATGATGATGTTTAAGAAGTAAAGGAACAAGAAGAAGAACATAAGAAGAAGAAGAAAAGAAGAAGAAGAAGAAGAAGAAGAAGAAGAAGAAGAGGAAGAAGAAGTGGGAGAAGAAGAAAAACGTGAAGAAGTAGAAGAAGAAGAAGAAGAAGAAGAAGTAGAAGAATTAAAAGAAGAAGAAGAAGAAGAAGAAGAAGAAGAGGAAGAAGAAGACGAAGAAGAAGAAGAAGAAGAGGAAAAGAAGAAGAAGAAGAAGATGAAGAAGAAGAAGAAGAAGAAAAAGAAGAAGAACAAGTAGATCAAGAAGATAAAGAAGAAGAAGAAGAAGAATATGAAGGAGAAGAAGAAGAATATGAAGAAGAAGAAGTAGATGAAAGGGAAAAAGAGGAGGAGGAGAAGGTAGAAGTAGAATAAGAGGAGAAGAAGATGAAGAGGAACAAGAAGAAGAAGAAGAAGGAGAAGAAGAATTAAGAGGAAGAATAAGAATAAGAAGACGAATAAGAAGAAGAAGAAGAAGAAGTGAAGAAGAAGATGGAGAAGAAGAAGAAGAAGAAGAAAAATTATGAACAAGAAGAGGAAGAAGGTGATGGAGAAGAAGAAGAAGAAGAAGAAAAAGAAGAAGCAGTAGTAGTGGTAGAAGAAGAAGAAGAAGAAAAATATGAGAAGAAGAACAACAAGAAGTAGAAGAAGAGGGAGAAGAAGGAGGAGAAGAAGAAAGTGTACAAGAAGAAGAAGAAAAAGAAGGAGAAGAAGAAGAAGGAGAAGAAGAGAAGGGAGAAGGAGAAGGACGAAATGGAGAATAAGGAGAAGGGGAGGAAGAAGTAAAAGAAAAG
>JAIUJO010000330.1:45000-182500 GCA_023846275.1 Vanilla planifolia | reverse complement strand
GATAAAGAAGGAAAAAAGGAAAACAAAGACAGAAGAAGATGAAGAAGAAGAAAAACAAGAAAAGGAAGAACAAGGAGAAGCAGGAGGAAGAGAAGAAGGAGAAGGAAAAGAAGAAGAAGAAGAAGAAGAATAAGAAGAAGAAGATGAAAAAGATGAAGGTGAATAAGAAGAAGACGAAAAAGGAGAAGAAGGAGAAAATGAAGAAGGTCACGAAGGAGTGGAAGATGGTGAAGAAGAGGAAGAAGAAGAAGAAGAAGAAGAAGAAGAAGAAGAAGAAGTAGAAGTAGAAGAAGAGGAAGCAGAATAAGACAAAGAAGAAGAAGAAGAAGAAGAAGAAGATTGTAAAGAAGAAGAAGAAGAAAAAGAAGTAGAAGATTGTGAAGAAGAAGAAGAAGAATAAGAAGTAGAAGATGATTAAAAAGAATTAGAAGAAGAAGAAGAAGAAGAAGAAGGAGAAGGAGAAGAAGAAGAAGAAGAGGAAGGAGAAGAACTAAGAAGAAGAAGAAGAAGGAGAAGGAGAAGAAGGAGATGAAGAAGAGGAAGAAGACAACAACAAATCGAAGACAAAGAAGAAGTCGGAGAAGAAGAAGATCAAGAAGAAGAAGAAGAAAAGGAAGGAGAAGAAGAAGAAGAAGAAGAATAAGAATAAGTAGAAGATAACATAATGTGGTTAAGAAAAATTCGACAGATTTGAATCATATTCAATCATCTAGAATCTTTTCATTTAAAGGGTGGTCTTTCGTGGGACTTTAATCGAAATAACATTTTTAGATAATGTTCAAGCACATTTTTCTAGTACTGTAACATAGCACTTTCATATATTCATAATCATATAAATCTCATGATTTTGTTTTAAAACTTTTAATCTTAATGAATTTGTGATATTTATTACATATCCATAAAATTCAAATAAGGTTAATGTTTTCTCAATTTTATTGTAACAAATCTTAAAAATTCCTCTGGCTCTACTAGTGAATGATGAAAGATCCAAAACCAAGTCCTTCTAATGAGGGGAAGACTAGCAACCTTACATCTAAGCATTGTATTAGCATAGCATTTAGTGCCAAAGTAAGGCCTTTTGTGGGTGGAGATTTGAAGGATTTATCCAATGCTTGGAGTAAAGTGTATTATTGAGGTAAATACATCTTGTATTCTTTTTTATTGAAGATTAGGCATAAATGTTTTTAATGAAAGAATGTTTGTGTGATGCCATTTCGTTATGCTCAAGTTAATTAGAGGAGTCATTATATAACCAAGGCTCCAAATTTGTATGGGGTGTGTATAATAAAGCCTAGTGGTTGAATATCTTTTAAAGTTTTGTTTGACTTACTTTCTTGCATTTTTCTTCATATTTTCTTTTTATCAGCCAAATTCAAAAATTCAAATTTGATTAATCGAAATTCTCCACCTTTGGTTATGCGTAAGGGTGAATAAGTTGTACCAAAGTTGGTTGTTGTTTTGCATGGAGAAGTTTTCTATTCCATTGGCTTAAGATTATGGAATAGCTCCACTATAGGAATATTACATTACTTCAAAATTTTGCAAAATCTCTTTTGGGAGCATGCTCAAGTACCGACCAAAGTTCATAAGTCAACAATTTTCATTTTGGAAAACTTCTTTACAACTATTTTGTTCAAATGTTGAATTAAAGTTGCAGAAATTATTTTAATTACTCATGTCATTATTATGAATATTTATTATGAACTTAATGGAAAAACATTATTCAAAAGGTGTAAATAACTTTTTTTGTGCTATATCATAAGAATTTGCATTATAATGTTAATGCAAAGCACATTCTTTAAGGTTATGCATGTGGTAGATGTGTAATATGGAAAAGCAAGAAATAAAAGTAAAAAGAAGAAAAGTAAGAAGAAGAAGAAGAGAAAATGGATGACTATGACATTGCTCTTCTAGAACATGATATAATTTTCAATTATTTGATAGTAAAAAATAACTTGATCAGAAATTAAAATTTTGATTAGCAGAATAAAACACATTTATTGTTTGATTTGTAAGAAATCTATTCTTTGAAGGAAATATTTTTAGCTTATTCATCATATGTGCATATGCATGCATCATCATAAACTCTTGCTAACATTGAAACTAAAGAAAGTTTATCAATGCAAATGCCTTATCATCAAGGACCAATTTGCATGCTTTACATATGTATCATCAAATGTAATAGCCATTTATTGCTATAGACGAAATCATATTTCATTAGACTACCCTTTAGGAAAACCTTTTCTTTAATTACATGTAAACATGTTTGGATTCTTAGGATACATTGTTTTGGATGTAACTTGTAATTCTTCACTCATCATGCATTACTACTTATTTTGAATCCCAAGTTTATTTGGATTCCTGAATACAAAGTTTAGGTGATTATGTAGGTCTCCTTAAATTTGAAGTCCATATAAAATTTAACCATAAAATTGTTTGCTTCAAAATGACAAACTTTTTTACTTATTAATATTAACATCTTGAACTATTTGATTTTGGAATTATTCTATGTCAGTAGATAATATTATCCTATCTTGGAACTTCACATTATAGGCTAATTCTAAATCTATTTAAATATAAGTTTTATTTCAATATTTATTTACAATTTTTCTTATATGTCATAAAACTTAGTCAAACTATGTTCATAATGATTAGCTACAATAACTAATCATTTATGCAACTCCTAACATGAAGCAATAAATATTTAAACATAGAGTAGTGCTTTAAGATTTCAAGATCATAATGAATAATGATAAATCTTTTATGAATATAATTCAGTTATTCTATTAATTTAGATTCAGTACGAATTAAACTACACCAAATTGATAAGGATTCATCCTTTGTGAATAAACTTAAGATAAATAAAGAATCTAGATGAACTAGAATTCAAAATCCTTAAATACTTATGCCATGTAACATGTAAAAGTTGTTAATATTCCAAATTCATATGTATTTAAGGCAACCTTAAATTTTTATATCTCATCCCATTATTGTACAGTACTTAGTTATGGAACTAAAATTATATAAGAATTAGTGTCTAGTCTTGTTAGAAGTTGTCATGTAAGAAGGCTTGATTTTTGTAAATTGTATTGTGGCTAATAAAATTAACTTATTATTCACACAATGGTTTGGTTAATAAGGGATTATTACTAAATGTGTCATATCCCAAAACATTTTTGTTTAAATTTACATTAAATACATGGATAAAAATATTATATTACCAAAAATAAAATGATTGAGACCTTGTAGGTGAGCACTAGACCATATTTTAATTATACCAAGCCAATTTGATAGTAAGTATTCATAAAATGTTTGGTGGGCCTCACCTCTATCAACTATTCTTTTGTTATGTGGTTAGTTACATAGCTAAGCTTTCACTTGTCTATATCAATGAACGAACAAATTGGTAAATGGACACACCATTCAAGCTTGAATTGAATAGGAAACTTTCACACAAATTCCCAAATATGAAAATAATCCTAGTGGCATTTGAGAATATCAAAGTTTAAAAAAATTTTAAGGTTGTATCTCTTCATAACTAACATGTATTAAATACATTAGCTAGATTTTTTGTGATATTAGGTTCATTAGGCATGGAATGTCAGTGATTTTAAGCAGGCAATCTTTAAGTGGCATCCTAAGTTTAACCTAAATGTTGAATCATCAATAGCTCTAGTTTGGTTTTCATTTGAGTATCTATTGACACATTTTTTAACAATGAAGCATTGTACTACTTAGTTTTGGTAGTAAAAAGATCCTATATAAGTGACAATAGTTACTATAAACCTAACAAGATCAAGCATAACAAGGATGTGTGTTGTTGTTGATCTAGTAATGGAATTACCTAGTTTCATCTACCTAATGATAAAAGATGAAAACTCAAATGGATCATGGCAATGAATTCAATAAGATAATCTATTATTGGATTGACTTCTATGTTCAAGGTCACACCTCTCTTCAAAGTAAAAAAATTAAATGTCATCTAATATTCAAGTTGTAATCAAGGCTTCCAAAGTGCCAACAAGTGTGGATGAATCCATGAATTTGGCAAATGTGGTAAATGAAAAGTCAATTCAATCTAATAGCTTAGTGTAAGATAAGGATGCTTATGAAAAAATAATAAGGCACAACCACATTGTTACAACTCTATGAAGGAGTATATAAAAGTCACAAATAATTGTGTTGATAAAATGTGTAAAATAATTAGCACATGCTCAACCAAAATAAAGGTTATCAATCAAATGACATAGAACAACATGAAATTTTAATCCATATTACTGATAATTAAATTTCTTTTAAAAATTCCAAAGGTAGAATAAAATACTATGTTTAGCAATGACTAACTTAAAAGAACTACAAATTCTTGTCCAATGTAATTTAAAGAGAAAGATAACCTATGTTAGAATAAACACTTAAAGAGAGACTAGAAATGGTTAAAATAAGCATCCCAATTGGAGCAACATTCATAGAATTTCTAATTCTCTCAAATTTCTTAACAAATAATTTTATTGGATCATATCCTTGTTTGGAACATATGAGTTATAGCAAATAAGAACACTATAAGCTCTTTCCCCTACTCAACACTAAAAAAATAACTCTGATTGCTATCATGGAACCTTTGAATGATAATAAAAAATTGCATAAACTATCTAACCATAAATGAGGATGAGTAGTCAATTCACATACTCATTTGTAATCCAAGGGAGTAGAATAGTGCCTATTATACCTTTATGTATGATAAATTCAAAGGCTAAAGAAAAGACACTTTGGTATAACTCAACTCAAATTATAGGGAAAACTAAAGCTTCGTTGTTAGTAATAAGTGACTTTAAGATAAACACTACATTTAATTAATACAAGGGTTCCTCCAATCATATGTACAAATTATTGAATGAATTCAATGATTAAATTAGTCAATGTTACACAAGAGAACACCCATTCATATGTCCTTTAATGACATGAAAAAGAAAGGAAACGACAAATAGGTTTAGAAAATATTGGATTGATAGTTAGAGAATAAAGCTTTTAAAATGTGCAGAACAAGATCAAATCATGTGCATCTTCTTCAATATATAAAGGTTCCTACTCCTTTGCCAAAGTTGTTAAATTTTCAAAATATGTTAGTGAACTATCTAACATTCCACACAAAATGCAAAACATTATATAAACTTATGTTATCAAGAAAATATTTATTAAATTTATAACTTCAAAATTCACTTTTTTGTCACATATAATGGTAAGAAAGCTGTGACCCAACTCCTTTAGTAATTTAGTTATCAAGATATTAAATCATCAACAAAGGAAATTCTTGACATAAAAATTTCTTACATTAAATATAGTTACATTACTTGCTAACAATCTTGAGAATTTGTTGTTCACTACATTCCATTATATAGAACATTTAAAAAAAATAAAAAATTTGAGATCATTATTATTAAATGCTTAAATAGTTTAAATTGTAAATATAAAAGTTTTTTAAAAATATTTATCTATGGTTCCAAATAATGAAAATATGGAAATATAAATTAAAATTTAAAGGAAATAACTAATAATTGTTCTGAAAAATAACATAAAAATTTTTAAAATTATCTACAACATTCCATTGATAAACAATTATAGAGATACATGTTTTTTGTTCATGCAAATATTACAAAAAATGTTTTTAGGATTGAGAAAAAAAGATTAACAATATAAAATATTAGAACTACTTAAAAGAACTTGCCTTTTCATAAAATGAACTTAAATTTATTAAATATTAAATATTACAAGGTAATAAAAAAATTTACAATAACAAACAAACTCAAATATTTGAAGTATAATGAATAGGTTTTTTTATATTAACAAAAACATAAATAACTATCAAGAATGACAATATGACATATCAAATACAAATTAGATAAAATGTACTTTTTATGAATGATTAAAAAACATGATAGAAATGACATGCCAAACTTAAATCATATTTACATAGAGTCTAATTTGGCTCGTTAACATTATTTCAAAATAGTCAATAATAATATAAAATATAGACAACATTAAGAGAAAATTCTAATTAACATAATCAAGAATCTTTTCCTTATCCGTCAAATGTATCATTGAATGTTTGTATTTGACAACCACCTTTAATTTGTTATATTATTTAGTTTTTTGATGAACATTTTCTTTGTTATTTTAGATTTCATAGTAAATTAATATTTTTATTTTTCTATAATAAAAGTTTTGTTCACTTTTAATAATCAAAAAGTTTACATATTAAATAATTACTATTTTTTGTATAATTTTTATTTTTTAACATCTTTTATTTGTGTTGTTAGCGTTTTTAGCTTGGACTAAGCAAAGATTTATTATTCATTCATTTTGTAAATTATTTTTATTTTTAGTATATTAATATTAACAGATATTGATGATATTATTTTTAGTTTGAATATATCTTTACTTATCATATCTATATTTTAAATTTAATTATGTGTCAAAATTATAATTTTCTAAGTTAAAATTTTTATTTATAAAAGTCACTTATTTTGCAAATTGCATTGAAACCTAAAGTTGTTTGATGTTGCACAATATTTAATATTTTTATTATTTATATTAAAATATTTTTTTAAGATTCAAAACTTTTAATAACAAGAAATATTTTTTTATTAATGTAAATGCTTTTTATATTTTGATCCCATGTGCTATTTTATTTGACAATGATATTTCTTCACAATACTAAAAGCCATATGTTTATTAAATAAAATTAATTTCATATTAAATATTACAACATTTATTGTGTGTTACATCCAATATTTGACAAAGGATAACATATTTTTGAGATGACTTAACATATTTATTAAGCACTTTTTGGTACAATAATTTAGTAATGATGATCTTAGTTTTTAATTCCTTTTTTATCTATCTTTATTTTTTTATAGAGTACTTTTCATTTATTATTAATTATTAGTATTGTTTTTGGCAACTTGCTTTGTGCAAAATCTTTAACCTACTTAATATTGTATATTACTATTTTGTTTTATATCTCTCAGCGATAAAGTTTTCTCTTCAAAAAAAATATTTTGTTTCCAATAATGAAATCAATCAGTGAAAATGCACACAAACGTCATTTTGTTTGTTAAACTATATTTTTTTCAATTAAAATTTAACAAATATGTAATGTATTATTATAAGTTTTAAAATATATTTAATATAATTAAAATCATTTAATATTGAAGGTACATATTTTCTTGTGAAAAATATCTTTTGGTGTAATCTAGATTGATGATCAAATAAATTTTAGTAAAAGAATTTGAGTATAGACAAAAAATATATATTTTATAGCTAAATATTTAAATTAATCAAAATAATGAATAAAATCAACGAAAACAGTTTCAATATAGGAAAAAATAACAATAGTCACATTGAAATTATAAAGTTAACATTAAAAAGCAAATATATCTAATTTTTTTGGACATTTCAAATGATAAACTTATATTAATGAATTATGAAAAATAAATTGAAGCGCAATGAAGTTAATAGAAAATATCAAATTTAAATAAAAAATAAATGCTATTGTAAAAAAGTTACAATAAATGTTAGGGCACATCAAATATGACAAGAAGGTCCATTAATTTCTATCATAAATAAGAAAAAAATCATAATCTATCACATAATGTAATAAAACTTTTTAGGATTTAAAAAAGGACATAGTAAAGTTTACCAAATATACATGAACTTTAAATTATTTAACACAATTTTTAAAAATGCAAAGAAAACTATTTTCCCAAATAAAGCATTTAAAATTGTCAAAGCATAAAGAATATTGAATTTAAAAACAAATCAGAATATAGGAATAAAAAATATGCTATTATAAATAAGAAGGATAGAAATATATTTTGCATTGAGCATAAAAGACTAAAGTAAAACATGGTTTTAGTATATTAAGAAACAAGCATGACATATTACAGTTATCCTAAATTATTGGAAGGATGAAAGATTATCTCATCCTAAGTGCGACAAACCATACTATTATGTAAGCATACGAATTTTTAGGTTATTATGTGGAACAAATTTTCTCTTTTGTTTTGATAAGACTATCATATTCAATGTAAATCTTATACATGCTCATTTAAATAATAACAACAAGCATATAAATTTGTTTCAAAGTAGGAAAGAAAAAGCTTCTTGAAAAAAAATTTAAAGATATTATTTTTTAATAAGAAATTCTATTCAAAATGCACCATAGTATAGAACTATAATAAAACCAAAGCTAGATATGATTACTATGTTCATGACTGTACCACAAAAAAGGGTATCACATGATTCTTGTTATCTAAATATATTAAATAAAGTAATGTTTTTAAAAGAATAGTCTATGCTACTTAACTTTTTGATATTGGCTATTTCTTTTAACTATTATTTTTAGTCAAAATAGTTTGTGGTCTAAGATAGACTTAAAAAAATAGGACTAAAACAATTATTTCATATAAGAAAATAAAAGTTTATTTTCATTAAACATTTTAGTTTTCAGTAAAGTGAAAAAATATCATACTTTGGTGTTTCTTGAACTAAATGAATAAGTAGCCATGTACATTACATGTTTCATAAATTAATCTATTTTCCTTGACTATCTTGAAAAAGGTTTTTTAATTGCATTTTAGTATTGTTTAAATAACCTTTACTAAAAATATATTGGAATTTTAATAATTAAATAGTAAAAAATAATGCTAATGTTTAGTAATAGGAACCATTCGTGTCAATAATGCCTAAAACATGTTGGATGCCATTAAAGGGTTTGGAACGCATGTCCATAAACGTTTGAACTAGCTACAGTACTAGGTAGGATTGTGAAAATAGTTTATATGGTTCCTACATCAAGTTTTTACTTTGTATCATCATATATACTGTATTGTTCTTCATTGGCATCATGGGTGATGACTTTTCGACCGAACTGGAGGGTAGCCAACCCTGAATAAGATGATTTAGATGATAATGCAAAAAATTGCAAACGAAACAATTTGTTTCGTTTAAAAAATCTAGAACAATCAATGCTATATTTTCATGTATTATGCTTCTAAATTATAGCGATAACCAAAATTGTGTGGTTGCATAATTTCGTGATTTAATTATCCCATCTCCTAAATATTTTTATAAAGATAGATAATATCCTCCATTTGATCATGCAAGTTCACGTTCACACTGTCTATGGTTATTCTACACATAGGATCGAAATCTAGTCAATTGATTATGATTCAAATCTAATGATCCCAATCAAATCCTATTTCAAAATAGCACCAATCAAATCTCATCCATCGATCATGTAGCTTTCATAATCAAAGATACGAAAATAGTATGACCCTAAACTAGAATCTTTTATTTAAATGATTATTTTTTATTAAAGATACGAAAATAGTATGAATAATAAGGTCATTTTACCCATTAGGTGAGTACTTTTAGTTGATAAAAAAATGTCTATGAATAATAGAATTTTTGAAAAATATGGATTAATGAATCTTTTTACGATCTTACCAAAATTTTCAAGCCATGACATTGAAGGCATTTGTGGCCTATGATCATTTTGGGTTTTATACACTACTTCTCTTAGTATTCAAACTCCTAAAATTTGTTTTCTTTTCAAATCAACAAAGTAATATTTTAATTATTCCTATATGTTTTAATTAAGATACCTATGCTTGATTAATCATTTTTAATTTTATGTTACCTGCTATGTTTCTTCTATTGCTATTTTATATCATTGTAAGTTGAAGTATCATTTTTCTTTTATTTCGTTGTTGTAATGGTTCAGCTTACAATTTTCTTAGCAAAATACTTCTATCGAGTATTCATTATTACTTATTTTTACCATGGGTGGGTGAAAGTTTGTTTTATGTGATATCACCTAAAAATCATTTGTAGACATTTTAATTTTTATTGGTTTTCTTACTTCATAATTTTTATAAAAAATTATTATAAAAAATTTATATAATTTAAATTAAATTTGAAATTTATACAAAATCGCTTTTAGATGTTTATTCAATCATTTTAAAAATGCTTTTAAACTATGTTTTAATATATTTTTGTAAGAAATAGAAATTTGTATTTCTAATTATTCACCCATACCTTACTGAATGAAACTTCATTTGACATCATAACAAAATTCTCTTTTTTTGAGAAGAAATCTTTTAATAGATCCATGGCTCAAATTATTTTTTCAACAAGTTTAGGCAAAGAAGGTTCTAACGATAGGCCTCTGCTCTTTTGTGATAATTTTTATCTCTATTGAAAACTAGAACAAGTAATTATTTAAAATCTATTGATAAAGTAATATGAGAAATAATACAAACTTTTTCTAACATTCTCACCAAAAAAATCTCATACAATGTTTTTTTACATAAATAATTTTGTAAAACAAATAAAAAAGTGAGTATAAAGTATAATTAAATGATAAAATCATAAATGTTTTTCGTTTTTTTTGAATACTAGTAAATTTAATTTAATTATGAGTTTAAAAAAAACTTATAAAATTTGGCATTAGTTAGTGATGACTTATGAAGGATCATTTGAGAAGAATGAAATAAAAAGTTTTCTGAGGTAAAGAAGGCATTGAAAATATCTTTGAACGAGTCAAAAGTCATCATCACAAGTGAAAAGAAGGAAAATAATGGACTCTTCCATATGATGGCTAGAAAATAAAATGAAGAGAGTACATCTTGAAGTGAGGAAGAAAATTAAATTAAAGAAAATTAAGGTAAGAATTTACTTTATGTTTGCAAAAATATGAAAAGTCTAATAAAAAATAAAACGACTTTAAAAGAGAATATAAGGAACATGTAATTTGTTATAAAATAATTAGAGAGAGGGCCAACATATTTAAAGAGTATGGAAGGGCTCGTGATTTAAAGTAAAAAGTTAATAAGAATGTATCATTAGTTAAGGAATTGTGTGACCTCAAATACTTAGTCTACTTACTCATCTTCAAAAAAAAAAACTAATTAGTAGACAAGTTTTGTTTGAAGATCTTATATACATAAGTACGTTGACATTTTATATGTTATAATCATAAGTTTACATGGCACTATTTCATACAACCCAATAATAATTTACCTACATGTAAGATTAGAGCTAATATATATTTGAAATTTTCAACTTTTACATGGAGAGTAAAAGAAAATAGTAACATTGTTAAACATAAATACATTGAACCCAAAATGGCTTAGCTTCTCAAACCTAATAACAAATATCAAGTATTATGCATATAAACTTTTATTATTAAAGTTTAATTAAAAACATTAGTTTAGACATAAATAAAGAAAAAATAAAATTTAAAATATTCAAATGAAATAAATGGGGAAATATAATGTAGTTCAAAAAAATTGAAAACTTTAAAACTTATTTAAGTTTATCATAAAGAACAAATTAAATTTGAAATTTTGATTGATTTTAGAATTACTTTTATCATAATAATTAATTATTTTTTAACATTTTCCATAAAAAATGATAAGATATACCTTACATAATATTTTATTGTAATTGTTATAAAAAAGAACTAAAACAATTTAAAAGGAATTGTATGAGTTGACCCTAAACTATCCAACAAAGTGTAATTAGAAGGATGTGATTTTTTTTAAAAAATAAACAAGTTCATTATTACATAGAAAATTAAGTTTTTAAAAATACTTTAATAATAGTTTTGTATGAGTTGGTCTTTTTTGTAAAGTCTGATACCATTTAATAATACCATTATCAATTTTTGTACCATGTGTAAGATCTAAATTTAGCCATCATACCAAGATTTAGAACTAATGATTTTGATCAGATACTTTTTTTAAACATCCCCATCAAATTCCATTTGTTTGATGGTATAGTTTTTAGAAAAATTTAGTCTCAGTTCATTACGTTCAAGTGATTTGTGCACAACATCTTTTTTAGCTACTTTTTTTAGCCTTTAGAATATTTTCTTTAAACAACAATTTTTTAACTAAATTTAAAAAATAGGTTAAATAATAATGATTATTTGTCATGTTCGGTAAGTACATTTAGTCCTAAATTTTTTTTATAAATAAGAGAAATTTTTAACGAAATAGATTGATCAATTTTTACCTAATTTAAGTAAAATTTTCAAGTCAGCATATTCAAGTTGTTACTAACCCAAAATAATTGTTGCAACTATAGCTACTTGCTTCACTCACCAAACTCATAATTATAACTTTCTTCTTAAGTCAATTAAGTTATTAATTTTTTCTATTCATAATTAGTTTAATTAAGATACTTTTGCCTCATTAACTATTTCATTAAGCATAAGAATTTGGTTGCATTAATTTTGATCATGAGACCATAGTAACTGATTTTTTTGGTTTTGTTATTGTGAGAGTTTAGCCTACCTCTCTTTTAATGAATGTTTTATGTTGAGTGTTTTTTCCTAAATTTTGTTAGGGGTGAATGGAGGACTTTTTTAGGCTAAATCACCTAAATATCATTGCTATATATATTAGTTCTTATTGATTTTTTATTTTACATTATTTTATAAATTATTTTTATTAAAAAATTAAATTATTTTGAATTAAATTTTAAATTTTTATAAAATACTTTTAAAACTTTTTTTAAAATTTTTTTGTAAGAAACATAAATTTTTATTCCTAATAATTGAACTCTTTTTTGTAGATCTAAACTTTATCATATGCATATTATGAAGTACTATTTACTGAGAGAGCGAGATAGTGCTGAATTATTAGGAATAAAAATTATTTTTAAATAGAATATTTTACAAAAAACTTTAATATATTTTTTTATTAAACTTGAGTATATCTTTAAAAGTGAAGTTTAGCAAATATTAATTTTATTTTAATGTCAACTCTTTTAAAATATGCTGATTTTTTTTAAAAAAAAATTTTAAGAAAATTACGAAAAAATATTAACAAAAAAAATGGTAAATGAATATTTTTCAAGTGTACAACTACCCTCAAGAAAAACAAGCAAAACAGATAACTAATATAAGAATTTTGCTAAATCATAGGTAGGTTAAAGTATTACAACAACAATACAATAAAAATTTACTACTATAGCCATGCAACCAAACAAACTTAGAAACAAAATAAAATAATTAAATTATGTTAAATTAAAAAAAATTAATGAAAACAAAAACATAATGCCTGAAAAATGTTTAGTGAGGTACAATTGTTTTCAATTAGTCAATTGGAATTAAAAAAATGGACAACTTCATTAATTTTTGAAGAAAGTACACATTATGAGTTTTGTACATGAAGGACAAAGCATAAGGATGTGATGATGATCATTAGGTGCTAATGGCTTGAACAGCATCAGTTGAAAATTTTTCTTTAAATTTTATAAATAAAATTTTTTCAAGAATTCACATATTTATAAACATTTTTCTAATTGCTAAAAGTACTTATAAAACTACTCAATAAGTCATTACTAATAAATTATAAAAATCCCAATGTTTTGAAAAAATGCCTAAAAGAGACATTCCCAAGAACTGCTCGATTAAACGGCTCCTAGACCATTTGATCTAAAAAATGGTAGATGAGATGGCTTGGATTAAGCAAGCATTGTTTGATCTAGACCAATAGAACTAAATTGTTATCTAATAGCTAGATTTAAATCTTATATATGGACAAAATTTGAAATGTACAAGCACAAAATTTCATATCCGTATATGAATCTATCTAGTTGTTTTTAAAAGTCTAATGAGAATAAGATCATTTTAATGAAAAATTGCATGAACAAATGATGAGATAACTCCAATAATTTTGAGAATAGTCATGCAAAATGGTTGGGCATTTTTGTTTCATACTGCATGAATTATGGATTGTCATTGTTTGGTGTTAGTGATACCCTAGTCTTCTCTAAAGTGATTTCTCTAATTATTTGACGAGTTGTGTATTGAACAAAAATTATTTGATGAATTATGGGGTTAGTTTATCGATCTCACAAGCCCAACATAACATATTTTGGAGCTATGTTCTAACATTGCATTTTCCATATTATTAGTAATAGGTTCTCCTTTTTTATTATTTTAATTATATTATTAGTTTTACTAGTTATTTATTATAATTATAATTATTTCTAAAATAAGCTATTGATATAATATTTCCAAAGATACAATCAAGAATAAAGTACTTTTTTAGATGGTTGAGATATGGTAAAGATTTTAGAATCTTAATAATTTAAAAAAAAAATTATATTTAAACAAAATTTAGTCTTTATGCCTTCAAAGAATGATTTTAATCAAGCTTAATATTTTAATCAAAATATTATTGTAATAACTATAGCTAAATTAAAAATATTATCTTAGTTATTTGTCACTCCAACCAAGATGATTATGATAGAATTTCACCTTCTCTTCTTTTGTTTTTTAAATTTTCCCATGAACACAAGTATCATCTATCTAAAATCTTAAAATTTTCTTAAATGGATTCATTAGTAATTCTTAGTGTTTATGATCATAAAACAAAACACGATGATGTAGGTCATCACAAAAATCTCTCCCACTTGATGATAACAAAACTTTTAAAGGAATTGATCAAAATATAAACTATTTATAAAAGTAATGTGCATGACAATTAATGCTCCACCTTCATGTATGTCATGACTAGAGTAATGCTCCAGCTTAATTTACACTTATTTTAATCTTTTAATTTCAATTCTTCTCCTCTTTGACATCACTTAAAGAGTTTTAATATACATTTAGTAAATTGTTGACAAATTTAGAATTTTGTAAAATTATCAACAAACTCAATTTTTTCTTTATGTCTATTTTGTTCAAATTATACTTTTATCCTGTGGTGTGGTGTACAACTTCTTTTAAATTAATTTAATTCTTTCTTTATATCTGTTGCCAACATTTACTATTTCTACTATCTTGTGTTATGGATGAATTCAAATTAATTGCAAAAGCTTAATGTTTATTTTTAGGTTAAGGTTTAGCACAAATCATAATTTTATCTATAACTTATTTATTTGAAAGATCATTATTAAATTTTAAAGTTTTAAGATTTTCTTCAACTGCTTTCTTTTTTCTTACTTTTTTTTATTTTCTAAACTTAATTTTTCAAATCTTATTTATAATGTACAATACTTGATTTTAGTTATTAAATTTAAGAGCAAAAACAATTTTAACTCCAACATATTTAGGATAATTATGGTACTATTTTTATTCATATAAAGTATTTTTTCCAAACGACATAAATCCTTAAAATGAAACAATAGAAAGAGGCTATTATGACCTTACAACAAAATAAACTCGGCAATGGAATAAAATAATTTGATAACACAAAATATAAGTTACTACACACAAAAGTCTTATACTTAAATGAAAGCTTAATGAAGCACAAGTGTTTTAATTACATGAATTATATTTAAATAAATTAAGAACTTAGCATATTTTAGAACAAAGTAGGGATAATTAATGAGACAATTGAAATGTGCTTGATAAAAAAGAGTTAATGAGCATCAAGCACTAAACGTTTCAATATAAAGGCTTGAAAATTTTCTTAAGATTTTATAAAAAACTTGTTAGTTCATCATGTTCAAGGATTTACCTATTTATAAATATTTTCTAATGACTAAAAACACTTGCCAAATTGACGAACTCATCAGTGATACTTTAATTAAAAAAATCTACCATACTTTTTAAGTAATAAATTATAAAAATCACAATAATTAAAAGACACTATGTCGGAGCTACTTGATCGGAAGGCTCTTGGACCATTCAATAATAAATACTTCTCAATTATGGATTAGAATAAAAAGTGCTATTTGAAAAATATGATTTTATCTAGACCGTTACATTTGAATCATAATCTAATGGTTAGAACATGCTCTTAGGTGTGGATAAATCATGGATTCTGAGATAGCAAAATTACTTGATTGTATAGAAGATCAAAATAGTTGCCCTTAAATGGTGCATGAGATTAGAATCATTCAATCATATAATTGTCCAAATGGATATAAGTTTTAGTCCCATATTAAATAAATGATGGATTATCATTGCTTTATTAGAGCTTTCCTACATCACATAATTTGCAAATCTTTTAAGGTTGCTTATCGCCTGCTTTGCTCCAGATTTAAGTTATATTTGTACTCTTAATTTTTGAATCAAACCAAAGTTGTTTGATGGGTTTAAGAGTTATTTTAGCAACATGACAAGTACTACTAGCCGTAGTCAGGTGTTATGCTCTAATTGATGGTTATGATAAGCATTACAAGCTATATTCAGGCACTATGCCCTAATTGATGGTTTTGGTTCTTTTTAGTAATATATTTTTAAATTATTTTAATTATATTATTATATTGTTACTAATTAGTTTTATAATTAAAATACACTTTGCAACAGCTTTTTGAAAGAGAATTTTCAAAAGAATGATAAGATTGGAATGGTTATTTGGATGGGAAAGATAAGATTAAAATTTTAGAATCCTAATACATTTCTAAGATGATTAATTTAAATTAAATTTAAAATAAATCTCTTTGTTAAATTTAAGTCACATCTTTTCTTTTTTTTAGTTCTCCCATGAATACAAATATCAGTTTTCAAAAATCTAAAAATTCATACAAATAAATATGCTAGTAATTCTTAGGATTTGTTGTTATCAAGAAAAATTTCATGACTAAATGTCAAGAATATAACATATTAAACAATCCAATACTCAGTGAAATGATCATAAAACTATTAACTATCATTTGATAGTCACATTATCTCCTTTCTACAACAGTTTTGGATGATTCCAACCATTTATGGGACCATGTAGTACCCACATGAAACAATCTTATTTACCTCAAGGCTTTACCATTCCAAAAATGCCCTTAGGATGTAGTCTATTAAATTTTTAAGAATATTAAATTTCTTATGTGACATAGATATTGACTTTAAACAATATTAATTTTTTGAGAAAGTTAAATCCGCCATTAAGAGGTGACAGACCTTTCTTCCTTAAAAAAGCATCATATAATAACTTCATTAAACTTGTTCCTTCTCCTTCTTGAAATGCACTTTTATCTGGTTTGTTTCCCTCTTCTCAACCTTTATAACAAATTTCCATTTCACTCCCAACTACAATATCTATGTTATTAGTTGCTTTTCTGTAACAATTCTCCCTTTTTGGTACATAATTTTTATTTTTTTTATATCCCTTGTGGCAAAAACCTTATAAAGACTACATTTTCTTACACATTCTATTGCAAATACTTTTGAAAGATTTTTTTAAGAAATTTCATAAAAACACTACTCCTGGTGTTACTTATCTAATTAAATAATTCATATATCTCTAACATCATTTAACCCTTTTGTTATTTTTCCTTAAAAAGTCACTTTAAATTAAATTAATATTATTTTCATGTTGGTATTTTTTATGACATGTCTAGTTCAAGTCGAAATAAAATTATTATTTAGGATTTCTTTTCATTTGTTCTACCATATTTGACTTCTCATCTGCATCATTTGTTCTTTCAAATTACAGTTTTTGTGATCTTATACAAAAAAATCCATATGCAAATTTCAATTCATCACATTTAAAATAAATTTTAAAATGCACTTACATTTATTCAACAAATATTAAATAGATTTTAAAGCTTTTTCAATATTTTTTAAACTTCTCCATGTATAAGAATTCAATCATTCAAATTCAAAAAATGTGGGAATTTCTATAAAGAGTCATTTCCTCTAAATCCCAACTAGTTACTAGTTAGTATAACTTGACCATTATACATTCAACATGAGATGCTATTCTTCCTTATTTTCTTGATTTCTCATGTTAAGAGGCCCATTATCCTTTCCTCATGAAACAATCTTGGATGCATCACCGTGCTATAAATGTTGTATTAGCAACAACTTTTATTAAAACTGAGAGATAAAATACATGATGTGTTCGTTCTAATGATAATGGAAAAACTATGTTGTAAGCAATTTCATAATTTATTTCAATAATCTACAAAGGAACAAAATTCTGTCTTTAAATATCATCATTTTCCAAACATTATAATGCATTTAGACATACCTTTGTGAATACATGATCCTCTTCTTAAAAGTCCACTTTCTAAACTATCTTTTCAAAATTTTCGTGGGGTAAACCTATTCTTTATTAATTCATGTTTTCACGATGTGGTCATTCTTAATAGTTTCTAAACTTACATGTATATCAAGAGGAGTACTCTTCATTTGTTCATTTCAGTATAACCATAATTATTATAGAATATTATATAATCATATGTAAAGTGTCATCTCTATGTTAGACTAATAATTATTATTGTATAAGAAAATTAATTAGGAGTCAAATAATTATCTTAGCTACATCAGAAGCAAAATTTTCATAACCTTAACATGTTCTTAAGTCTTTTAAATATTCTATTTCAAAGATTTCTTTTTTTATCTTGGAATCTTGTGTTAAACATTAGTTGACTATAATATGCATCAAACAACCTTTTATAAAAGATGAAGTAACTTTGTAATCCTTATGTAATATAATTTTTTTTTCCATGACACATGTCTTACTACTTTTTTCACATATATTTGACTTATTATTTGAAAAAACAAATGTTACCTTAATAGGGAACATAAGAATTTTTATGGTGGATAACCTCATTTTCAATTAAGTTTAATTTAAAATCTCTACTTAAAAAAATTTTTCGTTTAACATTCCTCACATCACTAAGCTAGCTTAAGACAATAACTTCTTGCTATCAATATGCCACAATGATTGACATAGTAAAGTTCCTATTTGTTATGGATATAGCATATATTATTAAATTATCTATCTAAATAGTTAATTTAGCAACCTTTATGTTATACATTATACAATGTTTCTCACCTTAAAACTACCGAACCTACTTTTACTTTTCTATATGTGATAAGATCTCAAAACCAGAATTCCATAATAATTGAAGCCATTCTAATAATCTCAATGTCCAAATTTATTTATTATCAACCAATTATATTTAAAAGATTACATATGTTTCATTAATATGAAGCCCAAATATGAAAACTTAACCATATTTTGATTATAAAATTACATCAGTAAGTAGATAGGAATTAAAGATTAGAAACAAAGTTAACGAAAGCTATCTCATCACAATATTATTCAAATAGATAAACCAATTAGCAATTTATTGAAAAGAACTTAGTTGTAATGGAATCTATGAAAGTGGAGTTTGGTCAAATTATGCATCAAAACTAAGAAGTAGATTTAGAAGACATGGATGGCTTTGGAAAACTAAAATTGAATGACAAACAAAGATTTTGGTATGGCAAACTTTGTAGATTTCTACTTAAACATTATTATAGTTTGAGGATGTAGACAAGATTTTGTTCATCAAGGATTATACTGATTAACTTCTAGTCTTGTATTTTTTCAATAGACTATGACTTTTGTAAATGATTTGGTATGAATGTGGGTGAAGGATTTGAGATGAACATAATTAGTGAGTTTTTCTACTTTCTCAAATTGCAAGTTAACTAGGGTAAAAACAAAGGTATCTCTGATCTTAAATAAAGTACATAAATGAGATGTTAAAGCTTGAAAAATAAAAAAATGGTAGCATCAAAGGAGTTAGTATGGAGTGAAAATCACCTTAGAGATTTAATCTTAAGAGACATCCCTTTTGGAGTAAAACCCAATGTCTTTTTTTAAAAAGAAATTTTATATGTTGCATCGATTTTAAAATTTGTACCACAAAATACAAGTAAAGCTTTGAGGAAAGAATTTTTTTATTTGTCCATACTAGATGGTTTCAACTTGTTTGTGGGAGTGAATGTTTTGGAATTAAATGATAGGCTAAGTGACCACATTATTGTGGCAAAAAAGTGGGTACTCAAAAATAAAAAGTAAATGATCATGTAGGTTTCATTCAAAATAAAGGAATGCTAGTAGAAAATGGTTATAATTAAGTGGAAGGATTAAGCATAGAAGGAATACTTGAGCAAATGGTAAGGTTGATGTCAACAAGGTCATTTTTAACTTTTTCTTATTATAAGTTACTTAAACTATACCAAATGGATGTTACGAACACCTCCTTAAATGTTATTTAAGAAAAAGTGTATGTAGAATAATTGAATTTCTTTCAACATTGTCTTCATCAAAATCTTGTGCATAAGCTATTGAAAGAATTGTATGAATTGTAGCATGAATAAAGATCATTGTATGACATACTTAGTAGATATCTACTCAAACATTATTTCAGGATGTGAATGTAGATATAACTTTGTTCACCATGAACTATGTTGATGAACTTCTAATAAAAGATTATGTAGAGGATACCATATTTGGATCAACCAACTTGGACTCATGTGAATGATTTAGTAAGCTTATGGGTGTTGGATTAGAGATGAACACATGGGTTATGTCATCTATTTTATCAGACTGAAAGTTGAGTAGGACAAGAAATGTATCCTTTTATTTTAAATAAAATATATAAATGAGATGTTAAGATAACTTGATCTTAAGAAACTCAAATGCATTTCTACTTTCAAGAGTCCACTCCATACTATTAAATAAACATAAGAAAGGAAAACAAATAGATTTCTATGTATACCAAGGGATGATATGTTCTTTACTTAAGTATAAGATGACCTAACAATGAAATTAGTATGGGAATTCTTTGATCAATTTTAATCAGGCCCTAAGGACTTTCATCTAGAAGCTATAAAAATAATTCTTTTGGTGCCTAGTTGACACAAAGATATTAAGGTTTTTGTATCCCAAATTTCAATTAAGTCATGACTTAACAAGATATGGCTATAAAGATCATGTAGGTTCTCAAATAAATAAGAAAAGCATTGTAATTAATAACTTTTTGACACCTCTTCAACTCATTTTCTAGCAAAAAAGGAAAAAGAATTATTGCTTTAGCAACAAATCAACCACAATATATTGTGTTGAAAGTATTTTAGTAAAAGTTTTTAGTTTGAAAAGGCAATTAGATAATATGGGATTATAATTACAAAATTTCCCAAAAAATATTTTAATTTGAATGTCATTTGTCTTACTCAAAACCCTATAAAGTACTATAGTCTAAACAAATTAATTTTTTGCACCATTTCATTAGCGACCATGTAAAACGAAATATGGTAGACATTCAATTTGTTCTTAACAACAAGCACATTAGAACCTTAATAAAACTTCTTAATAAAGATTTACTCCATAGAACTAGATGATTTTTTTACAATGAAAAAATAGGGATAAATTAAGCTTGATTTTAAGAGAAGTTCTTTGAGTTAAGGGGAGCTCATCTATATGCTCCAATTACCTTCAAATCTAACTTCACTTGATAATATCCAGAAAATATTTTCTTGTACTACATTTAATTACATTATCATAAGCATAGATGGCAAGTAATCATAAAAAAGAGGTTATTGGTACCAAGAGGAATACTCTAAGATATTTTGATGTCAATAATCTAATTAAATAGCATACTAATTGATTATGTAGCTTTGCTTGTAAATATGATAGGTGAACAACGCTGGAAAGAGATTAAGTTTGGAAGAATATGAGAATTACCTAGATATATCGATATAACCATGCGTGGAATAAGAATTAAAAGGTTTTTTTTGTATGGTCAAGCATCAAAGTGTTTTTTTTTGTGTATGAGACTTCCTTACCTTACAAATTGGTATAATAGACAGGACTTATTATCACGTTGTCCATATATTAAAGATTACTGTTATGGTTTTTTTACCATTTTCTTTTATTGTAATTACATACATTTTGTTTCATGTGATAGTTTTTCTATTATTTTAAAAATTTCATAATTAGTGAATCTTTTACCACATTTTAGTTGCACTTACATCTTAATGTTGTACTGTTCTTTCTTATGACTTGTAATTTTCTTTTACAAAAGAGATAGTAATCATTATTGCATTATTTTGATGATTTTTTGATGTGTGATAATAATCATTTTTATAATGTAAATTTTTTTATGTTGATGAATTCCTTTTATCATATTTTATTATTTCTCTTATCCTATTATTGCAAACTTTTTTATCAAGCTTATTTTATAAAAAATATCTTTTATTGACCCTAAGTAGAAATATAGCTAAGAATTTTAAATAACTCATTAAAACATTAACTTGAAGAGTTTCTTGCTTTTTTTTATAGTTTTTAATATTTGATAGATATTTCTCTTTTATATGTGCTAACCTTATCTTTCAATTACTAAAAAAGTTTATTTTCCACTTAATAAAGGTTTTTTTTAATTATTTACTTAAGCTAGAACTATTAATCATGAAATTCTTATGTTTTTGAAAAAATTTTCTTTTGATAGTACTTTTCAAGCATTACTTCTCAACGTTTTGCTTTCTTTGTATTTTCATAATTTATACATTTTCAAATCACAGTATTCATGTTAGCTCATTTATTGAAATCTAAATTATTACTATAAATTTTACTTAAACTATTTGCATAAGAATCAACATTTTTATAAACAAATTTTCTTCATTGTTTCACTAATTGAATTCTATTAATATATAATGCACATACTAGATATTATTTTTTAAAAAAGTTTTAGTACCTTCATAATTTAGTTTTTTTTATTATGTTTTAAGAATTAATTTTTTTTCATGATTAACTGAACAAAAAAATATTTAGCATACTATGCATCTAGTTTTTAACCACATAAAAATACTTATCGTTAAATGCCCTTTAATGTTTTATATTAATTTAATTCTTTTTTGCTCCAGCATATTAAATTTTTATTTTATTTTTTGTGATTTTTTATGTGGACTATTACATGAAGTTATTGGATACCCTTTATTCATTAATTAATTTTTTATAAGTTTTTTCTTTCAATAAAACATTATCAATCATTATGAGATATTTTTATAAATTTAAAATTTTAATTATGTTGATGAAATCTTATATTTTATGAATTTGTTTTGCAACTCCTATTTTTCTAGTTACATATTATGTATGTAATTTTTATATATCATATTATATGAGGTATAATATCTTATATTATTTTTATTTTTCTACATATTTTTGTTTTCCTCTAACGTATTTGTAATTATGGTACTATTGACAAAACATTTCTTTTTTCATTAAATGATAATTATAAATTTTCTAAGAAAACAAAAATTTTTAACTATTTGAAAGAAAAATTTATCATAAAAGTTAGAATTGAAATCAATGAAATTATTAAAGTGAAAAAATTTATTAAACAATTTGAAACATTAAATTTATTTATAAATTCTATCGAAAATAAAGTGTTGCACCCCTCAAGTGTACAAAATATATTATTTTTAAGGATAGGTCTAAATTTTAAAATATTCTAAAATCATTTAAAATGTTAAAAAGCTTATGATATTATAGACAATTCTTATAATGTTGTATTGAGGTATCATAACTGAAAATATAACCAACAAAGTAGTGTAATTAAAAATAATTATAGAATTAAAAAAAATAATTAGTAATATAACATGTCATAAATCAAGGAATATAAGTTCTAAAAAATAAATAATATTATATAATGAATCGTAATAAATACTTGAAATTTAAAAATAAGTTTAAAGTTTTAATAAAATAATAAACTGAGAATCATAATATCATAAAGCCAAAAAAATTAGTAGAAGATAAAAGTGTGCAACAAAAGTTAGCTCCTTAACTCAACATTATCAAAACAATGATCAATCTTAATAGTTATTATTATCTAGATAAAACACTACAGGCAAAATATATGCTGTGCAATCATTTTAAAACTTTTTTATCTAATCCGAAAGTCGTTAAATATCAATGAATAAAGGCATTTTAATGTCTTATGGCTTCTTTATATTGACCTTAAGTATCATTGTAGATGGGCTGGTTGTACCTATTTGTTGCAAGAGTACACTAATTATTTAATTGTTATATAACATTGCTTTTAAAAATTTCATTATAAATAATTTTTTTTAAACTTATTTCACTTTTCATGTGGATAATTTTGATAACTAAGTCATAGATAGTTTTTGTATATTAAATATTCAATTATCATAATTATTTTTATATGTTTCAATATTATTATTTTTTAATTACAATAAACAAGATGTTTCTTTACTTACATTATTATGAAACTTTGTAATGTATTGTATAAATTTCTCCAATATTTTAAACATAATTTTTATAAATATTACCTATTTTTTGTGTTTTTTTACTTTTTCTATTTAATGTTAGCTTATCTTATTTAACCAACTAATATTTCAAACTAAACATTCCTTTCAATATTTAAATAATTTCAATAATGATAAGCTATTTATTAATTGTATCAATTAGAAAACTCTTTGTTGAGCTTATTCTTATTTATTATCTTAATTATATACAAAGTAGTTATGATTCTATAATTTTTTCATATGATATAATTTCTTTCAATATTTTGTATCAATAATTTAAATATTGTTTTACATCTATGATATTTTTGTTCTAACTGAAATGATTTCAAATAACATCTAATTATTTAATTTATATAATCACATTTATGTTTACATGTCCAATTTCTTATATTTCTTAGCTTATATCACACAAACTAAATATTTTGAATCATTAAGATTTTCTTGTTTAAATATTTAAAATAAAAAATTTAATTTTAATATTTGTTTGACAAATTAAGGAAAACATTTCCAAAATTGAATATTTTCACATATTTTTGTATTAAGAAAACTTTTCTTAGAAAGTATTACTAATTTTTGTATATAAAAATTTTGAAAGAAAAAAATATGAAAAATAGTTTTTGCAAAAATATTAAACATATAGATTATATGTGGTTAAGTATTTTACTAAATTATTGTTTTTTATATATTTATCAATTCTTTGATTTTTTTGTTTGCAATGAGATGTTTTTATTACTTGTCTCTCGAGGAATTGTTTTACTATGTTTTCAAATATTAGAATTACTTATAGTGCTTTTATAGGATATTGGTACATTTTTATGTTTTTACATTTTTACAAGCTTATGAAAAATATATTTTGAACTAATTATTTTTCATGTGATAATTTTTTTAAAATCTATGACTTTCTTATTTGTAATATTTAATATTTAAATTTAAAGAAAAATTTACCCCTTTTGAACGTATATTAATGTTATGAAATATTTTATATTTCACTTTTTTAAAACAAGAAATTATTAAAATAATTTTAATATTTATAATAAAAAGTTATATTTTAGTATATTATTTTATTTAGATACTGCCAATGTTGTTTCTAATACATGAAAATTGCTTTGATAAGATTTTTTTTCTTTATTCCTTTTGATCTCATAAAATGAAAGTAATTTGTAATTAATTCGATAATTTTTATTACACGTTATTGGCAATAGTATTGTATATTTTTAATATTTTTTATTTACCAAACTATTCAATTGAAATCTTTCAATTTCTATAGAAATTTTTACTAAACTTTTTTCTTAAAGTTTTGAAATTTATATTTTATTTATTTATTTATGTTATTTATGGACTATATTTTATTGAATTTTTGTTGTCGCTACATGATATAGTGAACATAATGATCAAATATTAAATTATTTAGATAATTTAATAATTATATTTCATTTAATTATTTCAAAATGTTTTCATTAACATGCTTGAGGCATTTTCATTATTATGAAAATTAGTGTTCATTTCAAAGCACACAGTTATAATTACTTGAATCATTTTTAATGTTTCATTGTTTCGCAATTTTTTTATTTTTTTATATTGATAATGTTTTCATGATTTAATTATGTAAATAATTTTTTAATATATAATTTATATTGTTTAATAAATATAAGTGGACTTATTTCATAATGATTTGCCATTTTTTGCATCAAATTTTTTTTATTGAAATGGTATTTAATATATGTTTTTATTACGATATTAAATTTATTATGTTCTACAAAATTCTGTCATTTACTATGTTTAGCATTATGTTTTTCCATCGAATGATCTTCTTTTATTATTTGGCTAAGTTTTGACTTGTTCTTTCATGCAATATTTTTTAATTTTAAGGATATTCTATTTTGCTTATTTCATTTAATGTTTTTCTTAACATTTTAAAGTTGAAGACATTAGCAACATTATTTTTAAAGCATGATGGATTTATAAAATAGTATTATCTTCATAATATTTCGAAAACTATATCAACATACACTAATATTTTAACAAATATATAACAGCAATATTTTTTTGTCGTGAATTTGTACTTATATGCAAGTTTTACAAATATTATCATAACTTATTCATTTAATTTTCTTAAATTTATTACGTACATCTTTGATTGCATTAGCATATTTTCTTCAAATTTATTTTTAGAAATAATTTTCTTTAGCTATTAGGAATTAATTGTTATATTTTAAAAAAATTTCAATCATAATTTTTTTAAAAATTTTATGTTTTTATTAAAATTGAAATATTATTTATTTTTATTCTAAAACAAAATTCATTAGTTAAAATAACTTATGATTAATTAAAAGTTTATTAAATAATAACTAGTTTTGTATTTCAAAGGTAAGAAATATGCAATGGAAATGAAAATATAGCTTAAAGAAAAATAATAGAATGTCATTAAGATAATAAAATGATTCTAAAATTTCATCTCTTAAATTTTTTTTATCATTTATTTGGCAATTTAGGTAAGCCACCGATTATCACATTATAAATAGATTTTTCAACAAAGAATAAAATTATTGTAAACAAAAAGTGTAAACTAATCGAATTTGTAAACAAATGGTAAAACTTTTTTACATAAATCTAGGAAAAGGAAATTTATTATTAAAATTATGAAAATTTAAAATAGTAAAAAATATAAAAACTAAAGTTATATAGGTTATTAAATATATATAGCAATCAATTTATACAACATATAAAAAATAAATTGTCAAATAATTGTAAACATAAGAGATGAGCAAAGTTAAAGAAACGAAAAAAAATTAAAGAAAATAAAAGTAAATAAGAACACAAAATAGATAATATTACAAAAATGTTCATCGCACTATATCAATATAATGTGATAAGAAAATATCTTGAATCAATAAAAAGGTGGGACTAATGAATTCTTGGACTCAAAAAAATGAAGATAGTAGTGCTACAAAATATCTAAAATTAATCAAAAAATAATTTTAGAATTTTCCATAAAATATAATGCCTATATTTAAAAAATTAAAAATATAACAAATATAAAAAAAAATGAGAAAACAAAACATTTATGTATTAATAATAATTTGGTATCATATTAGTTAGAAAAACATGCAATACATAACAATATGATAAATATTTTATTACACATAAAAAAATAGAACAAGAATGATGGAAGAAGAAACTAGGATAGGAATCTGACAACTAGATTTAGGTCTTTCCTTTATGCCACTAAGATAAAAAAAGTGGAGAAAGAGGAAATGAAAAAGAAGCAAGGCCAATATATGCCCTCCACTATAATAGCATGCTTGTGTCCAAAAACTCAATGATGTAGAAAAAAATATTATATTGCCAATTTCATACTTACTTTCATAAAATTATTTAAGTTTTTTATAATAGGAATCCATCTATCAAAAGTTTAATTACCATGTATAAAAAACAATCCTTATACATAAACCATTACAAACTAATTAATTATACAGTTACAATCATGAAAAAAGTATCCTTATATGATTATTAGTAAGTCTCCTATTACAACTTGTCTTATATAAGTTAAGCAAACAAAGAGGTTACATACCCTATATGTTTATACTATTACAATATTCATTGAGCTCAATATTTATTTTAAAAATATGACTAATCATTTTATCCAAAATGATATCATATGTATGCAAATAAAATTTCATGCTTAGTTTTATATTCTAAATTAAGAACAAGAAAATTTTTTGAAGTAACACAAATTCAACTTATTTATCTTTCAACACCCTATTTAAAAAAACCTTAAGATAGATAAACTCAGGTGGATGTGTTTCAGAAAGGTAATGCTTCAATGTTCTATTACGACAATAAGAAGTAAAATTAGGAGGACATTATTAAGATATACATAAGTTTCATTTAAAGTTGATTTAAATGGTTGAATTTTTTTAAGTACTTCAAATTTGCATTTGCATCAAAGATAGTCAAACCTTCACTTAATTTGTTATCATCAATTAAATGTAAACTTGAAGTGTTTAACAATAACATTGATATTTTAAGTCATAGAAATTACTTGATCAAGGGGTCAAGCACCTACTAACACAACTAAGTTCTTTCAAGTATATTATAAATGTGGCCATATAAATCAGTCGCACGAAATATTTAGAAATTTTCAAAGTTGATAACAGTACAGTATGTTTGAGTGTCCTTAATTTGAATGGTCTAATCAAAGTTAATTAAAATGTGTAAAAGAAGGACAATATGATTGATATTTTAGTTGTAAGTAACCATGATAATCCCCAATAAGTAATAATATTCTCATTAATAAAAAGTATAGCTTTTCAAAAAAATTTTAACATTAACATATTAAGAGATTTAGCATAATAATCAAATGGATTCTCACAGGGGGTTAAGTATTTTTATACATTAAATGTGTAATATAAATCATTTTATTGTTTGAGTGTAATTTAAATGCATGTAACTAAAACATAATTATAGATGCTTATGTTCACGATATTGAATGGAAGGGATTGTTTTTTTCAAGAATGATAAGTTTTCATAAGATAACAGTAAAATGGATAAGGATTTTTTAAATTAATTTGATAAATATAAATATAAATCTTATCTTAACAAAATATACCTTATGTAAAATAAAAAGTAAGCCACTAGTAGCATAAGAATTACATCAAAATATGGTAAAATTTCGATAATAAATTGTTTGAAAACTTGCTTTCAAACTAAGCTAGAAATAATCTAGAAGGAGGATTTGACCATTGATAAGCCATTTTTAATATAAATTTATGTTAAAGTAGTTAAATGTAACTACTTAGCAAAGTTATTCATTTGTTTTTGGTTAAAGTATACAAGTCACTTGCAACATTACTCTCTTGTAAGCTACTTGGTCAATATGATGCATAATATGATTATGCCACATAGTCAAGATAGCAAGGCCATGAGTGATTGCTGAAGTACTATTGATCAAGAACAATTTGAGGAAAGCTCATAACAATGTGCTGACATCATGTATGTAATGCAAAATGCAATGATTAAGAGCCATGATGAGGGTAAAAAAAATTGCTAAAAATGAGGGAAGTGTGGCCCAGTGTGACAATGCAAAAAGTAGTGGTTTTGGATAATCATGGTCATTGTAAGAACAAAAAATTGGCTTTGATAAGAAAATAATTAATAGTGAAGATACATATGATAAGAATCCTATAGTTAGAATTGAATTTAGTTCTAATTCCATAAACAAGAAGAATAATGAAGAAAGAACAAAGATAAGGAAAGGAAGTGTAGCATAGAGCCTGCACTATTTAAGTCTACATGCAAACTAGAGCTCCACAATATTGATCTCATATGTCAAACGCAAAATGAAGTTAAGAAAAACCATGAAGGCAAGCAACAAGGAAAGTTACTTCGCATTGTCAAAGAATTAAGACAATTTTGGGAAAACATTTCCATGTGGATATTTACAAAAATTGATCTCGTGAGATTAAATTTGCATGCCATATGTTGTTATAAATATAAGAAAAGATGTCTTTTGAATCCATCCACACCTCACTCATAAAATGGTTTGAAAATGTTTTAAAAATATAACTAGTACAATGTCTGCATGCATAGACTCAAAGAAAATTTATAACACACAAATCTAAGGTAGTTTTAGTATTTGATAAATAACCACAAATCCAAGGTATATCCAATAAATGTCTGTAGACCTTGCGTAGAATAAAACAACATTTTGTCTAATAATTTTATACACCTACAACACAAAAAATTGATAGAACATTGCTAGATATGTGTAAAATGTCAAGAAAAATGCGCAAAAACTAGGTAAATGCATATCGCAAATAATCATTGTTTCAATTCTTCTTATACAAAGTGAAGATTGACCCTAAACATTTATAATAGGCTCAAAATTCATACCAAGAAGGTGAAAAGACCAACAAAATGGCCTATTGAGCCCATTTTTGCCAATGCCTGCATGTGTCGCTCACCGTCAGCCTGGCTATACCTTAGGGATTACATGGTTCACATTTTCTTCAAATAAATCAGTGAATAGGGCTTTAAGGTCTAATCTAGATGTCAAGTTCATATGACATAGAAACACATCTAGATTTGCTACATCAAGTTTACTAGTGCCAATCAACATAAAGCAACATAGTCTAGAGAACTCTTAAACAAACTTAGATCTACCAAACTATGCTGACTTAGAATCCCATTCCACCATGCATTGAGCTAGAACTGATCCATGACACTATTGTTGTCATGTCAGCAAATTGACATGATCTATGACACACAAACGCATATATATCATAGGCACCATAGACATTGCATTGACCCCATGACTCGATCGACAACAAAGAAAGTTCGGTCAAAGTTACAACACTACTGTTGGCATGCCATCTTGCTAACCTAATCCATCAAAATCCAATATGAATATCACATGCAACCCTTGTGGAAACTACCTAATAATGAACTAAAAATAGTGCTTCTTAGAAAGCTATTTCAAAATTACTTAGGCCAAAGAAATTTTGGACCCAAAAAATGAATTTTTTAACCAAGGTTTTGGCAACCTCTTTTTAGAAAATAGATATTCAAAACTAAAATAATGGTTTTTCAAATTGCTTTTTGGTAAAAGCTTTTTAAGATAAATCTTGTATTTTTTATTCGATTTTCTTCTTAGGCACTATATAAAATTGAAGTTATACTGATGTAGAAGTGTCTAAACTTATCTTACAAATAGACATTTGCTGGTGTCGGACTTGTTTCACAAGTGCACTAGTAAAAAAATTATTTGAAAATTATTTTTAAAAATAATTAAATTTTTTTAAGTATTTCACCACTTCCACCATCCACCAATGTTTGCTATCATTATCATTATCATTCGTTAACTTGGGAACACTGATTGACCAGCGTTTGACTAGCATCGACTCATCTTGCTCTAACCTACAATATCCCGCACAAACTCGCTAGTCCCACAAATCCTGTCCGCCCTTTCATTCGGCCTGACCAATGCATACTCTAAACTTGGAAAAGACGAGTTGATTCCTCTATCTACATTGCATTGATTGCACGTAGCTTTTTTTCTACATGCCATTTCGCCACCCGAAACATAGAATTTACTTGCAAACTTCTTAATTCATATAATTTAGTATTTTTTTATTATTTTACATTTTTTTAAATTAGTGATGTATATTTGAAAATCCCTATAAATAAGGGTGTTTGCCATATTAGAAAAGAAATAATGGAATCAAATTTATTTTATTTATGTGCTTTAACCTCGATGAACAAAGTGTGCATGCCTTGCCCTTGTTGTAGAGACTCTAATTTTTCTTGTGAAGGACAAGGATTGAAGGTGACAATCCTTCCGCTAGTCCAACCCACAACCAAATCCCTTGTGAGGCACAAGGATGAAAGGTGCGAAACCATCCAACAAGAGACTTGGTAATAAAATAAATTCTCACTTTTTATAACATTCACATAAACATCCAAAAGTTTAATAATTTAGTAACTTTTATTTTCTATGTAGTAATCTAAATGTAAAGTTACTTTTTTCTATTATAATATTTAACATAGAATTTTTCTAAATTTTTTTTAATGCATAAAATTGAATATTGCAAAAATTATTTTTGTTGAATTTTATGCTTAATGCTTAAGCAGACTACTCAACTAAATAATCTATGTTACAATTATAGAATCCCATTCTTTGAATATTTCTTAAATACCACATATGTCATCTTATCTAGATTATTATATAGTATCTTTTTTATATTCTCTAATAATCTTTTAAGTGTCTTCAAAATTGTAGGATCCGATTTAGATCTTTATAGAAGTTTAAATGTGACATGCATCAACTTTTGCATTAAAGAATGTTTTTTTAATAAAAAGGTTTTTTGTTTAGTGCATTCAACTTTTGCCTTAGTGATAAGTTTTTCTAAAAAAAATTTCTACTTAATACATTAACTTTGGCTTTCAACTAATTTTTTAATATTAAAAAAATATTATTTTTATATTAAAAAAAGTTTTATTTTCTACTTAACAAATTTTAAATTTTTTTCTACATAAAAAAACTTTCTACCAAAAGTTTTTTTTCTTTTTTACTTAGTTTTTCTATTGAGAAACTCTTAGCTAGTTTTTGGTCAAATAAGTTTTAGGGGATGGTACAAAAACAATGATATGACTCACTACCATTTTTCTTGGGAACTATCTAGTTCTATCTAAGAGCTGATTTGGCAAAAGTAAAGACCTTGATCATTTGTCATTTTCCTTTAAGCATATGCCATCTCAACTTTGCTAGTTTATAAAAGTGATTACTCTGCTTTTGTTTTTTTTAATCAAAAAAAAAATGAAAAAGAAAGTTATCCCAAAATATTTTCTTTCCTTGACATCCTTTCTAAGACAATCTTTAAATTTTTTCTAATCCTCCTAATCCTGCAACATGATAAAAATCCTAAATGAGAAAGGGATAATAGAAGAAGTGTCACACATAATTATTTGGAAGAAGGAAATCCTAAGAGATGTAGAAAGTATAAAATACATAACACTTTTGATGACTTTGATCAAGATATCCATGGAAGAGTTCATGACCATTGAAAAGAAATAAACAATCAGATGAGTCAAACAAAATGATGATTTAGATATATTTAGTAAGGAAGAAAGACTTAAAAGGCATCAAGATAAAGAGAGCATCCTTAATGTGAAATTGGACGCTCTAGCATTTTATGATAGCTATGATTCTAAAGATTATATTGACTGATAGACTAGTGTGGATGATTAATTTAACTAACATCAAATGAGTGAGTAAAAAATATCAGTTTATTAGATTAAACTCATCGATACTAGTCGTAGATTCTTTAGAAACTTATAATGATAATATACTATTAATGATGAATAAGTACCCCAAACTTGGAGAAATTTTAAAGTTAAGTGTACAACTCGTTGTTTCCAATAGCCGATAATGTCAAAATATTAGATAAATGATAAAGATTTTTCTAAGGTGGTAGATCTATTGAGTACCTTAACAAATTTTAGGATTATAAACCTAAATGTGATATAGATGAACCCAAGGGTGGAGGACTATCCCATTTTGTGGCAGGTTTAAAGCAATACATGCATGCCGAGCTTAACTAGAAAAATGTTACTAATTTAAAGAAAGTTTATCGCACAACTAAAAATGTCAAAAAAAAGTAGAACTTCTTATTTTAAAAGAAATGATGAGCCAAACTCTTTAAAGGCCCACACAATAATGTCTTAACGCAGTCATACTTACACTTCATTGACCTTATCCATTACAGTTTGTAAACCTTCCAAACTTATATTGCTACCCACTCCATCATAACCTTCTTTAAAATAACTCACATAATCTAGAATTGGCTATTTTATGTAACCTGAAAAGGGACATGTAGCCGCAAACTACTTAAAGATATCCATGAATGTGAACCTAGAAAGTGTTAACGAAAACCAAATGTTAGAATAAGAGAAAAACATAATGCATGTTTAGAAAATTGAGTAAGAATTAGAAAACATAGAAAATTTAATTGTAAAATGCACCCCAACAACTCCATAATTTTAAGATAACTAGAAGTCCACTAATATCTTTAGCATCAATGTTAAAACTAAGGAACAATCATATATGATGATCATAGATAATAGTAGTTACATTAGTTTCATATCCCCTGATTTCATGGAGCAAACAAGTGTCTCTTTGCCGAAACACCAAAACCCCTACTCTGTATCTTGGATAGATAAAACCTTTATACACATTAAGCAATAATGCTACTCACTCCTAAAATTAGGTAGATATAATGACTAAGTTTTATGTGATGTCGTACTTATGCAAGTCATCTTATCCTTGGAAGATCATGGCTCTTTTATTGGAATGTGACTTTGAAGGATAAGTCTAACATGTGTTTTATTTATAAAAATAATTTCATCATAGTACACCTTTTCTTTTTTAAGAGAGACCTCAATCACTTAAGCATAGCAAATTTATAGAAAATTCTTTGCCCACAAATAAAGGAAAGGAAAAGATATAATTTAAGCTCTGCCACATTGCCCAAGTTAGAGAGATCCTCGATAAAAGAGACTTATTTTAGTTTCTTGTAATTAAGGAGTTAGCCATCAGCATAGCAAACCCATCACCTATTATATAAGATCATGTTAATAAGTAAATATCTTTTATTAATATTATTTCTTTACTAATAGATATTCAAACTTCTATTTTTATTTTTTAAAATGTCTCATAAAATAATATCTATGAAAATTAATCTAAATAATAAAAGATATGAGAAACTAGTAAATCCTCAAAGAAATCTTGAAAACTTTCATGGAAGAGACTACTATATAATTATAGTTAGGTCAGAATAGTTCTCTCTTGGAGTTTACAAGAATTATAAGCACATGGAGCTGGACCTTTTAAGATTATTAAAAAATTGGGAACTAATGCTTATGTGTTGGATTTGTTAGAAGAGTATAGGATTAGTGCAACCTTTAACATTAAGGATTTAGTTTCTTACAAAGCACCACATCCAATACCTAGGGAGTCATTTGAGTTTTGTTCAACCAGAGTGAGTAAACACGTTCCTACAACAACATTAGCCTTCACAATATGTATGGATAATATGAAGAAAATCATAGATCATGAGATAACTTTTGTCAAAAACTATAAAGTTAAGAAATTTTTAATTTTATGGAAGGGCAAACCTCTGATCAAGAACTCTTAGTTACCTATGATATCCTTCACCATATCATGCAACAACAATTAGAATACTATTGTACCCATCACCCTGATATGATCCAATAAGATCTCTTTCATCGAGGGCAGATGAAGTAGGAGTGTCCAAAAATAGTTCAAAAATTTGTATTTGCTAGTGTTAGACTAGTTCCACAAGTTTAATAATGAAAAGTTTCATTGAAAAGTATTTTTAAAAATGCTTAAAATTAAATTTTTTTATTAATTTTGTTTCCTATCATCATTCATCACCATTTGCTGTCCTCAGCGATGTTGTCTACCACTATTAGTGCCTACTTTCAGCCCTGACCTAACTCGTACTTCTGTGTGACTTGAATTTAAATGAGAACACTGATTGAACAATGTTCGACCTGCACCAAACTATAACGAACCATGCCAACCCTCCAGCCTGACCAGCCTATTCATTTCGCATGACCCGTGCCTACCCAAAACTAAATATGAATTTGTCAAGACCTCTACCAGCACTACATCGATTTTGACGAACAATTTCTCCACCTGCCATTACTATCACATAAGACTCATAATCTATTTAAGAAATGTTTAATGTAATTAATTTCATAATTTGTTTAATATTATTATTTTTTTAAATTAGTGATGAATATTTAAAAATCTATATAAATAGGGTTGTTCACTACATTAAAAAAGTGATAAAATAAAATTTATTTTATTTATGTGCTTCCACCCTTGTGAACAAAGTGTGTATGCTCAATCGTAGTTCGAGAGATTCTAACTTCATTCATAAGAGACAAGGATTAAAGGTGATAGACTTTCTGTTAGGAGAACTAGTAATCAAATCTCTTGTGAGAGATAATAATAAAAGGTAAGAGATCGTCCATCAAGACAATCAATAACCAAACAAATTCTCGCTTCTACTAATATCCACATCAGTTTCCAAAGGTTTAGTCTTTTATTTTTTAGGTAATATCTAAGTTGTAGTCACTTTATTTATTATAGTACTTCACATAGTGTTTGTCTAAATTCTCTATTTTATGTGTTAAATTAGATGTTACAAAAACCTCTTTTGCAAGATTTTGTGCTTAATTTTTAAGGAATTCTACTTATGCAACTAATAATCCATGCTACTATTTTGGAACATCAATGTTTGAAATGTTCTAAAATATCACACACCTCTCCTAATCCTAATTATTACATAGTACCCTTTTATATTCTCTAATAATCTATTAAGCATCTTCAGTATTGTAGGCATTAATTTTGATCTTAGTTGAAATCTTTTTCTACCTTGTATCATGTACCCTTTAAAAAAGATGATCTTTCCATGTCTAAAAGTCAATTGTCTCTATTTTGTCTTATTCTGGTCTAGGACTAATCATAATGAGAACTACAATGTATTGAATCATCGTCCTCCAAAAGTTGTTACCAACAACTCCATTACATTGCCTTCTTATCACCACTGAATAATGGTTCCTTTTACTTTGATGTTTCTTTCACTTCATTGATTCCTTTTTATTATGTTATTTCCCTACACTATGCTTCTCCTTTCACTTTATCACATGAAGTTTTCTTGGATTACCCCTTCAGTCTATTGTTACCTTCCTTCACATTCTTAATTATATTTTTTTTGAGTGTATGAATAGGCTTTGTGTGTAAGTTAATTCATTACTCTCAATTTTCCATAATGCTTACTAATATTTTCAATGCTTTTTTATTTCTTTATCACAAAATGAGTTTTATCAAACAATATTCCAAATAGCATTTGTTTGTACTATTAAAGTTGTTAGAAGCTTAACATATGGAATGCCTTTTATGTTGTTCTCGGTTCCCTCTTCACTAAAGTTTCCCTAGATCTATCTTGTATGTGTTGCTTTTCAAGGTTTCTTGATAAGCATCAAACCTTTCTTTAAAGCTTGATTATGCCAATGTTTACAATGTGGATAAAAGCAAAGCTAAACTAAGCCTTCTTTTTCTGGCACCGATATTGAAAAAAAGAGAAATCTTAGCGAGTTTTTCTTTTCTTTTTTCTAATGGGTATAATATATGCACACGATATCTTGTAGAACTTGCAACATGGAGCATCCACATAAAAAGAAGTAACAAATGACCCTCCATCATCTCCTAATTAGAATATAATTTATTGAAGCAATGTAAGAGGAATATGGTTTTAGGACTTCCTTAAACAAGCTCAAAATGAGCCTACATTTTTCAACCCTAATATTGCCAACCACCTTAATAAATTACTTTTTATAATAAAAAACCCTTTCTTGGGTTGACATTAAGAAAATGATGTAAAACTCATGAAGTCCATAAAATATGACACTCCCATCTTTGAATGTAGCATAAACCCTTACCAAGCCAACATGTCTTACGGTGCAAGATGGAATTGAAAAAGAGAAGAATGCAATGATGAAGAGTAGGAACTAGAGAAAGAAAGGCTTGGATAAAGCCTAACATGACTAAAAAAAGACTAGCACAAGTGAAGAGAAAAAGAACAATGAAAGGCTATTTTGGATGCTGGCTCAAGATGATGAACAAGAAAAGGGAACATCGTTTAAGTGAAGTAAGGGTAAGTTACCATAATGAAGGATTATCTTAACAATTTATTTATTTGTGTAATAATAGGAAACTTTATGTAAGGAAAGTAAGAAACTAAAATAAAAAGATATTGAATATTTAAGACTTTGTTAACATAGTAGAGATTAGGCTAATAGATATTTAATGAACATGTAAAAGGTTAATGATGGATTAACATAAAAAATTAAAGGCATGCATCATTAGTTATTGAATTAATGATCTTAAATCTTTGTAATATACTTGTTCATTTCTAAATAGAAAACTTATTAGTAGATTTGTTTCTATGGGAGAATATTTCATGTCTATTGGGTAATGGAAACTGATTATACAACACATGTAGGTATTATTGAAGCTCATACATAATCTAAATTTCTTAACTTTGCTTGATAGCTAGGGGAAATTATAGTTCATCTACTCAAAAATATGTTTCACCTAAAATGGTTCGCATTCATAAGTCTAATAATTAATTTATAATTATAGGAAGGTTTTCATTTAAAGGATAAGTTTGCCATGTGATTCTTAGATAGTTGATGTTTGAGATACATGACTAGAAATATCAATTTATTCACCCAACAGGGATCCTACGTTAAAGGAAAAGTAGTACATAGTGACAACTCAAGGAAATACAAAAAATTACTATGTACTATTGGAAATTCTATATTTTTTATTGCTAAAGTTTATTAGTTTAGAGAGTAAAGTATAATTTTCATAATATAAGTCAACCATGTGAGAGAAGTTTTACTATTTTAGTTTATTTTGTTACATGTAGAATTAGTAAATATGGAAATATAGTAGTTATTACAACTAAAAGAAATAATATTTATTTACATGATTTGAATAAAGTAAATAGTTCACAAATAAAATGTTTGTGCCATATGATAGTGACTTTAATATATGTTATAGAAGGCTTTGTCATCTTAGCACAAATACCTTTAGAAAATTGATTAAATATAACTTAGTAAGAGGTTTAACTAAATTGACTTTTGTATATGATTATGTATGTGCTTTGAACTTTCTCAAATACATTGTTTGGACATATACACTACATGATTATAGGGCGTAAGAAATATGGGCTAGTTATATCTAATGACTATTTTAGGTATACATATATAATGTTCGTACAAAAAGTGAACAAATCTTGTAGAAAATTTCACTTTTTGATAACTAAAATAAAAATGAGCTAAGTTACAATTTAGTTGCCATTAGGAGCGATAATAAAGGTGAGTTTATAAGTGAGAAATTTAGTGAATATTTTAATAATAATAGAATTTCACAAATATTTTCCAAAAACTTTGGTAGAGGAGTAGGATCCTTTCTAGATTGAAGTAAATGAGAATAATTTGATCCAATTCTACATAAATATTGCAATACTATTGTTTTGTATTGATCAATCTAAGCATGATTGTCTAAAAATCAATGTAGCCTTTTCTAGAACAATTTGTCATTTTATTTCCTTATCCATGTAGACAAAGGCCCAATGAATAAGAGTTGTTTTATGCACCATTGATTGATGTAATCAATGAGCTTGTTCATTATTTCACACCTAAGATTGAAGGGACTCTTGTATCGATCAAGTGTAGCTATTGCATTAAAGTATACAATTTTTATCCATGGAGCTTGCCTTTCCTATACAATTTGAGTCACCTTGCACCGAAATGTTCTTAATTTACCACTTGAGTTTAACATACCCATAGGTATAATAGGCACCATCTTTTTTCCATGGATTATCAATGAGTAAGTGAGCTAACTACTAATCTGCAGTTAAGGTTTCACAATGGATGCTTTACATGTATAATACCCAAATCTCATTGGATTTATTCCTAATGTAATGCTCAAATTCTAATCTGTTAGATAGATTATGCAATTTCCTATTGTTAAACATAGGTTTCATGAGAGCAATCACAATTATATTTTGTTTTGAGTAGAAGAATAAACTAGCTTACATAGATCTTATTTGTTGTACCACTTATATTACAAGCGAGGATGTTATTTAATAGAAGTCATTTGTTATGAAATTTGGGAAAATCAGGCACTTCTACAAATCCTACACAAATTAAGATGCCTCATTAATCATTTCTAATATTTCACTTTGAGTGCCTATTGTAAACTAGGTTGAAATCTTCCTCTTTAGATTACATTAGACTAGAACATGTAGATCATTAAAGCTAGTCATTACCAATATCTTAAAATGATTGTAAGTCATTTTGTTGGTAAGATTTATTGTAAGGCACTAGTAAATCAAAAAACTAAACATAGTTGTTTATTCAACCTTTGAATTTTTCTTAAAAAAATAAAATTATCAATAATCTGATTAAAAATTTCATGTTGTTCCAAGTTAATTCATCTGTAAACCTTCTTTTCCCTAAGTTTGTGACTTTTTATACCTCTTCCCTATAATGGAACAATTTTGGTAGTGCCTCAATATTTTTTCATACAACGTCCCTATTTTCTTAAGTTAATCATTTATCACATCAAAATCATTAATGTTTTTCTTATGCAATGTACAATATTTCTTTACAAAAAAAATATTGCTTCGATTTTTTTCTTCAAATGTCATTCATTTCATCAATGGAGGAACATTTGGCACATGAAGAACATTTACTTCAATAATGAGCTATTATGCAATTAAGCTCCATATTATTTTTGGGCCTCCTCTTTCTCTTCCTTTTCTTCTCTTTCTTCTTTTTCCTTTTCTTTTTTTAACCTTTTGTTTTATTTACATATTACCTGTCTAACACACACATAGCCCTAAAGAAAGTGTTTGCATTCACATTTTATTACAAATTGCTTATGAGATAGCACAAAATAAATATTATACCTTTTGAATAAAGTTATTTACTTACAGTCATAAGAAATATTCATAATAATGTTATGAATTTTTCAATTAACTTTCTCATCCATAAATCAACTTTTTGGGCAAAATAGTTGTGAAGGATTTTGCTTAAATGAAAATTATTGACTCATTATTGTTGGGGTGTACTTGGGCATGCTCCCAAATGGGATTTTGCAAATTTTAAAAAAAATATTTTTATTATACTATAGAGGATCTACTCTATGACATTAAGCCTATGCAATAGATAACTTCTCTAATCAAAACAACAATCTACTTTGATACAACTTGTTCACTATTCTATGTAACTAAAGGAGGAGAATTAGTATTAATCAATCTTTTTAATAATCTAAAATCTTGCTAAATCTTTATTTTTAGCATTTTTGTTCATAAAAAGAAATTATGAGGAAAAGTGTAATGCAATAATTCACTTAAAAGTTTTAAGATATTCAACCATTATACCATATTGAACATCAATCTTCCATAATTCTATAACTTGGACTATATAATCACTCCTTCACTTAACATGAGTGTTGCGAGAAGGCTTTGGATCGACATTCTCTCATCAAAAAAATGTATTCCCAATCCTCTAACAGAAAGAATACAAGCAGTATTTACCTCAATAACACACTTTACTCCAAGCCTTGGAGTAAATTCTTCTAATTTCTCCTAACAAAAGGCCTTACTTTTGAGCTAAATGTTGTGGCACCATAACGCCTCAATGTAAGGTTGCTAGTCATCCGCTCATTAGAAAGTCTTTGTTATGATCCTTCCTTACTCACAAATAGAGCCAATGGATTTTTTATGAATGTAGTCACTACGAAATTCAGAAAATATTAACCCTAATTTAATTTCATAGATATGTAGTAAATGTCACTAATAAATGAAGATTAGAAGTTACAAAGAAAATCAAGAGGCTTTTATGATCTTGAAGGTATGAAAGTGCTTTATTACAACAATAATGGAATGCACTTCAACATAATCCAAAAATAATATTTCAATTAAAGTTCCATGACAGACCATCCATTAAATGAAATAATTCTAGATTATTGAATATTATTGAAATCCATCATACTTTTCTTAATCATAGTGTGGGAGAAAAATGAAGCCTATTTATAAGAATTTTAATAATGGTTGTATGAAAATTAAGTAAAACTTCCTTTTCCCTCATAATACATAAAAATCTTCATGGATTTCTTATTCTAAACATATTGTTCACACAACATATGCATACCTTACATTACGAAGACTTTTGCACATGAATTACCATATAGAAGCTACATCTAGAAGAGTATTCAACTATCCAATTCCACTCATTGATGAGAACACACATCACATATCTCCTATGCATGTTGACATTGTGCATTGCACTACTAAGTAATACAACTCACTAGCACAGTCCTTTCCTAAATCAATGATTCTATCAAAATATTATATGCAAGCATTCAAGGCCATGAAATTTTATTTTTTATACTGAGTATTGTGTATCTTACCAGTCAAGCATATTTCATAACATTATCATAACAAATGTGTGCAATAGACTTTATCTTATGCATACTTGTAAATAATCATTTTAACTTAATGCTAGTCAATTCAAATAAGTGTTAAAATCAACCAGAAGAAGCTTAACATGTGATGTATATGTACTATAACATATTAATGTTTTTTAAACTCTATTACACAAGTGATGCTTAAGTCAAGTCGAGTGAAGCTACGATAAGTATGGTATGATCTTAACATGAATCTTTTATATAACAAAATTACCTTATTTGTTAAAAAGGGTTAATTATTTTCTAAATAACTTCACAAATGATGTGAAGAATAATAATGATATTAATAAGTTTGTTATGCAATCCATGAATAAGGATAGTTAACAATATAATTTATCAATTTAGGACTGTCCTATAAAAATTTATCTAGTGTTGACACATACATTCAACTATAATTTTTATCTTGTTTCATGCACAAAAGATTCTTATGAATTACATTGGTGTGTATTTGTAAGCTCGTAACTTTTATATGATAAGCATTAATACAATCTCTACTTTTCACCCACCATTAGGCCTCATGGGATTCATTGATACCATCTTTTAGTTTAACACCATTATTATATTTTTTGTAAGGTCTGGAATTCAACTCACTAGATGTCATATAACTAAACACATGATGTGGTAAATTTTGAATTATTAGAATTTTAAAATAATTTTTTATAGCACGGTAATGGATCCCAAACATTACATGGAATGATTACAATAATTGAGGAATCATGAAATAAGAAAGATAAATATCTACTAAAGAGATGTGTCGGTCAAATTTGACATGGTTTACCCAACAAAACTACATACTTTATTGACCCTTATGTTGGCAAGCTTAAGGCTATCAATACTTATCTGCTCCTTCATAAGTGGAGAGAGTTTTGCAATTGTTATTTACATAAGTTAAAAAATAAAACCATCTCTACATTTTCATGAACCCAAACGTTACCCTTATTACCTTTTTCTTAAAAGAACTCAACCCTCATTTCTTCATTATGATGTCAAACAAAACAAAAAAAAGCTGGACACTATGCCCTAAAAGTGTTCTTCCTTTCTTAAAAAAACCACTAGAGTGGGACTTCTTTTCTCTTAATCCATGTTAGAAGGAAATAAAGAGCACAATAATCATAATGCTAAAAAAGCAAAAATAACAAAATTCAAGGTACCCTTTTTGAGATATAAAATAATTAGCCATAACATAATGGTTAGATCATTATTACTAAAGAATATTTTCAAATTATTTTATGCAGAATGTTGTGTTATAGCTCTTTTAAGATCTTCCAAAATGCACATCTAAACTATTGCAAGAAAAATGATTTAGTGAAGTATTACTGAAGTATAGAAAAGAATGTAGTATGCTATGAAAAGCACTTTATACTTTTCAAAATTAATAATTAAAATAAAAATTTCATGTTGAGTATAAAAATATATATTTTGTCTTTTACACATAAGTAGTATTTGTTGTCATAGTAAGTATCCAAGTTTAGCCTTAGAATCAAATTGTTATCCTTACGTTTCCTTACTGTTTACTTCAATGCTTTAGTACAATGTGATAATTTCTAAGCTAATTGCTAAGCTACACATTATACCTATTTTTAAGTTCATTAACCTTATCAAATTATTCACTCCCTTCAACTTTTGTTTTCTTAGTTCAACAAACTATACATTCTACTTTCTAATTAGCTTTGATAGAAACCTTGTTTTCACTAATGTTTTATTCTTATTCATTAAATTATTTTACCCACATTAAAAAATGCCATCATATCGAACATGAAATTCCTATGAAATGGTTTTATGGTCATCACATAAAAAGTCAAGTTGATGACAAACTTTTTTCTTTCTATTGGATATAAACCTTGAATGATCTATGATGTACTAGATTGAACATCACATGATTAATCAAGTTTTTTAATGGACCATCAACAAATCAACATCCTAGAATTTGACTATTGCCATTGATTCTAATCTAACTAGGTGGTTCATTATGCATAAAAAAATTAGATTAGGGAAGCTAATTAGATACCAAAAGGACAATGCAATTGAGATTCTTTTAGTAATTTTTATTTAGAAAAAATAATTTTGTACTAATTCCATTTCATAGAAATTTTCTTAACAAAATCTTTAATTTTTTACTATGAAATATATTCGCAAATATTTAAATAGATTTTCATTTGAAGGTTAATATTTGTATATACCAAAATTAAAGATTTTTAGTTGCAGGTTTTTCATTATTCCTAGAATTTAAAGGTTTCACATCAAGGAAGGAAATATGTTTATATTCAATTTAGTTAATGCTTAAAATGAATTGCAAGAGCATGCTTGAAATAAGGTGCAATTATAGTTCATGATCGATTTTTAGTAAAAAATAATTTATCCATTACATAAGTACTCACTAGCACAAATAATTCCTTCAATTAAAACTCATGTTATGCTATGGGATCTTAAAAATCAGGCACATCCTCGAGCTTATTTTATATCATTCGCACCACTTTTGTAAGTTGTACTCTAGCATCAGTTGATGCTATAGGATAAGAATAATCACTTATAACTTTCCAGTTTTCTAAATAAAACATCATGCACTAGGTATACCATAAAATCAAAAAAATAAGCTACTTTAATTGTTTGGTGTAGTCACAATCATATTTAGCCTTTGGAGCACATGGTGTGAAGGATACCAAAATTTTGATGATTGTATATCTAACTGTGAGAAAATATTACAAAATAGAATTGTCCATAATAGCATAACACTCCCTTAATATATACATGTAACAATTATTGAAGCATATAACAATTAATAGGGGTGAGTGAAATAACTTCAAAAATTTTTCAAAATTCACACATTAAAAAAATTGTTTCTGAATTATAGTCACTATATCACAAAAATATATTATTAAATATTAAGAAATAATATGTGAAATGAAAGAAGCAAAAAAATTGTTTAATTTGTTTTGTTGGTTACCAAATCAGAGAACATCTACAACCAATTCAATTAAGCCTAGCTTACCAAAACCTTTCACTCCTTTGTCATAGTTAGTAAAGAAGCCATCACATCATCTAACATATCATTGGAATTTAGGCACAACCTCCTCCCTTGAGATGTGTTTCTGCTTGAACACTATTATTTTTATGAGATATTTGTATTGCTCAAAGTAAAACCTCATGTAAGTTGATATGCTAAACTTACTTTTAGCTCATAAAAAATGTAGAAGTGCAAAGGTTCAAGCAACATATTCAAACAAAGGCTTACCCAAGAATATTATAGGTTTAGAATTTTAAATCTTAGTAACATTGGCTAAGTAAAATATTTTGTAAAGGATAAGGACTTGCACTGATCTTTAACATTAGGGATGACAACCTAAAGAAAAAATAGTTCTAAGAACCCACACCATGAATGTTCATATTAGTGGTCAAGTGGCATGGTAAAGACATAAGTGAAGTTCTTAGAAAGCCAAACAAAAAAATCAATCATTCACTTGGATAAACTATAAAGTTGGACTTATTTAATAATTAGCCTAAAATTTGAAATAAAGTGATTAAAAAATTTCTTGGTGATTTGATACTTTTGTGAATGCTAAATAATGATTAGGATCTTTTTTTTTAGCCACTTGTTTTCCTTTCTGGGGCACCTATAAAAATACATTATTGGATAGATTATACATGGCACAGTGTTATTAATCAAGATTAAAGATAACACTTTGTTACTTCATTCAAATTATAATACTTAAAACAGGTTGAGATGGCCAAATGGGTTGGCACGGGTAAGGGCAATGGTTACAAATGTTCATGATAATGGTGATGGATTATGATGGATAGTAATGAAAATTACTCCAAAACTTTATTTTAAGCCTTTTTATGGACATTTTCAAACAAAATTTGTATTGATAGAATTATAAGACATCTACAAGCATGTTTCACACTAAATTTAAAGTTAAAAAATCTAAAAAGTTATGAATTAATATTCAAATAACTTAAAGTAAAATGTAGATATAAATCACTATACAAATGAAGGAAAAGCAAACTAAAACATTTAACAAATAATAGTTAGCAATAATTGACACCACTAATGACTATGATAATAAAGATTAATAAGAAGTAAAGAGGTAAATATTGGCAATATTTTAAGTCTAAATAAGAGTAATACATCTAAAAATTGAACCTTTACATGAAGTATGGGTTGCTACTACATCACTCTCCCTTTGTTGGAAAGATCTTATCCCTGTAGAGCTATGGTGAAATCTCTGATACTTCTTTAACATCTCTTTGCTAGGTAATGAAGCTTCTACCCAATAATCCAAGAACCATTAAATGTGGGATGCCCTCACCAATGAACCAAAAATCTTCATTGTGCCTGATTCTATGTTAAAATTGTTTGATTATCTATGATTTGCTCAACTTTTCTATCAAGTCGCTAAATGCAACTAAATGTATTGGTTGGACAGGTTTACTTAGCTACAATATTTAAGGCTCAAAAGACTAACTATGTATTAGGTATGGTTCTTTATAAGTAATAGTATCTGGAATATTAAAGATTGTGTTAGTTTCATGATCTTCAAATAAATCTAAAGCATACAAGCTAATGCCTGATCTTTTTTAAAATTCTAAATGGTCCAATATTATGGGCATTTAATTTTATAAGAGTTCATAGTGGGAATCACTTAGAATTTGCACAGATCTTAGCATAATCATCCTCAATAAATTCTCTATATTTTCTATGAGCCTCTACAAGCCATTTATATATTTCATTATTTAAATTTATTTTTTCAGTAATATGTCGATGTAATGAAAAAATATTATGAGTAAAACACTCAAATCCAATGTTTTATTTTTTAAGCAAATTTAATGGATAACATCAAAAGATCATAGGTTGAAACATGTTCCATTATTATGCTATAAAGATTAATGAGGCTTTAATTTACTACTTCTATTTGCACATCTATCTAGGATGTTATGTTAACAAAAACTTAGGTATCATTCCCATTAGGAGACAAAGTGATTTGTAGAAGTAGTTAATAAATATGATATCATAATCTAAATAATTGTTTAAGATAAGCCATGAAGTTTCATAACATAAACAAGAAATATCTTTACAAAATGTGAGACAACTAATGAATTATGGTAGTGCATGCAATGATTCATTTTAAAAATATATCATAAACTACAAATACATTCTTTATAATGGTTTTGGGTAATCCTAATACAAAGCCCATAATTATATATTACTATGGTCATTGTGGCTTAGATAATGATATAATAGGTTGAATATTCTTAAATTAAAGTGCTTCATAACTAAAATAAGATGCAAATTCTTAGGATAATAAATAGTTTTTCTAATATCTTATTGATTTAGCTATCACATAATGTTGTTCTTAATAAGAGTATTTCTTCCATTTGCATTTACTTTTTCATTGATGAACGTGATATGAGGGGAAATTTTACTCAAGACTACACTAAGCCCATAATTATATATTACTATGGACATTGTGGCTAAGATAATGATATAATAGGTTGAATATTCTTAAATTAAAGTGCTTCATAACTAAAATAAGGAGCAAATTCTTAGGATAATAGATAGTTTTTCTAATATCTTATTGATTTAGCTATCAAATAATGTTGTTTTTAATAAGAGTATTTCTTCCATTTGCATTTACATTTTCATTGATGAATGTGATATGAGGGGAACTTTTACTCAAGACTACACTAATAACAATTCCTTAAGCAAAAATAACTTCAAAGGTGTTGAAAAGTCTATCAATCTAAGGACTGGAGCTTAACTCATAATTTCTTTAAATTTAGCAAAGCTACTTTTACCACTTTTCCCAAGTTAATCCCACCCTTTTTAATACAGTCTATAATTAAGGATACGATCAGCTTAGCCCTCGCATGATTCATTGATAAAATGTGGCTAAGCCGTGAAAGTCATGAACTTAATGTAAATTACTTGAAGTTAGCCATTCAAAAATAGATTTTATCTTTTTAGGATTACTAAATAATTCTTCTTTTGAAACATTAAAACCTTTGAATGACATTCCTTCCATAGAAATTAATTTACTAAGAAAAAAATGTTGTTCACATAATGTAGTGCATTCCTATCTAAGATGCCCTAACTATTCAAATGTTTATGGCTACAAACTAATGTATAATCAAAAAAGATAACTACAAAATGACCTAGATAAGAGCACAAAACCTAAGACATAAGTCTCATAAATGTACTTGGCACATTCGACAATATAAATGACATAATTAACCAACCATATAGCCCACCTTTTCTTTTAAAGTAGTCATACATTCATCACTATGTAGATTCAAACATTATAGTATCCACCTCTAGATCTATTTTAAAATATGGTGGCTCCAACAATTTGACCTAACAAATCATCAAGTGTAGGAATTGGAAACAGTTAATCATTATTTTGTTAATGGCATGACTATATATGTACATAGACTAAGTTTCATCACTTTTTAAAGCAAAACAATTGAGAAAATCACATGCTCTAACACTTTTCTTAACAAATTTGCTTTGAAAGAACTCATTTACTTATCAAGTATGTTCTATATGAGGAAATAAATTTAATCAATAATTTAGTAAATGTTGTAGTGAAGTGTCAAAAAGTAGATCAATAATATGATTAATATCTCTTAATAAATGGAATCTTTAGCAAGTCATCAAGAAAAACTTCAAAAATTCTTTTAACAATGGCTGGATTATGGGTGGTGGGTGGATATACTAATAAGGATTTTTCTAATTGTCATAAACTAGAGAACTTCACCATTGATTATATCCCTCACAATCTTGATTAGTGTAATGACAAATTAATTTTTTTTTCTTTTCTCTTTTTCTTTTGTAGCATTTAGGCTAGAAATTCTATTTGAGAAAAGTCAAAGATATGACATGGAATTTGCTTCATATAAAAAATTATCATATTAGCTCTTCCATTTAAGGTAGCATCTAAATTAATAATAAAGGTCTTTCTAAAATAAGGCCAACTATATACATTAGGATAACATTAAACTATAATTTGTCAAAATATTGACCAAATTTTTAAAGAACACAACACATTTTTGTCTATAAAATTTGATATTTTTTTTATCCAAAATATTGTGCATGGGTGGAGATGGTTTGCGTTTGATAAGCCTACTTTTTTGGAGCATCTATGATATGGGAATGACACAACCATCACTATGTAATACATTTGCAACTTTATTCTCCACTCTTATCTTATGTTTTAAAACAAAAGTGAATTCTTGCAAATATTAAAACCATTTATTATGCTAATGAATTAAATACATTTGACCAAAATAAAGAATACAATAGCTTGAATATTTTTTAATTAAAGTGCTTCATGACTAAAATGAAGAACAAATTCTTGGGATAATAGATAGTGTTTTCAATATCTTAGTGATAACAATCAAATAATGTTAATTTTCTTAGAACTCTATCAATTCTTAGTCCTCAAGCATAAATGACTTCAAAAGAATTGAGAAATCTTGTAATCTAAGGACTAGTCTTCAGTCATGGCTTCTTTTAATTTAGTAGGTCTACTTCCACCACTTTTCATAAGCTAAACTGAACCTTTTCAATATAATCTAGAATTAAGGCTACAATCATGTTAAGTCCTTGAACGTAACAGAGATAAAAAGTGGGAATGCTATGAAAACTACGAACTTAATGTACATTTGTTTGAGTTGGCCCCTCAAAAATGGTCTTTATCTTTTCAATATTAGTAATTAGACATTCTTTTGGAATTTTAAAAACTTTGAATGACATTCTTTGAATGGATAGAAAATAAATGTTGCTCATGTAATGTATTGCATACTTGTTTAAGATGTCCTAAAAATTCAAGTATGCTATGGCTATAAACTAATACATAGTCAAAATAGATAACTAGCAAATGACCAAGATAAGGACACAAACCTAAGCCATAAGTCTCATAAATGTACTTGGTGCATTCGACAATGTTAATGGCATCATAACCATTCATATAGTCTATCTTTTGTCTTAAAAGTAGTCATATATTCATCATTAGGTAGATTCTAACAAAATAATGTCCACTTTCAATATTTATTTTAGAAAATATGGTAGCTCCAACTATTTGAACTAACAAATTGTCATGCATAGGAATTCAAAACCTATACATAATCATTATTTTGACAATGACATGACTATCTATGCACATGCACTAAGTTTCATCATTTTTTGAAGCAAAAAATGTGGGGGTAGCACATGCTCTAATAATTTTCTTAATAAATCCCTTATGAATGCACTCTTTTACTTATCAAGTAAGTTCTTCATGAGCCAAAAGATTTAATCATTAATTTAGTAAAGGAATGCAACACCTTTGTGTTTATGAAAATTGATATTTTGTTGATCAAAGATATTATGTATGGGAGGAGATGGTCTATGAATGTTTAAACTATCTTTTTGGCAGCATTCTCTCATATGATATTGATACAACTATTATTATCTAAAGCAATCTTAATAAGTTGGTCTTTAATTCTAATGAAATTATAGAAGATTTTAGTTCATCTCCAATCTTTAATTATTCTTAGTGTAATGAAAATGTATCTCATAATGGTTATGGTGGTGTAATATATTAAAATTTTAAATTTAGTTCTTGTAATTCTACTTCAACAACCTCATCTGACTATGCAACCTCCTCTTTCTTAAGTTTATTACTTTCTTTCTTTTCTTTTTATATATTTATGTGGAAGACTCTTTTAAGACACTTGGTTATGACATGCTCTTTCTTGTGTCAATGATAACATTGTACTTTAGAAGTAGTAGATGGTTTGTCCAAGGGTTAGATTCACTGAGCAGGAGTATTAGTGACGGGGCATAATTTATTTATAGAGTAGAAGTAGTAGAATTAGTAGAAGTAGTGGTGTGCACTTTAGTGTATGAAGTAGCCATGGGAATCTAACTCTTATATGTAATTGGCATTCCAAATCGTAGGCCCCTTCATATGCCTTTTCTAAACTACTAATATTTCTCAACTATAGGCCAATTGAATAATCTCTCTGAGCCCAACTCAAAATCAAGATAATGTACTTGGTCTAGCCCCTAAGAACCACATCAGAGCATATAATCCACAAATTTAGTGATGTATTTGTTAGAAATCGTTGAATTTAAGGATAAACATTACTATTTATGCAAAAGTTGACCTAAATAAGAAGTGAGTACAAATTTATCTTGCAAGCAAACCTTGAGTTCTTCTCATGATCTGGGTATTGCTCACTTCTCATTAGAAAATTACCTTTTTAACGTGTCAACAAGTAATTTGGCATGTGATAGAAGCCCATGTTTTTATAAATTAGCACTTTTTATGCCTACTAAGATCATACCATTCTAAAACATTCTCCATTCTCATTTCCTGAATTTGATATACTCACGACTCTAAACTTTCATCCAATTTTGCAACTCTTATTTTAACCATGTTAGCCTAGTGACCATTATCCCTACGATGTCTACTATCATGGGTATGTGGGGTAGCTTGTCACCTAGGTCGATATTCAATTTGGTTAGGTTTATTTTTGGATGACATTTTTTCTTCTTTAGAGTCACTTGTCATAGAACAACTTAACCTATGCGTTTCACCACATCTATTTTCATTACATTGTTCCAATAAATCTATGGATGTTACTAAGGTTGCTCTCATCTCTTGCATTGAATTAAATAGTTCTACAATTACATATTATGTTATCAATCCATGGATGACTATAGTGGTCGAGAATCAAACATTCTATAGTATTTTGTAGACCTAATAATCATAAACAATTGGGATAGAAAAAAGTTTGTAATTTGGGATGATAAAGATAAAGAGAAACAAACAAATCATGAAATGTAAAAGTAGAAGAACGTATAAATAAGTAAATGTTGTAGCATTAGAAATAAAAATATGTTTTTTTAAATTTATTTCGTAATTTTTTTATATAATTTTAAATAATTTCTAGCTATTAAAATCTAATGCATAAATATTAAAGATGTTGGTTTAATGATAATTAAAAATTATGCAAAGTTCTTATCGCAAACAATTCTTTGATACCAAGTTAATATAGGATGATATGCTAAAACATATTTTTAGGCCATCGATAATTGAAAAGTTCTTAAATTCATGCAACATATCCATATAAAATATTATCCAAAGGTGCTATAAGTTTATAATAGAAAATCTTTGTATTGTTGGACAATTAAAACATTTCCTAGATGCTTAGGACATACATTGATCATTTACATTAGGAATGTTAACCTAATGAAAAAGTGATTTTAATAACTAACATCAAGAATGCTAAACTTTATAGCGATGTGTCCAGGTGAAAAAGTGGAGTTTTTGAATACTAAATAAGAAAATCACATGTTCATTAAGGCAAACTCGAAATTTGAATGAGGTGATTAATTTCCCAAAAGTTAAAATTAAGTGATTAAGGGCTTTCTTAGTGTTTTGATGCTCTTGTAAATACTGAATAACATGTTAGAATCCCTTTTCTGCTCTTTTAACTCTCCTTCCTAGGTAACCTCAAGAATCACAACATTATTTTGAATATACACAACTTGCTTCTATTAAACTAGCTTAATGGAAGTACTTCTTTATTTCATTCAAAATATATTACTTACAATATTGATAGCATCACTATTTATAGAGATTTTAAAGCTACAATGATAATTTGTTAGCCTATGATATGAAAGGATATTTTTTGAATACTATTGAACATAATTTAGAATTCTAAAGAATATTTTTGAAATTTTAAAATTCATCACAAATTATAAAAAAAACATAATTTTAATTTAGCCAAACATTTTTCTTCAAATGAAGCAAAATTAAGTTGGCATAAAAGGCTCTCAAATTGGCTTGTGCATTTTAAGTGCTAGTTTAGTGAGTTGGAAGGAGCTGGCCTACGTGATTTGTGCACTACAAGTAGATATAAACAATTAGATGTCAAGTCTAATTTGTATGCTATCATGAGCTAATAGGTCGACATTTGTTCACAATTTAGAAAATTTCATGGATTGTGGAACAACACTAGTCAGTGTGTGTTGAGAGAATAAATGAGTTCGAAGTGTTAAAGTGGGTTGAGCAAGCCACAAGAACCGACACTAGTAGCAGCAAAGGTGAATGACGAAGCGATCAATACTAAAAAGCAACCAAACTCTCAATTTTAAGGCTTTTTAAAGCTATTTTGGAACAAGCTTTTGCTAATAGAATCACCATACTACTGTAAGGATATCTTGGATAGAATTTAAATCTAGAAGTATTTCAAAGGCTAAAAATGAATCTCCAAATGGCTTAAGGTAAATTATAAATACAAATTATTGAACAAATTAATAAAAATAATATTAGTGACTAAGTAAAAGCAGAGATACTAGTCTTCGAATGGCTCTAAGTCGCAGTAAGACTAGTATGCCTCCAGGTAGAACCCATGTGTGATGTATAGAATGCTACTATGTCAAAAACTTACTAATATTTCTTAAATTCTAGAACATAACTATTCAATGATTTTTTTAAAAGGGTGAAGTCCAACTTGTTGGATGATTCTAATGAAAACACAAAATTCTATAATATTCCCTTCAAAACAGAAATAATGTCAACTTTTATTACATATGATGTCTGGTATGATATGAATGTAGATATCGAGAGCTTGTATAGTTTTTAAGCAATGTTGATGATATAAATGATCCCGATAGCTTCCATTGTAATGTTATACATGGCTTTATTTGTGTGGCAATGTGAAAATGAAGAAATGAGGCTTTTAAAATTTTTAATAATTAGATAATAATATGTAATTTTATCGATGGATGATTATATTGTTTATATTTATTACAAGTACTTAACATCTCCTGGAAATCATTTTATCAACTTTTTCACCATTGCAAGGCTATATTAAACACTTCTCAACCTTTTCTTTTATGAAAGATATTACTACAGATTGGAGGTTACAATAGTTATAGTTTATTACTTAAAATGCATTATTATTGTTATCAAGACTTCTAAAAACTACGATTGATATGTGCTTGTGACAATGAGCATCCATAAGCTTTTGATTTGTTGTTGCACGTGAATGTCATATGCTAATTAGTTACCATGCAATGATTTGGAGTGTCTCATTGAAGTATCATTATTACCAATTCAATATATAGGTTGGAATGAGTCTAATGCATAGAGGTATCTGTAGTGATTATGTTTGATTTCACATAAGTTTTGCAATGAAATTGTATAAACACACATAAAGTGTAATGATTGCTCTTTTTGTAAGGAACTAACCTATTTTATGATGAGAATCATATGACAAAACTTTTATGAAAAGATTGATAAAATGGTAAACCAAGATAGTTGAAAACTGAATTACAACAATTAAGATAATGTGCCCCATTTGACAAGTTTGATTAACATATTAGCATATTATTGTAACTAAATTATTTGACTCAAATCAATGGGATTTCAAAGAAATCCAAATGGTTCATGTCATGCCACATATTTAGCAGATGACAATCTTGCTATGAAGTAAGATATTGTATACTATATTTATGGATTTTGTGATTGTACGTCATAAGAAAAAAAAATTTGAGTAAACATATTTGCCTAATCCTTTCTAATGAGCCGTAGTATCAGAACGACATTGAAACAAAAAGGAAGCACAAAAGATAGATCTGATTAACCAGCATCAAGAAACATGCATAGAAGATTAGAGTCTTGATGTGAAATGATATAGTAGGCTGATTAATGAATCATATTGTAGCATGTTAAGAAACTTTTCCCCATTGGGGATTCCAAATTGAGCATTGAAGCATTATTAAAAGTTTTGGACCATTCTAAAAGATCTATGTTAGGTAGCCTACTTAGCTAGCAATTGTATTGCTACAAAGTAAGATATAATTCAAGACCATGATGAACTCTATAACCATAAATGTTGAAGAAGTCAATAGGTGTCAACGTATTTGTTTAGTCATTAATGACCACATTAATATGATTGAATGACAAGATAAAGGTGCAAGGAATCCAAATAAATAGGGAGTCTTATGTATTGCCTAATTAAGCCCATCATACTAAATTGATGCCAATGAACTAGTGTTTACATAAGGTTGATTGGAAGGATGTGATGGCCAATGAATGAAGGAGTACTAGATGATGAGGATGTAGAAGCATGTTATGTAACTAAAATTGATGAATAATTATGTTAACTATTAGATCAAATGATAGAAATTTTTGAGATAGAAATGGATTTTCTCTCATTCTTTGCGTATCATATTCCTAAAAAGAGTAATAAATTTGATAGGTAGCTTGTAATTCACAAAATTAAATTAATTATATAGAAACAATTTTATTTTAATAGCAACAAAATATGTACTCAATTTACTTTCACAAAAGTAGTCATAATTGTATGAACCTTTCATTTGAATTTTTACTAGAATCAAGTGCAAGTTTGAAGGGAATATATTGGAATGGGTTGGATGTATTCCATTTTATGCAAAAAAGTCATGATCTTATATATAAGAAGAATAGTTATCATTTGTTAAAATTGGGGAACTCTATGGATATTTGTTTTCCTATGATGAAATGATTCACATGAAATAGGTTCATTCGTTTTTCCCATAACATAATTAACTTGACATAAGTTATGTGAACCAAAAGTAGTTTAAGAAAATTGATTTCTTGAGCCAAAATAAAAGATATGTGATAAAATCTAGGCCCTTCTTCCAAGACTTTAGTTCACTCTTTTTGGCCCCAAATGCTCAGTAATTTTTGTAGGAACAAATTAAAGTCAACCTTAATGATTGTGTGAATGCATTTCATACATTCGATTATTGAGGCATTAGTTGGATGACTTACCTTATAATCAATATATGAATATATCAACATCTCTCCTCATCGATCTTAATTAAAGCTTTCCAAACTTTTAGAATTTGTTTTGAAATTAAAACCTCTAAATGAATACAGTTACAAGCTATTTAAACCTACTACTTTGCTACTAGATTTCCTTCCCTAAATATGTGTTAGAATTCAACAACTTTGCAAAGAAATGGATTCATTTTATTTAGTAGGGATAAGATATAGTATGGGATTCCAATGCTTTTATGCATCATTACAAGGATTGATTAATTATTTTGTTTTATAATGATGTTTCTGGAACCCCAAATTATCACATAAGTTTAAACAACTTAGTATTTCAATGGCTTGAACTTAAATATTTTTTTACATACTATATAAATTGGGAGTGCTTTCATAGCTATAACAGTAGTCTCTAATCACATAAACACAACCTATAAAGCCATGGTTCCTTCTACTCAATCCATTAGAAATTGATTTGACTAAATCAACTGCTAAGGGAGTCCGTTGAACAACTTTTTAATTATTCAATTGATCACAAAAAATCAAGGAAGGAATGCATATTTTTTTATTTAAGGATCTATTGAATTTCTCTACATAATTAGACAAAATTTGAATATTGCATAAGTATTACGTTGAACTCTATTATGGAAATTACATGGAATATTTGCTCATTGAATTGTTTTGAATATCTATCTTCTAGATATTACAACATATGATAGATGGTAGAATATTGAATCCAAGATAAGCTATTGAGTTTATCTGACTACACTTTCACCATTATAGAAGCATTTCTTGAATCATGGTTTTGAGTTTTTTTTATGCCAAGATTCATTACAAAGGGTTCTCATAAGATTCATTTGAGAGTCCTTTTATGCACAAAAAGGCATTCATCTATAAATTGAAGTTCAAATTTCCCAAGTTGTTATAAAAGGATAATTAGTTATTTAAGAGGTTCCACTTTAGTAGAGTTTTGGAAGGTTGAGAATTACTTTACATTATTTTTTGTGGCTTATGAATAAGGAAATTAATTACCACTAAGCTTATCTTATCCTACATTGATAGTGTATTTTCCGTCCTTGGTGAGGTCCAATAATTGTTGCCATCCACCTCTATTTTGTTCCAAGTATTGTAAAATACAAAATAGTGAGAATGATTCTCTTTATTTGATTCCAAGACATTGAACATGCTAAACAACATTTTCTATTAAGGAAATTGCAAATCATGTATCTAAAAAGGATAATGTTTGAGGTGTAGACCTTCTAAAAAAGCTTTGCATTATATGCATCCCTAAAATTCTTTTATTTCTTAACCAATAATCCATACTTTTCATAGGGAAAGGTAATCATTTTCTAGCTAGCCAAAGGATGCTTGCTCACCAACTCACAATCACCATAAAGGAAACCATTTACCACACTTTCTACAAAATTAATAATATTATTAAAATGATAAGATATCATTAGATTGTAAAATTTTATTGACTATAGCACATGACTAACATGTGCTGCCTCTTATTTAGAGTAATTTCTTTTTGCATGTTTTTGTTAATCTTGTGTTCAATGCGGACCACTTAATTCCTACCTTCAAATAATGTGCCTTTGAGTTAAGGGATTGGAAGATAGTATCTTTTTTGAGGCATGAGCTCATTGTCAATGTTCTCCTACTTGTGCTTCATGTTTGTACATCTATTAAAGGGGATCCTCTGTACATTAATCTGCAAACTTGATGTGCCCTAGAGACTAGAGAAGAATAATTTGATATTTTTGATTGAGTGATTATCACCTCTTAAGAAAAGTATAAGGCAATGTACAAAGAACAAATGAGACTTCGGTTGACAACCACTTGGAGTGGCATAGTACTTCACTTTATCTAGTATATGTGGATTGTTTAAACCTCTTCTTAGTGTTTTATCTACAATGTGGAGTAGAAAAAGGGATAACGGGTTGCAATGCTTTTGCCAATATGAGAGTTAGATGGACAATTTCTTTTAGCATTAATAATGTCTAAAAATCAACTTATATTATAGATACTCATGACAACATCAATAAATTAACTATTGAAGTTAAACTTGTGTAGTACTTATTTCCTCCATGATATATTATTGAACAAATTCTTGAAGTCATGCTTGATAACAGAGCTATTAGCTTTGATCTTCTAATTTGAATCGTTAAGTTGCCCTTATAAAAGTATGATTTCTTATGTAAGTAAAATATTTTTAGTGATTTCCTATTCCTTAGCTAAAGATGATTACTCCATTGAGATGATGGTTGGTAGAAAGCACCATAAGCTAACTACCAACAAATTAGTATATATTTTTTTTAAAAAAACTATACATCCAAATTTTCATAAAGTCTTCAAAATAAGTGTTGAAATTATTGTTTAAAAGGAAAATTAAATTAATACTACTACATTATTTTGGTGATGGCTACCAATAAAAAAATCATTTATAGCATCACAAATTTCATCTTGAAATATGGACCAATAATTCTGGTAAAATAAATTAATAAACCTATCCAATATATCACAACATGAAGATCTATCAAAAAATAATTTGTTGTTTTTTCTCCTTATTAACTAGTTGAATTAGTACCATATTACATTTTAGTGAGTATAGGCATCTTGAAGCAAAGCACCTCGGATTTTTCTCAATAGGGAATAGTAAAATATCAAGCAATCTAAGATATATTTGGCATTTAAATCCTTCTCTAATTCCTAACTCCCGCTTGGATCTTTAACTATTTATACATTACCCATTATTTACTTGTTATTGAAGACTGTGTAGAAGACATTTGTGTTTTTATCACCATTTTTAAGCTACATAGAACCAATCTTTTAGCTCTTAAACATCTAATGTAGTCCCATCTAGTACATCACGTAGAGGTTAAACTTGGAGATGTACTACTTCTATTCGAACATGGAGCTTGGTGAGGATTCACCACTATACTTCTCATTAGTCTACGTTATATTTGCCGTTGTTGGGTTGAACTATAATTGACCCTTATTTATTGCGTATTTTATTTATTTACTTGTTCAACAATTTATTTACATCTATACTTTAGTTTAGTTTTTTAAAGAATAATTGAAAATGTTTTGAAGATTTTCATCATTATCTTTAGTATAAATCATCCTTTCAACAATCTCACAAATATTTTAGTAAAAAATTTTCCTAAACGTTGATTTCAAAATGGCTTAAAATTTAGTTTTGGGCATTTTTTGCTATGATCCACCTCTTACAGCCATCATTACCACCACCAATAGCACTCACTCATCAACTCGTGCAAACTCTTTTAAATCTACATTGACCACAAAGCGGACTCCAAATTTCATTGCCTCTCTACCTATGCAAGTCATCAAAATTGGAAACCAAAGCGATGCATCAATCCACCAATGTTGAACCATGCAATACCCTATTTCCTCACCTTTTACATCTACAATTGGTCTCCACCATCAATCTTAAATCTCCCTAAAGTTCTCTTTTATTAATAAAATAGTTGTTAGCATACACAAAAGGTAACACATCATTTAAGTATCACCTTGTGAAGAAAGTATTCTTAATTTTCAATTTTTAACATTCTAAGTACTACAACTAAAATAGCTTTACTTAATTTTCATTAATCTGATCATATTATTAAGGCATTAACCTATTATAGAACTAACAACACCTTTTATGCTGAATAGTAGGGCATTATTAATTACAAGCTACAATGTCAACATTTTGAGATTCTTGAAAGCTTCTTTTGGTCATTTTTAAGAAAATCACTTTTTTTAACATTTCATTTAGTGTGTTTTCTCATTGCCTTTTCACTATTAGCCACTATGAAGCCATTCAAGTCTATCTTATAAATCTTTAGAGTCATAGCTTTTTCCTAGAGATCTTTATCTGAGCCTTTGAGAGGTTAAATGTCTACTTCTTGTTTAAGCTACATGTCCTACTTTATAATTGCTAATTGAAATTGATCATACTATCATTGAATATATGATTTATGATACAATTATGTTTTTTTTATTATGTGTTGATGTTGTGTGATTTAGTGGGGTGTTGATATTGTTTTCTATATCAATGGCTTGCAAAGTTTGAGGTTTCACATTTCTTATTACTTCAATAATTAGAATTGTCTCATCTTCTCCATTTCCAATGCAGAAGGGTTTAGAATTCTTTGCTTGCTTGCATTGGATCATTATGAGTTCTTGTTTACAATTACTTCGAAAGTATTTAAGATTATTTTCATTACTTAATTTGTTTTACATAATCCATTATTACACGAAATCTTTCCAGAGAATCTAATGTCTAAAGGAAGAGTTTTAGCAAGATTGACCAAAGCATAGACCAAAACCCCATGGGGCCTTGTTAAGTTCATTTTCATAGCACTATTTTTAATGACTTGCCAACTATTAACATGATATAGATAGGGCTTACTTGTTAACCATTTTGATTGGAAGGTGCTACAATGAGATCCATATTGGATCTTAAAAATGTTTACTATTGAGCCAAAAAGTTGGAACTATTTTTTGGACCCTCATTTGGAAGAGTACAATTTTAAAAAATATTGTACATCAAACATCAACTGTTTTCCCATTCTAGCAAAAATCATAGGAGCACATGCTTATCCCTTTACGATGTATTCAAAGATGCTAGTTATTTTGTATTCATACACTTCAAAATTCCATTTAAAACCATACCTATTAGAATGAGTTTGGAGGGAGCAATCTTTCCTGAGACAACGTTATCATGAAATATGACCATTTGTTTGCACTTTAAAGAAGACATTAGCATTATCATGATTGGCAAGGATAAAAAACTTTCCCATTTTCACCATAAAAGAATGGCCACTAGGCTAATGCAGACATGAGATATACCCAGTAAGGTAGAGGAGAATACTAACAAAAGGATGTCCCTAGAAACATGTTGGAAGTGTCATCTTGCTCACAACAAATTTGAAAAATGTTATCACCTCGCTATCACTTCAATTTTAGCTTTTGAAGTTCTTTTGAAACTTGTCAATAAATTCACCATTTTATGATTTTAAAAATAAAGAAATCCTTAAATAATGCAATTAATCCTTATAAATGATTAATTTTAAATTATATTAAGTAGAAACGTTTCCTCAAAATTACTCTTTTTCTTTGTTTATCATTAAAGCTTGGCCACATGTCCTCCATTCTATTAACTCTTTATTTCAAATATCAACTTCTTTACTTATGCTTCATTAAATTCCTTCCTTTTAATTTACTCCTTATCGTTGATTTGAGTTTTAACATTTTCCTTAAGTAAATGAGCTCCTTGCATTATGTCAAGAGTTGTTGAACTAGATAATGGGCAAATTATTTGAAAAAAAAATATTTATTTCATAAAAAAATACTTAATGAAAATTTCTAAAAAATTTGAAATATGCTTAAACAAATATTTGAAAGTAATTTTGTAAAAATTTTAATTTTCATTTACAATATGTTAACTTCTATTTAATAATAAGTTTTTAAGGAAATTATGAAATAAAAAGGTCAACAAAATGTTTAAAAGTGTAGTTAAGTAATTTTTAAGTTGTTCAACCAAAAATCAAACCTACATCCTCTTCAAAGAAGATAAGACAAAAAAATAATCTATATAGGTTTTTTTGCCAAAAACTAGATATGCTAAACTCTTAGAACAATTAAATAGAAAGACAAAATAGCTTAGAAATGTCTTATAGTGAAGTAAGATTTATAGGAATAGGAAAAGAAAGTGGCAAATAAAATATGTACAAAGTAATTCCAACACTTGGCGAACGCTCCACAAGGCACAAGTATTGTGTTTTAATTAAGGAGAAAAAGAGAAAATGAGTGCTTTGTTGTTTTTAAGAAGGAATATCGAGTTTGTGAAGAATGACACAATGTATAGATGCAATAATGAGCATTAGCTACTAATGGCTTTAATGTCATTACCTAAAATTTTTATTTAATTTTTTATAAATATTTTATGAATTAATTTTGATTAATAATTACGAAAAAAATTTTAAAAATTCACTAATGACAAAGATTATTTACCAAACTAATTATTTCATGTTTTTAATCAAAAGATGTTTTTTTTAATTAAGAGATAATATTTTTAAATAAATTTATAAGGAGAAGTAAATATTGGTTAAAATAATCATTGCACAAAAGCCACATGATTAAAAGATTCTTGGAATGTTTGATTATGAAAATTGCACAAATGATGATTTAGGAATTAGCTAGAGTAGTATAGAAATTTTGATTTCATTTTTACTACTAAACTTGAATTATGATCTATTGATTAGATTTAATTTTACTTATCGATTAAATGCGGACCATGCGATGGTTTAATGAAGTGATCAGATTGTTAGTATAATTATTGCATGAAAACGGTCGTTGTGGTAATAATCATTTGATTATAAAATTGCATGATTAGATAAGTCCCATCACTACCTTAATTTACAAGTTAACTATGAGGAAAAAGCTTTAAATTTTAGTCTCACATGGTGTATTTTCTCTTAATTTTTCTCCATATAAGAGATTTTGTTTGCTTAAGAAGTAGTTGATTTTGGGGTTAATTCCACCAAGTTTGATTTTTGAAGTCATTGCACTTCTAATAACATGATTAATTGATTTATGAATGCATGGAGTAGTGCCTTCATTTAAGATACTTCGATCTATGTTTGGGTGGGAGGCCTTGTTCCAATTACTACAGCAAAAAGGGTTCAAAATTAATTCTCCGTGCTTAAAAATTGTTCCATAGGTTTAGGTTAGTTAATTGAAGTAGAATTTGTTTTTTTAAAATTTAATTAATTATTTTGGAAAAAATAACAAAAGTAAATAAAAATGATTCTTAAAATGATCTTGACATTATTATCAAAGATATTAAAAGGATATTTTTAAGGTTGATTAAATTAGATTTCTATTTAATTTTTATAAATTACTTAGGGACCAAAATTAGACTAACATTCTAAACAAAAAAAATGAAAATACCTAAAATTTATTCAAAATGTATCTACTAGTGGCCTACCACTCTAACCAAGAAGAGTTTCATGGATTTGGTATTTACTGCTCTTCCTCTTTAACATCTTCCAGGAACAAACATATTAGCCATCTAAAATTTAAAAATTTACCAAACAAAATTTATTATAAATATTTTTGTTTGTTATCACCAAATAACTCACCATGTTTATGGGTCAACGTCACAAAATCATGCTTGTAAAAGTATTTAACATCTCTTTGAAGGTCCTCTTCATCACTTATTTAGACAAAATATATCTAAGCTTTATGGTTATGTTAAAACTTCAAATAATTAGGTTATAATCATCAAAATCTCTTTGATCCTCCATGGGGTCATTGGGATAACAACAATTACCATTTTATAATATAACAAAAGTAAACCATTAAAAGTAAAGTGAAATTTGATTTTAAATATTCAATCTATCATATAACTACTTTTTCTTAATATAATTGATTATATATATATATATATCATTTATTCTTAGCCTAACTCTCTAATGATATTACACTATTAAACCTAATTTTTTAAAAAAACCATAAGTGTAAAAGAATTCTAAAGAATCATAAAATCATATTGTACTTGTAGGCTTTAAGAAAAATACTGTCATGCCAAAAATCCAACTATTTTTCCCAACAGCATGACCAAAACATGAATAAGTTATCTAAAAAACCAATAAAACCAATGGAGTCTAATCCAATCTAGAGAAATTCCATGAATACCTACAAAAGTCTCACAAGAAAAATTAACTGGTATGTACCAAGTCTTATAAGACAATTTGAAAAACTCCTATGTCACATAAAATAATAAGTATAAATATATACTATTAATGATTGAATAAATAAAATAAATTAACTAGCTAATTTACTAAGTTTAATATTCTCGAACTACACTCTTTGCATAAAGTTTACCAACTTGATCTTATTATGAAGGGGAGAGCTAGGTGGCTCAATAGGGAATCTTTGAGCCGTTTTATAGAACAATTATTCATTAATAAGAAATATGAATGTAATAATGGACTAAATCTTATGAATAATGACACCAATTTCTGACTAACAAAATTATATCATCATCTACTAACTATTTAATATATATTTCAAGGTTTCTTTGAGCAAGTTAACCTGACCTTTTCTTTACATATTATATAAGTTTTTTACTAAAAAATGGGTATGCCAAACTATCAGAATAATTAAATGTAAAAAATCAAACAACAATGGCCTTATAATGAAGTAAGACTTACAGAAAGAGGAAATAAAAGCGGCGATTAAAATCTGCACAAAGTAATTCCTACACTAGAGAAATGCTCAACGAAGCACAAGTGCTTTAATTTTTTAAAATATAAAAAGAGGAAATGAGAGCTTTGTAGTTTTTAAGAAAGAATATCGAGTTGGTGAAAGACACAACATATAATGGTAATGATAAGCACTAGCTACTAATGGTTCAATGTCATTACTTCAGATGAAGAAAATATTGCATTCAATCCAACTATCCTACATACACTTTCTCTTAAATAACAACACTTAAGAAGGTGGTGTTAACATCCATTAAATAAAGTTTAAATAACTTGTATTATGAAAAAGGTAAAAATGACCTTGTTGCCTTCAACCTTACCAATTGTTCAAGTATTCCTTCTATGTTTAGTCCTACCCATTACCACTAGCCTTCCCTTATTTTGAATGGCAACCACAAAGTCATTTACTTTTTATTTTTTAGTACCTACTTTTTGCCACAGTAATGTGGTCACTTGGAATGTCTATTAACTCCAAAGCGTTCACTTTCACAAATAAGCTGAAACCATCCAGCATGGTCAAATAAAAAAAATCTTTCCTCAAGGCTTCACTTGTATTTTTAGGTACAAATTTTGAAATAAATGCATCATACACGATTTCTTTTTAAAGAGAAGCATTGGTTTGTACTCCAAAAGAGTAGTCACTTAAGATTACATCTCTAAGGTTATTTTCATTCTATGCTAACTCTCGTGATGCAACTATTTCCTTATTTTTTAAGTTTTAACATGTCATTTATGAACTTTAATGAAGATGAAAGGATACCTTTTTTAAATCGTAGTTAACTTGCATTCAGGAAAATAAGAAACCTCTCTGATTATGTACATCTCAAATCATACACCTACATGCTTAACAAATCATTCATTTAAGTCAGTTTGTTGATTCAAATATGGTATCATCTAAATAACGTTGGAGTAGTAGAAGTTAATCAACCAATTTTACTTTTCCAAAGTTTTTTATGCCTTGTAAATCTACCTCTTTGATTCGATGAATAATTTCAACAAACATAGCTTGAGTTGTTTCCATTACAACAAAGTTTCCTTACGAAATAGCTTATGGGTTTTTCTATTTGAAGAATATTATGAGGAGATATCCTTCATTATCATGGTTTCTAATCTCTAAGTCTTATTTAGTTATTGATGCAACTCTACTATGAAAATATGCCTAAGTTTTCATATTTAGGTTTCTTGTTATTGAAAAGTACATATAATATTTTATTCATAATTGGTTCGACAATAAATCTTTTTAAACGTTGAGACTATTAGAATGGCTGAATTATTATGGCATTATGATTTTGAGATCCTATGTCACCAAAGGAAAAGAAAAATTATCATGGTAGAGTTGTTAAATTAAAGCTAATTGAAAATGATGTTTTTTGCCAAAACAAGTAATATTTTTCATATTAAGGAAACATTTTTTAAGAAAACAAATAGATTAAATAGATGTTGACAAAATAGTAAGGCCCATGCAATATGGAAAAAACTATTATGTTATATAAGGACTCCAAACTAAGATTATACCTTTTTAAAAGGTTGTGTGGTGCATATTATAAGTAACTAATGTTTAAAACCACATTCTAGCCTAAAAGGGAAGTCAATGAAAGAGAATATTTAAAATAATTAAGAATACATAACGTCTATGAAAATTTTTTTTATGTAGTTTGGATAAGTATTTCACTTTTAATTAATTTGCTTACAATAATAATTGTTAATCTAGCACAGAGATGACACCTTATATAGTATTATATAATATATTATGCTATTATCATTATACTGATATTAACAAATTATCAATACCCTTCTTGATATACAGATGGTTTTAGAAACTATTAAGAAGATCCACTTAATCAAAGCATGAATTAATAAAGAAAAGGCTTACTCCATGCAAGTTATGATAAGAAAATAAAGAAAGTGGATTGCTTGAAAAAGGATCATGTATTGTTAAGGGGTTAGTCGAATAAAATTCATTATAATGTTTGGAAAATGGGGGTAATTAAAGACAAGGAATTTTCTACCTTATACATTATTGAAAAACATTGTTGCATTGCTTACAATATAGTTTTATCATTATCATTAGCCAGGGAACATAAAATATTTTTTCTTTTTCTTTTAATAAAATTTGTTGCTAGTACTACTTATATATTTAAATGTGATCAAGGTAGCTTGATGATGTATCCTTGACTATTTCATATGGAATTGCGAATGGGGTTCATACATGGGAATTCAAGAAAATAAAGATGGAGAGCATCCCATGTTGAATGTATAATGGATAAGTTATACAAACTAGTAGCTACTTTAGAATTGAAGAAGAGTTTGTTTGGAAGCATCCCAATATTTTTTGACTTTGAATGATTAAATTCTTATATGAAGGGAAGCTTACAAAATATTCAATAGATTTCAATATTTTTTAACATTTATTGAATATATGTAAGTGCATTTAAAATTTTTTTTGAATGAGTTTAAATGAAATTTCCATATGCATATTTTTTTATAATACCATAAAGACTATTATTTGAAAGAAATAATAATATAGATGAGTAGCCAAATATGGTAGAACAAGTGAAAATGAATCAAAAATAAGACATCTTCTAAGAGCCTTTCGATCAAGTGGCTCCTATGTATTGAGTCTTTTTTAGTTGTTTGGATTTTTATAATTTATTAATTAAAAAATATTGTGGATTTTTTATTTAAATACTAATGAGACGTTTTTTAATTTAGCAAGTGCTTTTAGACTTTAAAAATGTTTATAAATAAGTGAACTTTTTAACAAGATAGACTAATAAATTTTTTTCAAAATTTGTAGAAAAAACTTTAAGTCTTTATATTCAAACATTTAGTTGTCAATGCTCATTCACATTTTCTTATGTTATATTTAGTTGTTAAATTTTTACAAAATCTCAAGCTAATTTGTCAATTTTCTTTAATTATAATTGATTTAATTAAAACATTTATTTCTCAATAAGCTTTAATCAAGCATAAGATTTTTTATTTATTTACACTTTGTGTCATCAAATTATTTTATTCTATTATGAAGCTTATTATGTCGTATGATCGTAGTAGTGTTTGTCTATTATTTTGTTATGAGTATTTAGCTCTTTTGGAAAAATTCTTTATATGAGTAAGAAAGAATCTTAATTTCATGAAATGCATTGGACCTAAACTTGTTTGTGATCACAAATCTAATAATTAAAATCAAATTTACATATTGCAACATTGATTAATTAATTCCAACTAAAATAATTTACATATATATGTATATTACAAATAGCATTTGAAAAATTATGTTTAGAAAATTAAAATAAATAAATAAATGAATAAATAAAAAATTGTTAAAAAAATCCTAAAACTTCAAGTGTTAGTAAGGATCTTCTAAATGAAAAAGTTATAGATGAAATTATGATTGGTGTTAAACCATAATCTTTCATAGCCATAATCCGTTGTAACAAATTTTAAGCCATTTATTACACAAGATAGCTTAAATAACCAATTTTGTTATTTGTTAGAAAGATAGAATTAAATATATTTGAAAACAAAATATGTAAGCCCTAGGTCATTGGATATAGGTATAATTTTAACATAATAGACATAAAGAAATTGACTAGTTCGATGATCATTTCAAAACATTGTAAATTATTGAACAATTTACTAAATATAGATTAACTCTCCTTAAGTGATGATAAAATGGGGGAGAATTGAAATTGAAAGATTAAAATGAGAAAAAATAATGGGGGAACATTAATATATTCTCAAGTACAAGTTAGGAAGCTTATCTTTAATTGTTATGCATTTCATTTTTATAAATAATTTATGTTTTAATGAATTTTATTAAAATTTTTATTATCATCAAGAAAGAGAGATTATTGTGTTGACCCCTTCTCCTGATGTTTTGTTTGATGATCATCAACCCAAAGTATTACTGATAAATTAGTTTAAATAAATTTAAATTTTAGTTAGATTATTTCAATTCAAGGCTAACATTGAAAAGAAAGGAGAGCAAAGGTGAAATTTTGTGGTGATCATTTTGGTTGGATTGACAAATAACTAAGAAATATTTTGAATTTAATTTGAGATATTACAATTTTATTTTAATTAGAATGTTAAGCTTGATTCAAATCACTCTTTGAAGGCACAAAAAAAATTATTTAAATTAATCATTCAAGAAAAAATATTAGGATTCTAAAATCTGGATCAATTGTCAACCCTCTAAAGAATATTTTGTTCTTAATAATATAATTAGAAATTTAATATTAATAACTAATTTCAAACAGTGTATTATAATTATAATAATTAATTAGTAAAAAATAATAATATAATGAAAATAATAAAAAAGAAATACTTATTACTAATGATTATCGATAGTGTCTTGTTATAGCAAAGCTCCTAAATGTGGGTAGTTGGTTTTATCAGATTGATAAAATATCACCAAAACTAATCGAATAATTTTAGTTCGATAGATTGCTCAAATATCAAAATTTAATAGAGTATGAGCACATTAAAAATATGCGAAATCACTTCAGAGTGAACTAGGGGGTTACTAAACCTAAATAATGCACGTATTAATGTGGCGTAACAAAATTCTTATAAAGCAAAAACAATCCATCATTCATGCAATCTGGGACAAAAATGTGTAACCATTTTGCATGACAATACTAAAATTATTAAAGTGATTCTATAATCAAATCTTGTAATAGTATAATCAAATTATTATCATCTCATTAGCCTTTCAAAAACACCTAATTAGATTTGTTGTGCGATAATGTAATTTCATAATCGAACACATGTTTCATCCACACATAATAGCTAAATCTTGTCATTATATCACAATTTAGATCTACTAGTCTAGATCAAATAATGCTTCTTCAATCCAAGCCAACTGATAATGTTTTGTCCATGATCAAATGATCTATGAGCCTTTAGGTCGAGCATGTTCTTGTGTAATGACTCTATTAGCCATTATTTCAAGACATTGGAATTTTCCTAATTTATCCATAATTACTAATTGAGCAGTTTGGTAAGAACTTCTAGTAATTACTGTAACGATTATAAATAAGTGAATTCCTAAAAAATTGATTGATAAATTTTTTACAAAATTTAAAGAAAAATTTTCAAATGATGAAATTTATGTCGTTAGCACCAAGTGCTCATAATCACATCAATATACTTCGTCCCTTACATATCGAATTCGTAATCTTTACTTTCTTCACAAATTAGTGATCTTCTTAATTTTTTAATTAATTCATTTAAAATTAAGATAAAGATTACGTTGATGTAGACATAAGAAGCTTTAAGCAATGTAATAAAATATACCTATAAAGATAATTACGCACTTGAAAATTTAAATAGTATGATTAAAATTTAGACTAAATATTTACCTTATTATCAACAAAAAATATAAACCCAAACATAAATGACAATGCATAAAATTACAAAAACTTTGTATTTTGAAAAAATAAAAATTATTGATGTAGTCATAATAATAAAATAAAAAAAGTTTATTAAAAAAATTTTAGTTAGATAATTACAATATTTAAATATTGAAAATAAATTGCGTGACATATTAATGACAAACATATAGAGAAAACTATTTTAGTTTTTTTTTCAAACAGAAATGTATGTAAAAATAATAAAGTAGATGATTATCCTGATGAAAAGAATTTAAGATGTTTAAAGGAATTAGCATAATCATTTAATAGTGTATTATATTAGAAAATATTTTCTATTATATAATATATTAAAAAAAGGAATAATATAATTTTATTCAAAGATATCATGTGATAAGACAATATTCCAAAAAATAACTAGAATAAGAAATAAATAATTTTAATAACTATTAAAATATCCATACATTATTGTAACTTTGTTGCTTTTAAATAATACAAGAAATATAAAAAAATATTAAACTATTAAGATAATAAAAAATAAGGAGTATTCAAAATTATTTTTTAGCAAATAAGTTTTATTTTTAATATGTTTCAAAAAAATTTCATTTTAATAAAAAAAATTTGAAATGTTTAAAATGAATTAAAAAATATTAAACAATAATTAAAAATAATCATTAAGCTAGCTAAATCCTTAAAATATGATGACATAAAAATATTTATATGGTCCAATAACAAAATATTTTATTAATAATCAAACAAAACAAAATTTTATTTGTTATGTAGAAAGATTCAAGAAAATATAATCATAAAAAAAAATCATTACGGTAGCAAATACTCATTGTAAAAAATCAATAACTTGATTTATTTACCATAACATTATAAGAATTATGAAAACTTTATGAAAATCAAATTGATAATTGAGTTGAAACACAAAATGTTGCAATTAAATTACATTGGATGACACAAAAATGTAATGAAAGATTCCAAAAAAAATATGAATATTTTCCTCATCTTTAACAATTCTTATGATAACTATATGGAAGGCATGTGACCACATCAACTAGCCTTTCCAATGGGCTTTCTTATACAATATTGGGCTTTCATAAATGCACTTTTATTAGATGGCACAATTTATTTCAAAAAGGTATTTCAAAATAAGATTAATGATAAGAAGTGAAACAATAACTTATCTAAAAAATAATAAATACAAAATATTTAAATGTTAATTATTTGACACAATTTAAGAAACAATAATTTTTCTAAACTAGAAATGTAAATAGTCTAATGAAAGAAAAAAATTTATTAAAGGTAAAAAAATAAAAAAACCAGGTATTGTTTTGTTTAACAAGAATATAAACTGTAATTTACTTCAATCAATGACGGATATGTCATTATCCAAAAAAAAAAAAAAATAGAAAAATGATTAAGAAGTATAACATTTTCATTAGGAAAAAATTAGCCTTTTACATCAATAAATAATTTTTTTTGTTTTTTCTAAAAAAATGTAGCATAAATAATATAATATATAATTATTCTAAAAAATTATAGTTGTTATGGAAATTAAAATATTGAAAATTAATTTTTATATTTCATCTTTTAAAAAAGGGATTTTAAAAATCAAAGCTCTAAAAACAAGTTAAACATATAAAAAAAGTATTAAAAATGTAAAAACAAATTGTATAAGATGTTAAAAAAATTAATATTCAAAACGTTACGTATAAACTAATAGCATATATATTGAAATATAAATTTATTGAACTCAATATTGTAATTACTTAAAACAATTAACGAGAAAAAAATCAATTAGATGGCATAACGTCACAGTTTTTTAAATATATTTGTGTAAGCTTTCCAATTACAAAGAACTTACATTGATAATGGAAAGTATAGAAAAGAACAAAAATTTAAAATCTTATAGACAATAATTGCTTTAATTAATTTAGTAAAATAAGTTAAATTAGCAAAAAAATATTTTTAAATAACACAAAGTTGATTAATATATTTACACAATTTGAAAGTAAAAAGGACAAAAGTAAAACTAAAAGAAGTTATTAGTTTTAAGAATTGAAATAGAAATAATTATGTATATTTACAAGAAAAAATTCTTGTACCAGGGCAACAATAGTAAAAACCTGTTTAGAAAAATGAACATTAAACATGGAAGAAATAAAAATGATGGAATAATGCAAAAATTTTAGGAAATTTCATTAAAAAAATAAAATTAAAAGATATAATTCATTAATATAAATGAAAATATTTGTAATGAAATTTTAATGTTAAAAAATACTTGTATAGTTCACAATAAAATATATTAACAAAATTCTAATTATATTACATTTCGATAAGAAAGTTTTAACAGTTTGAGGGCTAGGTGTTATGCAATTATAAAATAAGATATAAAATATTAATTGTAGAACCTAATTATTATAATAAAAAAATAAAATATATATCTTTAAAAAATACAAATAAATAAATAATATGAAAAATAAAACACATAATCTATAGAATAATAAAACATCAAAAATATTTAGTGTTAGAAATTTGTGAACATGATGTGTATAAGAGGGAGTGAATTATAAAAATTTAAACATAATTGAACTTAACTCAATTTTGGCACATAAACTCATGGTATAAATATTAGTAAGATTCTTTTAATTTCTGAAGACAAAATAAAAAAAATTTCACAATTTAATATGGATTTATTTATATTAAACTAATTAATATCACTCTAATAGTCTCTTATTAATTTCAAGTATTCTTTCAAGAAGGTGATGTTAATGAAATCTCTTAGTTGTCATGAATGTTATAATAAAAAAATTTAAAACGTTTTTTCAACTTTAATAAACCATTATGTCACAATATTTTTATTCTTAATAATAAATAAATTAAATAAAAGAAAATGGGCACAAATGTTTTTAGGTGATTCTATAAAAAAAATTGCTTGCAATTATTATTGTAGCTACAAGAGAAAACACTAAAAAGCACCCAATTTTTACCCTTGGCTATGTTGGATTAACTTTAAAAAAGACTCTGTTCTTACCCCAGGTGATGTAAAAGGATGCTCACCCAACTCTACTACTTTTTCAACAATGGCCAGGGACAAGTCATGCCACTGAAAATACAGTAAAATAGTTTATAATATAATTAAGTACTTGAAGAAATAATACAAAAAAATTATATAATGCATAAAAAAATAATATAACAATAATTAAATACTATGAAAGAAAGTTACCAAATTAATCTATGAAACTTTAAAGTAATGAAAAAGTTGATAAACCAAGTAAAATGCTAAATAAATTAGTAATCAAGCTAACAAGACAAAGGATGAACCACAATGAAAAATACAATAAACTTTCTTTTTCTTTGTTTACATATAACATTACTTAGGAATAGATTCATTGTCATATTTTTTAAAATAATTATTCATATTTGTATGAATCAAATTACACACAGAGCCTGTTCAAACACTTAAAAAAATACAATTAAGAATGTGAAGGAAGGCAACAATGGACTAAAGTGGTAATCCAAGAGAACTTCATGTGATAAAGTGAAAGGAGAAGCAAAGTGTTGGGAAATAACATAATAAAAAGGAATCAATGAAGTGAAAGAAACATCAAAGTAAAAGGAACCATTATTCAATGGTGATAAGAAGGCAATGTAATGGAGTTGTAGGTAACAACTTTTTGAGGACGATGATTCAATACATTGAAGTTTTCATTATGATTAATCTTGAACCTCAAAAAGGAAAAATGGAGAAAATTGACTTTTAGACATGGAAAGATCATCCTTTTTAAAGGGTACATGATACAAGGTAGAAAAAGATTTCTACTAAGATCAAAATTAATGCCTAGAATACTTAAGATGCTTAATAGATTATTAGAGAATATAAAAAAGGTACTATGTAATAATTAGGATTAGGTGAGGTGTGATATTTTAGAATATTTCAAACATTGATGTTCCAAAATAGTAGCATGGATTATTAAGTTGTATAAGTAGCAATTCCTTAAAAATTAAGCACAAAATCTTACAAAAGAGGTTTTTGTAACATCTAATTTAACGCATAAAATAGAAAATTTAGACAAACACTACGTGAAGTACTATAATAAATAAAGTGACTTCAACTTAGATTATTACCTAAAAATTAAAACACTAAACCTTTGGACACTGATGTGGCTATTAGTAGAAGGGAGAATTTGTTTGGTTATTGACTGTCTTGATGGACGGTCTCTCACCTTTTATTATTATCTCTCACCAGAGATTTGATTACTAGTTCTCCTAGCAGAAAGTCTATCGCCTTTAATCCTTGTCTGTTATGAATGAAGTTAGAATCTCTCCAACTACGATTGAGCATACACACTTTGTTCACAAAGGTGGAAGCACATAAATAAAATAAATTTTATTTTATCACTTTTTTAATATAGTGAACAACCCTATTTATAGAGATTTTTAAATATTCATCACTAATTTAAAAAAATAATAATAAAAAACAAACTATGAAATTAATTAAATTAAACATTTCTTAAATAGATTCTAAGTCTTATGCAATAGTAATGGCAGGTGGAGAAATTGTTCAACATAATTGATGTAGTGCTGGTAAAGGTCTTAACAAATTCATTTGGAGTTTTGGGTAAGCACGCGTCATGTGAAATGAATAGGTTGGTCAGGTTGGAGGGTTGGCATGGTTCGTTATAGGTTGTTGTAGGTCAAACATTGGTCAATCAATGTTCTCATTTAAATTCAAGTCACACAGAAGCACGAGTCTGCACGGGGCTGAAAGTGGGTGCTAATAGTGGTAGACGATAGAAAATGGTCATGAATGATGATAGGCAACAAAATTAATAAAACAATTTAATTTTAAGCATTTTTAAAATACTTTTCAATGAAACTTTTTCTTAATGAACTTATGGAACTAGTCTAACACTAGCAAATACATATTTTTGACCTATTTTTCGACACTCCTACATCATCCTCCCTCGGTGAAAGAGATCTTATTGGATCCTATTAGGGTGATGGGTACAATAGTATTCTAATTGGTGTTCCATGATATGGTGTAGGATATCATAGGTAGCTAAGAGTTCTTGATCAAAGGTTTGCCCTTCCATAAAATTAAAAATTTCTTAACTTCATAGTTTTTGACAAAAATTATCTCATGATCTATAATTTTCTACTTATTATCCGTAGATATTTTGAAAGATAATGTAGTTGTAGGAACGTGTTTACTCACTCTGGTTGAACCAAACTCAAATGACTCACTAGGTATTGGATGTGGTGCTTTGTAAGAAACTAAATCCTTAATGTCAAATGTTGCACCAATCCTATACTCTTCTAACAAATCCAACACATATATATTAGTTTCAAATTTTTTTATAATCTTAAAAGGTCCAGCTCCATGTGCTTATATTTCTTGTAAACTCTAAGAGGGAACTATTCTGACCTAACTCTAATTATATAGTAGTCTCTTCCATGAAAGTTTTTAATATTTCTTTGAGGATTTACTAGTTTCTCATATCTTTTATTATTTAGATTAATTTTCATAGATATTATTTTATGAGACATTAAAAAAAATAAAAAATATAAGTTTCAATCTCTATTAACAAAGAAATAATATTAGTAAAAGATATTGACTTATTAACATGAGCTTATATAATAGGTGATGGGTTTGATATGCTGATGGCTAACTCCTTAATTACAAGAAACTAAGATAAGTCTCTTTTATTGAGGATCTCTCCAACTTGGGTAATGTAGCATAGCTTAAATTATATCTTTTCCTTTCCTTTATTCGTGGGCCACGAATTTTTAATAAATTTTCTATGCTTAAGTGATTGAGGTCTCTCATAAGATAGAAAAGGTGTACTATGATGAAATTATTTTTATAAATAAAAGAACACAGGTTAGACTTATCCTTCAAAGTCACATTCTAATAAAAGAGCCATGATCTTCCAAGGATAAGATGACTTACTTGCATAAGTACTACATCACATAAAACTTAGTCAATATATCTACCTAATTTTAAGAGTGAGTAGCATTATTGCTTAATAAGTATAAAGGTTTTATCTATCCAAGATACAAAGTAGGGGTTTTGGTGTTTTGATAAAGAGACTCTTGTTTCCTCAATGAAATCAAGGGATATGAGATTAATGTAACTACTATTATCTATGATCATCATATATGATTGTTCCTTAGTTTTTACATTGATGCTAAAGATATTAGTGTACTTCTAGTTAGCTTAAGATTATGGAGTTGTTGGGGTGCATTTTACAATTAAATTTTCCATGTTTTCTAATTCTTACTCAATTTTCTAAAAATGCATTATGTTTTTCTCTTATTCTGACATTTTTTTCTTCATTAACACTTTCTAGGTTCTCATTCATGGATATCTTTAGGTATTTTGCGGCTACACGTCCCTTTTCATGTCACATGAAATAGGCAAATCTAGATTATGTGAGTTGGTTTAAAGAAGGTTATGGTGGAGTGGGTAGCAATATAAGTTTGGGAGGTTTACAAACTGCAATGGATAAAGTCAATGAAGTGTAAGTATGAGTGCATTAAGACATTATTGTGTGGGCCTTTAAAGAGTTTTGCTCGTCGTTTCTTTTAAAATAAGAAGTTTTACTTTTTTTTTACATTTTTAGTTAGCAATAATCTTTCTTTAAAGTAGTAAAATTTTATAGTTAAGCTCAGCATGCACGTATTGCTTTAAACCTGCCACAAAATGGGATAGTCCTCCACCCATGGATTCATCTATATCACATTTAGGTTTATAATCCTAAAATTTGTTAAGGTACTCCTCAATAGATCTACCACCTTCGAAAAATCTTTATCATTTCTCTAATATTTTGACATTATAGGCTATTGGAAACCACTAGTTGTACACCTAACTTTAAAATTTCTCCAAGTTTGGGGTATTTATTCATTATTGATAGTATATTATCATTCTAAGTTTTTAAAGAATCTATAAGTAGTATCGATGAGTTTAATCTAATAAATTGATATTTATTTACTCACTCATTTGATGTCAATTAAATTAATCATCCACACTTGTCTATCAATCAATATAATCTTTAGAATCATGCCTACCATAAAATGTTAGAGCATCTAATTTAACATTAAGGATGTTCTCTTTGTCTTGATACCTTTTAAGTCTTTCTTCCTTACTAGATATATCTAAATCATCTTTTTTGTTTGATTCATCTGATTATTTACTTCTTTTTCTATGGTCATGATCTCTTCTATGGATATCTTGATCAAAGTCATAAAAAGTGTTATGTCTTTTATGTGTGACTCTTCTTCTATTATCCCTTTCTCATTTAGGATTTCAATCACGTTGTAGGTTTAGGAGAATTTGACCAACCATTTGCATGAGTTTTACTTTTCATTAGGATATTTCTAGTATGGGATCTTTGTTTAAAATTTGCCTTTGGTTTTGAACTAATTCTTGATTTTGATTTACTACTTGATAACACCTACTAGATCTCATTGTCATTCAAAGATTTGTCATACAAGGGATGTCAAGGAAAGAAAATATTTTGGGATATCTTTCTTTTTTTTTGATAAAAAAATACAAAAGCTGAGTAATCACTTTTATAAACTAGCAAAGCTGAGAAGGCATATGCTTCTAGGAAAATCATAAATGATCAAGGTCCTTACTTTTGCCAAATTAGCTCTTAGATAGAACTAGATAATTCCCAAGAAAGATGGTAGTGAGTCATATCACTATTTTTGTACCCATCCTTTAAAACTTAGTTTACCCAAAACTAACTAAGAGTTTTTCAATGGAAAAACTAAGTACAAAAAAACTTTTGGTAGAAAGTTTTTTTATGTAGAAAAAAAATTAAAATTTGTTAAGTAGAAAATGAAGAAACTCTTTTTTAATATAAAAATAATAATTTTTTCATATTAAAAATTTTATTGAAAGCCAAAGTTGATGTATTAAGTAAAAAAATGTTTTTAGAAAAACTTATCTCTAATACCAAAGTTGAATGCACTAAACAAAAAAACTTTTTTAGTAAAAAAGTATAGCCTTTAATACCAAAGTTGATGAATGGCACATTGAAACTTCTATAAAGATCTAAATCGGTTCCTACAATGTTGAGGACACTCAAAAAATTATTAAAGAATATAAAAAAGATACTATATAATAATCTAGGTAAGACGACATATGTGGTATTTAAGAAATATTCAAAGATGTGCATTCTATAATTGTAATATAGATTATTAAGTTTAGTAAACTACTTCTTAAGCATTAGGCATAAAATTCAACAAAAATAATTTTGTAATATCCAATTTTAGACATATAAAAAAATTTAGAAAAATTCTATGCTAAATATTATAATAGAAAAAAGTAACTTTACAATTAGATTACTACATAGAAAATAAAAGTTACTAAATGATTAAACTTTTGGATGTTTATGTGAATGTTATAAAAAGTGAGAATTTATTTGGTTACCAACTCTCTTGTTGGATGGTTTCTCACCTTTCATCCTTGTGCCTAATAACAGATTTGGTTGTGGGCCCTACTAGTGGAAGGATTGTCACCTTCAATCCTTGTCCTTTACAAGAAAAATTAGAGCCTCTACAATTAGGGTAAGGCACACACACTTTGTTCATCATGGTAAAAACACATAAATAAAATAAATTTGATTTCATTATTTTTTTCTTAATATGGCAAGCACCCCTATTTATAGGTATTTTCAAATATATATCACTAATTTAAAAAAATGTAAAATTATAAAAAAGAATAGTAAATTATATTGATTAAGCAGTTTGCAAGTAAATTCTATGTTTCGGGTGGCGAAATGGCGGTTGGACAAAAGCTATGTGAAATCAATGCAATGTAGCTAGAGGAATCGAGTCATTTTCCAAGTTTAGAGTAGGCATGGGTCAGGCGGAAAGAAAGGGTTGACAGGATTTGTGGGACTAGCTAGTTTTTGCCGGTCATTGTAGGTTAGAGCAAGATGAGTTGTTGCTAGTGAAACGCTGGTCAATCAGTGTTCCCAAGTTAACAAATGATAATAATAATGACAGCAAACATTGGTGGATGGTGGAAGTGGTGAAATACTTAAAAAAATTAATTATTTTTTAAAATAATTTTCAAATAAATTCTTTACTAGTGCACTTGTGAAACTAGTGTGACACCAGCAAATGTCTATTTGTGAGCTAAGTTTAGATGCTTCTACATCAGTATACCTTCAATTTTATGTAGTGCCTGAGAAGAAAACCAAATAAAAAAATACAAGATTTATCTTAAAAAACTTTTACCTAAAAGCAATTTGAAAAGCCATTATATTAGTTTTGAATATCTATTTTTAAAAAGTGGTTGCCAAAAACTTGGTCAAAAAATTCGTTTTTTGGGCCCAAAATTTCTTTGGCCTAAATAATTATGAAATAGCTTTCTAAGAAGCATTATTTTTAGTTCATTATTAGGTGAGTTTCCACAAGGGTTGCATGTGATATTCAGATTGGATTTTGGTGGAACTTGTTAGCAAGATGGCATGCCAACACTAGTGTTGTAACTTTGACTAAAGTTTGTTTGTTGTGGATTGAGTCATGGGGTCAATGCAATGTCTATGGTGCCTATGTTATATATGCGTTTGTGTCATAGATCATGTCAATTTTTTGACATGACAACAATAGTGTCCTGGATTAAGTCTAGCTTAATGCATGGTGGAATGGGATTCTAGGTGAGCATAGTTTGGCAGATCCAAGTTTGTTTAAGGGTTTTGTAGACTATGTTGCTTTATGTCGATTGGCACTAGTAAACTCGATGTAGCAAATCTGGATGTGTTTTTATGTCATATGAACTAGTCATCGAGATTAAACCTTAAAGCCCTATTCATTGATTTATTTCAAGAAAATGTTGTCCATGTAATCCCTAAGGTGTAGCCAGGCTGACGGTGAGCGACATATGAAGGCATTGGCAAAAATGGGCTCAATAGGCCATTTTGTTGATCCTTTCTCCTTCTTGGTATGAATTTGGAGCTTGTGTAAATGTTTAGGATCAATCATAACTTTGTATAAGAAGAATTGAAATATAGATTATCTTCGATATGCATTTGCCTTGTTTTTTTGCATTGTTCTTGACATTCTACGCATATCTAGCAATGTTCTATCAACTTTTTTGTGTTGTGGGTGTATAGCATTATTAAACAAAATGTTGTTTTATTCTACGCAAGGTCTACAGACATCTATTGGATATACCTTGGATTTGTGGTTATTTATCAAATACTAAAAGTACCTTAGATTTGTGTGTTATAAATTTTCGTTGAGTCTATGCATGCAGCCATTGTACTAGTTATATTTTTAAAACATTTTCAAACACTTTTATGAGTGAGATGTGGATGCATTCAAATGACATCTTTTCACATATTTCTAAAAACATAAGGCATGCAAATTTCATCTCATGAGATCAATTTTGGTAAATATCCACATGTAAAAGTTTTCCCAAAATTGTCTTAATTCTTTGACAATGCGAAGTATCTTTCCTATTTGCATGCCTTCATGCTTCTTCTTAACTTCATTTTGCGTTTGACATTTGACATCAACATTGTGGAGCTCTAGTTTGCATGTAGACTTAAATAGTGTTGGTCCTATGCTACACTTCCTTTCCTTATCTTTTTTCTTTCTTCATTATACATCTTGTTCATGGAATTAGAACTGAATTCGATTCTAACTATAGGATTCCTATCATATGTTTCTTCACTATTAATTGTTTTCTTATCAAAGCCAATTTTTTGTTCTTACAACGACCATGATTATCCACAAGCACTACTTTTTGCATTGTCACACTTGGCTACACTTTCCTCATTTTCAGCAATTTTTTTTGACCCTCATCACGGTTCTCAATCATTACATTTTACATTACATACATGATGTCAGCACATTGTTATGAGCTTCCCTAAAATTGTTCTTGATCAATAGTACTTCAGTAATCACACTAATGGCCTTGCTATCTTGTCTATGTGGCATAATCTTATTATGCATCATATTGACCAAGTAGCTTACAAGAGAGTAATGTTGCAAGTGACTTGTATCTTTTACCAACAAACAAATGAATAACTTTGCTAAGCAGTTACATTTAACTATTTTAACATACATTTATATTAAAAATGGCTGATCAATGGTCAAATCCTCCTTCTAGATTATTTATAGCTTAGTTTGAAAAAATGTTTTCAAACAATTTATTATTGAAATTTTACCATATTTTGATGTAATTCTTATGCTACTAGTGGCTTGCTTTTTATTTTGCATAAGGTATATTTTGTTAAGATAAGATTTATATTTATATTTATCAAATTAATATACAAAATCCCTATCCATTTTTCTATTATCTTATGAAAACTTATCATTTTTGAAAAATACAATCCCTTCCATTCAATATCGTGAACATGAGCATCTATAATTTTGTTTTAGTTACATGCATTTCAATTACACTCAAACCATAAAATGATTTATATTACACATTTAATGTATAAAACTACTTAATCCTCTATAAGAATCCATTTGATTATTATGCTAAATCTCTTAATATGTTTAATATTAAAAGTTTTTTGAAAATCTGTACTTTATTTTAATGGGAATATTAATATTTATTAGGGATTATCATGGTTACTTACAACTAAAATATTAATCATTATTGCCCTTCTTTTACCCATTTTAATGAACCTTGATAAGTCCATTCAACTTAAGGACACTCAAACATACTATATTGTTATCGACTTCAAAAATTTCTTACTTAATATTTCGTACGACTGATTTATATGGTCATATTTATAATATACTTGGAAGAACTTAGTTGTGTTAGTAGGTGCTTGACACTTTGATCAAGTAATTTCTATGACTTAAAATATCAATCTTATTATTAAACACTTCATGTTTACATTTAATTGATGATAACCAATTAAGTGAAGGTTTGACTTTCTATGATGAAAATGCAAATTTGAAGTACATTCAAAAATTCAACCATTTAAATCAACTCTAAATGAAACTTATGAATATCTTACTAATTTCGACCTAATTTTATTTCTTATTGTCGTAATAGAACATTGAAGCATTACCTTTCTAAAACACATCCACCTGAGTTTATCTATCTTAAGGTTTTTTTAAATAGGGTGTTGAAAAATAAATAAGTTGAATTCGTGTTACTTCCAAAAATTTTCTTGTTCTTAATTTAGAATATAAAACTAAGCATGAAAGTTTATTTTCATATATATAATATCATTTTTGATAAAATTATTAGCCATATTTTTAAAATAAATGTTGAGCTCGATGAATACTCTAAGAGTATAAACATATAGAGTATGTAACCTCTTTATTTGCTTAACTAATATAAGACAAGTTATAATAGGAGACTTACTATAATCATATAAGGATATTTTTTTAATGATTACAAATACTTAATTTATTATTTTACAATGGTTTATGTATAAGGATAGTTTTTTTATACATGGTAATTAATCTTTTGATAGATGGATTCCTATTATCAAAACTTAAATACTTTTATGAATGTAAGTATGAAATGGGCAATATAATGTTTGTTTTCCACCTCATTGAGTTTTTTGACACAAGCATACTATTATAGTGGAGGGCATATATCGGCCTTGCTTCTTTTCTTTTCCTCTTTATCCACTTTTTTTTATCTTTTGGGCATAAAGGTAAGGCCTAAATCTAGTTTTTGGATTCCTATCCTAGTTTCTTCTTCCATCATTCTTGTTTATTTTTTATGTGTAATAAAATATTTATCATATTGTTATGTATTGCATATTTTTCTAACTAATATGATACTAAATTATTGTATCAATAAATTATTTTTTATGTGTAATAAATTATTATTGATACATAAATGTTTTGTTTTCACATTATTTTTTTATATTTTTTATATTTTAAATATATGCATTATATTTTATGGAAAATTCTAAAATTATTTTTTGATTAATTTTAGATATTTTGTAGCAAATACTACTTTCATTTTTTGACTCCAAGAAAGCATTAGTCCCTCCTTTTTATTGATAAAAGATATTTTCTTGTCACATTATATTGATATAGTGCTATGAACATTTTTATAATATTATCTATTTTGTATTCTTATTTACTTTTATTTTCTTTAATTTTTTTTGTTTTTTAACTTTGCTCATCTCTTATGTTTACAATTATTTGTCAATTTGTTATTTATATGTTGTATAAATTGATTGCTATATATATTTAATAACCTATATAACTTTTAGTTTTTATAGTTTTTACTATTTTAATTTTTCAAAATTTTAATAATAAATTTCCTTTTCCTCGATTTATGTAAAAAAAGTTTTACCATTTGTTTATAAATTTGATTAGTTTACACATTTTGTTTAAAATAATTTTATTCTTTTCATGAAAAATCTATTTATAATGTGACAATTGGTGGCTTTCCTAAATTGCAAAAAAAATAATAAAAAACCTTAAGAAACGAAATTCTAGAATCATTTTTTTATCTTAATGACATTCTATTAATTTTCTTTAAGCTATATTTTCATTTCCATTGCATATTTCTTACCATTGAAATACAAAACTAGTTATTATTTAGTATACTTTTAATTAATCATAAGGTATTTTAAATAATAAATTTTGTTTTAGAATAAAAATAAATAATATTTCAATTTTAATAAAAACATAAAATTGTTAAAAAATTATGATTGAAAATTTTTGAAAATATAACAATTAATTCTTAATAGCTAAAGAAAATTATTTTCTAAAAATAAATTGAAGAAAATATGCTAATGCAATCAAAGATGTACGTAATATATTTAAGAAAATTAAATGAATAAGTTTTGATAATATTTGTAAGTACAATTTCACGAGAAAAAAATATTGGTGTTATCTATTTGTTAAAATATTGGTGTAGGTAGATATAGTTTTTGACATATTATGAACATAATACTATTTTATAAATCCATCATGCTTTAAAAATTATATTTCTAATGTCTACAATTTTAAAATGTGAAGCAAAACATTAAATGAAATAAGCAAAATAGAATATTCTTAAAATTGAAAAATATTGCATGAAACAACAAGTCAAAACCTAGCTTAATAATAAAAGAAGATCGTTCCATGGAAAAAAATAATGCTAAAAGTAGTTAATGAAAGAATTTTGTAGAACATAATAAATTTAATATTGTAAAAAAAAAATATATATTAAACACCATTTCAATAAAAATTTTGTGATGCAAAAAATGGCAAATCATTATGAAATAAGTCCACTTATATTTTTTAAACAATGTAAATTATATATTAAAAATTTATCTACATAATTAAATCATGAAAACTTTATCTATATAAAAAAATTAAAGAGTTGCAAAACAATGAAACATTAAAAATGATTCAAGTAACTATCACTGTATGCTTTGAAATGAACAAAAATTTTCATAATAATGCAACGCCCGCAAGCATGTTAATGAAAACATTTTGAAATAATTAAATGAAATATAATTATATAATTATATAATTAACTGAATATTTTAATATTTGATCATTATGTTCACTATATCATGTAGTGACAACAAAAATTCAATAAAATATAGTCCAAAATAACATAAATAAATAAATAAAATTATAATTTTCAAAACTTTAGGAAAAATGTTTAGTGGAAATTTCTAAAAGGATTGAAAGATTTCAATTGAATAGTTTGGTAAATAAAAATATTAAAAATAAACAATACTATTGTCAATAACGTGTAATAAAAATTATCGAATTGATTACAAATTACTTTTCATTTTAAGAGATCAAAAGTAATAAAGAAAAAAATCCTAGTAAGCAATTTTCATGTATAAAAAGCAATAATTTAGCAAAATACTTAACCACATATAATCTATATGTATAATTTTTTGTAAAAAATATTTTTCATATTTTTTCCTTTAAATTTTTTTATACACAAAAATTAGCAATAATTTCTGAGAAAAGTTTTCTTAATAGAAAAATATGTATAAATATTCAATTTTAGAAATGTTTTCCTTAATTTATCAAAAAATATTAAAATTAAATTTCTTATTTTAAATATTTAAATAAAAAAATCTTAATGATTCAAAATATTTAGATTGTGTAATATAAGCTAAGTAATGTAAGAAATTGAACATGTAAACATAAATGTGATTGCATAAAGTAAATAATTGGAAGTTATTTGAAATCATTTCAGTTAGAACAAAAACATCATAGATGTAAAACAATATTTAAATTACTGGGACAAAATATTGAAAGAAATTATATCATATGAAAAAAATTATAGAATCATAACTATTTTCTATATAATTAAGATAATAAATAAGAATAAGCTCAACAAAGAGTTTTCTAATTGATACACTATAATAAATACCCTATCATTATTAAAATTATTTGAATATTGAAAGGAATGTTTAATTCGAAAAATTAGTTGATAAAATAAGATAAGGTAACATTAAATAAAAAAAGTAAAATGACATAAAAAATAGGTAATAATTATGAAAATTATGTTTAAAATATTTGGGAAATTTATACGATACATTACAAAGTTTCATAATAATGTAAGTAAAGAAACATCTTGTTATTGTAATTAAAAAATAATAATATTGAAACATATAAAAATAATTATGATAATTGAATATTTAATATACAAAAACTATCCATAACTTAGTTATCAAAATTATCCCCATGAAATGTGAAAAGTTTAAAAAAAATTATTTATAATGAAATTGTTAAATGCAAAGGTATATAACACTTAAATAATTAGTGTACTCTTGCAACAAATAGGTACAACTAGCTCATCTGCAATGATACTTAAGGTAAATATAAAGAAGCCATAAGACCTTAAAATGCCTTTATACATCGATACTTAATGACTTCCAGTTTAGATAAAGAAGTTGTAAAAAGATTACGGAGCATATATTTTGCCTCTAGTGTTTTATCTAGATAATAATAATTATTAAGATTGATCATTGTTTTGATAATGTTGAGAAAGGTGCTTACTTTTGTTGCACACTTTTATCTTCTATTAATTTTTTTGGCTTTATGATATTATGATTCTCAGTTTATTATTTTATTAAAACTTTAAAATTATTTTTAAATTTCAAGTATTTATTACGATTCATTATATAATATTATTTATTTTTAGAACTTATATTCCTTGATTTATGACATGTTATATTACTAATTATTTTTTTTAATTCTACAATGATTTTTAATTACACTACTTGGTTATATTTTCAGTTATGACACCTCAAACCAACTTTACAAGAATTATCTATAATATCATAAGCTTTTTAACATTTTAAATGATTTTACAATATTTTAAAATTTAGACCTATCCTTAACAATAATAAATTTTGTACGCTTGAGTGGTGCAACACTTTATTTTTGACAAAATTTATAAACAAATTTAATGTTTCAAATTGTTTAATAAATTTTTTCACTTTTTATAATTTCATTGATTTCAATTTTTAACTTTTATGATAAATTTTTTGTTCAAATAGTTAAAACTTTTTATTTGCTTAGATAATTTATAATTATCATTTAATGAAAAAAGAAATGTTTTGTCAATAATACCATAATTACAAATACGTTAGAGGAAAACAAAAATGTGAAGAAAAATAAAAATAATATAAGATATTATACCTCATATAATATGATATATAAAATTTATGTACATAATATGTAACTAGAAAAATAGGAGTTGCAAAAAACAATACATAAAATATAAGATTTTATCAACATAATTAAAATTTAAAATTTATAAAAATATTTAAAAACAATATCTCACAAAAATTAATGTTTCATAATGTTTTATTGAAAGAAAAAATTGTAAAAAATTAATTAATGAATAAAGGGTAACTTCATGCAATAGTCCACATAAAAAATTACAAAAAATAAAAAACAAATTTAATATGCTGGAAAAAAATTAAATTAATATAAAACATTGAAAGGCCTTTAATGATAAGTAAGTTTATGTTGTTAAAAGCTAGATGCATAGTATGCTAAATAAGTTTCTGTTAATTTAATCATGAAAAAATGTAATTTTTAAAACATAATTAAAAAACTAAATTATTAAGGTACTAAAATATTTTTTAAAAATAATATTTAGTATATGCATTATATATCAATAGAATTCTTTTAGTGAAACAATGATGAAAATATTTTGGTAAAAATGTTAGTTCTTATGCAAATAGTTTGAGTAAAATTTATAATAATAATTGATATTTCAATAAATGAGCTAACATGAATACTATGATTTGAAAATGTATAAATTATGAAAATACAAACAAAGCAAAAGCTTGAGAGGTAAAGCTTGAAAAGTATTATCAATAGAAAATTTTTTCAAAAACATAAAATTTTCATGATTAAAAGTTCTAGCTTAAGCAAATAATTAAAAAAATCTTTATTAAGTAGAAAATAATTTTTTTTTATTTATTGAAAGATATGGTTAGCACATATAAAAGACAAATATCTATCATTTATTAAAAATTATAAAAAAAAGCAAGAAACTCTTCAAGTTAATGATTTAATGAGTTATTTAAAATTCTTAACTATATTTCTACTTAGGGTCAATTAAAAATATTTTTAAAAAAATAAGCTTGGTAAAAAGTTTGCAATAACAGGGTAAGAGAAATAATAAAATAAGATAAAAGAAATTCATTAACATAAAAACTTTTACACTATAAAAATGATGATTATCACACATCAAAAAATCATCAAAATAATGCAATAATGATTACAATCTCTTTTGAAAAAGAAAATTACAGTCATAAGAAAGAACAGTACAATATTGAGACGTTAGTGCAACTAAAATGTGGTAAAAGATTCACTAATTATGAAATTTTTAAGATAATAGAAAAAGTATCACATGAAACAAAATGTATGTAATTACAATAAAAGAAAATGGTAAAAAAACTATAATAGTAATCTTTAATATATGGACAACATGATAATAAGTCCTCTCTACTATACCAATTTGTAAAGTAAGGAAGTCTCATACACAAAAGGAAAGACTTTGATGCTTAACCATGCAAAAAACCTTTTAATTCTTATTCCATGCATGGTAATATCGATATATTTTGGTAATTGACATATTCTTCCAAAATTAATCTCCTTCCAGTGTTGTTCATCTATCATATTTACAAGCAAAGCTACATAATCAATTAGTATGCTATTTAATTAGATTATTGACATCAAAATATGTTAGAGTATTCCTCTTTGTACCAATAACCTCTTCTTTTATGATTACTTGCCATATAAGCTTATGATAATGTAATTGAATGTAGTGCAAGAAATATTTTCTTGATATTATCAAGTGAAGCCAGATTTGAAAGTAATTGGAGCATATAGATGAGCTCCCCTTAACTAAATGAACTTCACTTAAAATCAAGCTTAATTTCTCCTTATTTTTTCATTGTAAAAAATCATCTAGTTCAATGGAATAAATCTTTATTAAGAAGTTTTATTAAGGTTCTAACGTGCTTGTTGTTAACAACAAATTGAATGTCTACATATTTCATTTTACATGGTCTCTAATTAAATGGTGCAAAAAATTAATTTGTTTAGACATTATAGGAATTTGAGTAAGACAAATGACATTCAAATTGAAATATTCTTGGGGAAATTTTTGTAATTGTAATCCCATATAATCTAATTGCCTTTTCAAACAAAAAACTTTTACTAAAATACTTCTAACGCAATATATTGTGGTTCATTTGTTGCTATTGCAATCATTTTTTTTCTTTTTTGGTTGATCATGAGTTTAAGAGGTGTCAAAAAGTTATTAACAACAATGCTTTTCTTATGTATTTGAGAACCTACATAATCTTTATAGCCATATCTTGTTAAGCCATGACTTAATTGAAATTTAGGATTCAAAAACCTTAATATCTTTGTGTCAACTAAGCACCAAAAACATTCTTTTTATAGCTTCAAGATGGAATTCCTTGGGGCCTGATTAAAATTGATGAAAAAATTCCCATACTAGTTTCATTGTTAAGTTGTCTTATAATTAAGTGAAGAACATATCATCCCTTGGTATACATAGAAATCTATTTGTTATCCTTTCTTATGTTTATTTATTAGTATGGAGTGGACTCTTGAAAGTAGAAATGCATTTGAGTTTCTCAAGATCAAGTTATTTTAACATCTCATTTATATATTTTATTTAAAATAAAAGGATACATTTCTTGTCCTACTCAACTTTCAATCTGAGAAAATAGATGACATAAGCCATGTGTTCATCTCTAATTTAACACCCATAAGCTTACTAAATCATTCACATGAGTCCAAGTTGGTTGATCCAAATATGATATCGTCTACATAATCTTCGATTAGAAGAAGTTCATCAACATAGTTCATGGTGAACAAAGTTATATCTACATTCCCATCCTGAAATAATGTTTGAGCAGATATCTACTAAGTATTTCATACCAGGATCATTGTTCATGCCACAATTCATGCAATTCTTTTAATAGCTTATGCATAAGATTTTGATGAAGATAATGCTGAATGAAATTCAATTATTCTACATAAACTTTTTCTTAAATAACAACATTTAAGGAGGTGTTCGTAACATCCTTTTGGTATAGTTTAAGTAACTTGTAATAAGAAAAAGTTAAAAATGACCTTGTTGCCATTAACCTTACCATTGGCTCAAGTATTTCTTCTATTTTTAATCCTTCCACATAATTATAACCATTTTCTACTAGCATTCCTTTATTTTGAATGAAACCTACATGATCATTTACTTTTTATTTTTTAGTACCCACTTTTTTGCCCCAATAATGTGGTCACTTAGCCTATGATTTAATTCCAAAACATTCACAAAAAGTTGAAACCATCTAGTATGGACAAATAAAAAATTCTTTCCTCAAAGTTTCACTTGTATTTTGTGGTACAAATTTTATAATATATGCAACATATATAATTTCTATTTAAAAAAAGGCATTGGTTTTTACTCCAAAAGAGATGTTTCTTATGATTAAATCTCTAAGGTGATTTTCATTCTATACTAACTCCTTTGATGCTACCATTTTTTTATTTTGAAAGCTTTAACATCTCATTTATGTACCTTATTTAAGATTAGAGATACCTTTGTTACCCTAGTTATCTTGCAATTTGAGAAAACATAAAACCTCATTAATTATGTTCATCTCAATTCCTTCACCCACATTCATACCAAATCATTTACAAAAGTCATAGTCTATTGAAAAAATACTAGACTAGAAGTTAATCGATATAATCCTTGATGAACAAAATCTAGTCTACATCGTCATACTAAAATAATGTTTGAGTAGACATTTGCAAAGTTTGTCATACCAAATTCTTTGTTTTTCATTCAATTTTAGTTTTCCAAAGCCATCCATATCTTCTAAGTCTACTTCTTTGTTTTGATGCATAATTTGATCAAACACCACCTTCGTAGATTCCATTACAACTAAGTTTTTTTAATAAATTGCCAATTGGTTTAACTGTTTGAAGAATATTTTGTTGAGATAGCTTCCATTAACTTTGTTCCTAATGTTGAATTCCTATCTACTTACAGATGTAATTTTACAATCAAAATATGGTTTAGTTTTCATATTTGGGCGTCATATTATTGAAACACATGTTATCTTTTAATCATAATTGGTTTGATAATAAATAAATTTAGACATTGAGATTATTAGAATGGCTTCAATTATTATGGCATTTTGGTTTTGAGATCTTATATCACATATAGAAAACTAAAAGTAGGTTCTGTAGTTTTAAGGAGAGAAACATTATATGATGTATAACATAAAGGATGCTAAATTAACTATTTAGATAGACAATTTAATAATATATTCTATATCCATAACAAATAGGAACTTTACTATATCAATCATTGTGGCATATTGATAGCAAGATGTTATTATCTTAAGCTAGCTTAGTGATGTGAGGTATATTAAAAGAAAAATATTTTAAGTAGAGATTTTAAGTTAAACTTACTTTAAAATGAGGTTATCCACCATAAAAATTCTTATGTTGCCTATTAAGGTAACATTTGTTTTGCCAAATAATAAGTCAAATATATGTGAAAAAAGTAGTAAGACGTGTCATGGCAAAAAAATTATATTGCATAAGGATTCCAAAGTTACATCATACTTTTATAAAAGGTTGCTTGATGCATATTATAGGCAACTAATGTTTAACACAAGATTCCAAGCTAAAAAAGAAATCTGTGAAATAGAATGTTTAAAAAACTTAAGAAAATGTTAAGGTTATGAAAATTTTGCTTCTAATGTAGCTAAGATAATTATTTGACTCCTAATTAATTTTCTTATACAAAAATAATTATTAGTCTAACATAGAGATGACACTATACATATGATTATATAATATTCTATAATAATTATGGTCATACTGATATGAGCAAATGAAGAGTACTCCTCTTGATATACATGTAAGTTTTGAAACTATTAAGAATGTCAACATAGTGAAAACATGAATTAATAAAGAATAGGTTTACTCCACGAAAATTTTGAAAAGATAGTTCAGAAAGTGGACTTTTAAGAAGAGGACCATGTATTCACAAAGGTATGTCTAAATGCATTAAAATGTTTGGAAAATGATGATATTTAAAGACAGAATTTTGTTCCTTTGTAGATTATTGAAATAAATTATTAAATTGCTTACAACATAGTTTTTCCATTATCATTAGAATGAACACATCATGTATTTTGTCTCTCAGTTTTAATAAAAGTTGTTGCTAATACTACATATATAGCATGGTGGTGCATCCAAGATTATTTCATGAGGAAAGGATAATGGGCTGCATAACATGAGAAATCAAGAAAATAAGGAAGAAGAGCTTCCCATGTTGAATGTATAATGGACAAGTTATACTAACTGGTAACTATTTGGGATGTAGAGGAAAAGACTCTTTATAGAAATCCCAACAGTTTTTGAAATTGAATGATTAAATTTTTATACGTGGAGAAGTTTAAAAAATACTGAAAAGACTTTAAAATCCATTTAATATTTATTGAATAAATGTAAGTGCATTTTAAAAATTATTTTGAATGTGATTAAATGAAATTTGCATATGGATTTTTTGTATAAGATCACAAAAACTATAATTTGAAAGAACTAATAATGCAGATGAGAAGTCAAATATGGTAGAACAAATGAAAAGAAACCCTAAATAATAATTCTATTTCAACTTGAACTAGACATATCATAAAAAATACCAACATGAAAATATTATTAATTTAGTTCAAAGTGAGTTTTTAAGGAAAAATAACAAAAGGGCTAAATGATGTTAGAAATATATGAATTATTTAATTAAATAAGTAACACTTGGAGTAGTGTTTTTATGAAATTTCTTAAAAAAACATTCAAAAGTCACTTGCAATAGAATGTGTAAGAAAATGTAGTCTTTATAAGGTTTAGCCACAATGGCTATGTAACAAAATAAAAATTATTTACCAAATGGGGAGAATTGTGATAGAAAAGCAACTAATAACATAGATATTGCAGTTGGAGGTGAAATGGAAATTTGTTATAAAGGATAAGAAGAAGGAGACAAATAAGATAAAAGTGAATTTAAAGAAGAAGAAGGAACAAGTTTAGTGAAGTTATTATATGATGCTTTTTAAAGGAAGAAAGGTCAATCACCTCTTAATGGTGGATTTAACTTTCTCGAAAAATTAATATTGTTTGAAGTCAATATCTATGTCAAATAAGAAATTTAATATTCTTAAAAATACTTACATTAGTAGAGTGCATCCTAAGGGGAAGTTTGGAATGGTAAAGCACTAAGGTAGATGAGATTATTTCATGTGGGCCCTACATGGTCCCATAAATTGTTGGAAGTCCAAAACTATTGTAGAAAGGAGATAATGTGACTATCAAATGATAGTTAATAGTTTTATGATCATTTCACTGAGCATTGGATTGTTTAATATGTTATGTTCTTGACATTTAGTCATTAAATTTTGTTTCATAACAACAAATCCTAAGAATTACTAACATATTTATTTGAATGAATTTTTGGATTTTTGAAAACTGATATTTGTTTTCATGAGAGAATTAAAAAAAAGAAAAGATATGGTTTGAATTTAACTAAAAGATTTATTTTAAATTTAACTTAAATTAATCATCTTAGAAACGTATTAGGATTCTAAAATTTTAACCTTATCTTTCCCATCCAAATAACCATTCCAATCTTATCATGCTTTTGAAAATTCTCTTTCAAAACCCTGTTGCAAAGTGTATTTTAATTATAAAACTAATTAGTAACAATATAATAATATAATTAAAATAATAAAAAATATATTACTAAAAAGAACGAAAACCATCAATTAGAGCAATTAACTAAAGTCAAGTATTGTACATTATAAATAAGATTTGAGAAATTAAGTTTAGAAAATTAAAAAAAAGTAAGAAAAAAGAAAACAGTTGAAGAAAATCTTAAAACTTCAAAATTTAATAAAGATCTTTCAAATAAATAAGTTATAGATAAAATTATGATTTGTGCTGAACTTTAACCTTAAATTAAACATTATGCTTTTTCAATAAATTAGAATTCATCCATAACACAAGATAGTATAAATAGTAAATGTTGGTAATAGTTATAAAGAAAGAATTAAATTAATTTAAAAGAAGTTGTGTACTAGACCACGGGATAAAAGTATAATTTGAACAAAATAGACGTAAAGAAAAAATTGAGTTTGTTGATAATTTCACAAATTTCTAAATTTGTCAACAATTTACTAATTGTATATTAAAACTCTTTAAGTTACGTCAAAGAGGGGGAGAATCGAAATTAAAAGACTAAAATTAGTGTAAATTAAGCTAGAGCATTAATCTAGTCATGACATACATGAAGGTGGAGCATTAATTGTCATGAACATTACTTTTATAAATAGTTTATATTTTTATCAATTACTTTAAAAGTTTTGTTATCATCAAGTGGAGAGATTTTTGTGATCACCTCTCATCATGGTGTTCTGTTTTACGATCATAAACACTAAGAATAACTAATGAATCCATTTAAGAAAATTTTTAAATTTTAGATAGATGATACTTGTGTTCATGGGAAAATTTAAAAAGCAAAACAAGAGAAGATGAAATTCTATGATAATCATATTGTTTGGAGTGAAAAATAACTAAGATAAATATTTTGAATTTAGCTTTAGTTATTACAACAATATTTTTATTAAAATATTAAGCTTAATTAAAATCATTCTTTGAAGACACAAAAACTAAATTTTGTTTAAAATAATTATTTTTGGAATATTACTAAGATTCTAAAATCTTTACCAAATGTCAACAATCTAAAAAAGTACTTTATTCTTGATTGTATCTTTGGAAATATTATATCAATAACTTATTTAAAAAATTATTATAATTATAATAAATAACTTGTAAAACTAATAATATAATTAAAATAATAAAAAAGGAGAACCTATTACTAATAATATGGAAAATGCAAAATTAGAACATAGCTCCAAAATATGGTGAGTTGGGCTTGTGAGATCGATAAACAAACCCCATAATTCATCAAATAATTTTTGTTCAATGCATAACTCTTGAAATAATTCGAGAAATCACTATAGAGAAGTCCATGGTATTACTAACACCAAACAATGATAATCCATCATTCATGCAGTATGTAACAAAAATGTCCAACCATTTTGCATGGCGATTCTCAAAATTACTGCAGTGATCTCATCATTTGATCATGAAATTTTGAGTCAAATGATCTTATTCTCATTAGCCTTTTAAAAACAATTAAATAGATTCATTATACGAATATGAAATTTTGTGATTATACATCTCATGTTTTGTCCATATATAAGATTTAAATCTAGCTATTAGATAACAATTTAGTTCTATTGGTCTAGATCAAATAATGCTTGCTTAATCCAAGCCATCTCATCTTCCATTTTTCATGTTCAAATGGTCTAGAAGCCTTTTAATCCAGTAGTTGTTGGGAATATCTCTTTTAGACATTATTTGAAAACATTGGAATTTTTATAATTTATTACTAAAGACAAATTGAGAGTTTTATAAGTACTTTTAGCAATTAGAAAAATGTTTATAAATATGTGAATTCTTGAAAAAATTTGATTTATAAAATTTAAAGAAAAATTTTCAAGTGACGCTGTTGAAGCCATTAGCACCTAATGCTCATCATCACATTCTTATCCTTTGTCCTTCATGTATAAAACTTATAATGTGTACTTTCTTCAAAAATTAATCAAGTACTCCATTTTTTTAATTCCAATTGACTAATGTAAAACAATTGTACCTCACTAAACATTTTTCAAGCATTGTGTTTTCGTTTTCGTTAACTTTTATTTTAACATAATTTAATTATTTTATTTTGTTTCTAAGTTTGTTTGGTTGTATGTTTATAGTAGTAAAATTTTATTGTATTATTGTTGTAATACTTTAACCTACCTATGATTTGGTAAAATTCTTATATTAATTATCTGTTTTGCTAGTTTTGTCGAGGGTAGTTGTACACTTGAAAAATATTCATTTACCATTTTTTTGTTAATATTTTTTCGTAATTTTCTTAAAATTTTTTTATGAAAAGAAAATCAACATATTTTAAAAGAGTTAACTTATTTTAAAATAAAATTAATATTTACTAAACTTCACCTTTAAAGATATACTCAAATTTAATAAAAATAATTTTAAGGTTTTTTGTAAAATATTCTATAAAAAATAATTTTTATTTTTAATAATTCAACTCTCTCAGTAAATAGTATTTCATAATATGCATATGATAAAGTTTTGATCTACAAAAAGGCATTCAATTATTAGGAATAAAAATTTACGTTTCTTACAAAAAAAATATTTAAAAAATATTTTAAAAGCATTTTATAAAACTTTAAAATTTAATTCAAAATAATTTAATTTTTTTTAAAAAAAATAAATTTATAAAATAATGTAAAATAAAAAATCAATAAGAACTAAAATATATAGCAATGATATTTAGGTGATTTAGCCTAAGAAAGGTCCCCATTCACCCCTAACAAAATTCAGGAAAAAACTCTCAACATGAAACATTCACTAAAAGAGAGTCAAGCTAAACTGTCACAATAACAAAACCAAAAAAATAGTTACCGTGGTCTCATGATCAAAATTAATACAACCAAAATCTTATTCTTAATGAAATAATTAATGAGGCAAAAGTATCTTAATTAAATGAAATATAAATAGAAAAAATTAATAACTTAATTGACTTAAGAAGAAAGTTATAATTATGAGTTTAGTGATTGAAGCAAGTAGCTATAGTTGCAACAATTATTTTGGGTTAGTACCAACTTGAATATTGTGGCTTGAAAATTTTACTTAAATTGTATAAAAATTGATAAATCTATTTCGTTAAAAAAATTTTCTTATTTATAACAATTTTTTAGGACTAAATGTACTTACCAAACAAGCCAAATAATCATTATTATCTAACCTATTTTTTAAATTTAGTTTAAAAATTATTGTTTAAAGAAAATATTCTGAAGGCTAAAAAAAGTAGCTAAAAAAGATGTTGTGCACAAACCACTTGAACGTAATGAACTGAGACTATTTTTTTCTGAAAACTATACCATCAAACAAATGGGATTTTATGGGGATGTTTAAAAAATGTATTTGATCAAAATCATTAGATCTAAAACTTGGTCTGATGGCTAAATCTAGGTCTTACACATGGAACAAAAATTGATAATGCTATTATTAAATGGTATCATACTTTATAAAAAGACCAATAAGATGAAGGTTGTTTGATCTTGAAATTGCACAATTGGACGATTCTAGTAAGCCCCACAATTTTGAAACATGTTGCGTGAAAAGAAGGCTTTGATTTAGTCTAATATTGCTAAGGTGAACAAAGATGTTTTGTATATAAAGCTTTACGTGTTCATCAAACTGAACTTATTCGGGGTTTGTTGCCGTATGATTTGCTTGAGAAGTCATTAACAGTGCTATCAGTATTTCTTTATACATTGTATATGCGAATACGAGAGTGCTAACCCACCCAACAAACCTACACTCATAGTTGTATTTAGTACTGCAATTAGTAGATGAGTCTAGGGACATGCATTTCAAAGCTCTTAACGACAGCCAATATGTTTTAAGCATTGTAGAGATATTTGGCTTTTGTTGCTAATAATTAGCATTATTTTAGTTAGTATTATTATGTATTTAATTATTATAATTATAATGTATAATTCACAAAAGTTATTGAATAAAAATTAAGATTTGGTAAAAAAATAAAAAGATTTCCAAGATAATAAAAGGGAACAGAATAAGTTTTTGAGAACCTAATATTTTTCTAAGAATATTAATTTTGATAATATTTAATTTTTGTGTCTTGAAATAAGTATTTTAATGAAACTTAATATTTTTATTAAAATAAATTAAAATACCTAAAATTAAATTTAAAATAAATCTCTTAGTGGTTTATCACTCTAAATAAGATGATCTTCATAGGATTTAATCATTGCTCCACTTCTTCAAGTTTTCTCATGAACACAAGTATCAATTTTTAAAAATCTAAAAATTAACTTCAACAAATTTATTCAAAATATTTAGGATTTGTTATCAACAAACAAAACACCACGTCTAGAAGTTAAAATCAAAATAATTTCTCAATTTGGATGATAAAAAAAATTTAATAAAATTAATAAAAATAAAATTATAATTAAAATAATATCTAAAATAATTAAAGATAAACTCTACTTCGATGTACGTCATAACTTGATTAATGCTTCTTAATTTATACTTATATCTTTCAACTTTAATTCTCTTTCTTTTTTTTTATCACTCATAATGGCGCAGTCTACTGTTTGTAAATTTTTAAAAACTTGTTTTTTTATGTATTTTTCAAGTACTTAATGAACTTGTTTATTTTTTTAAGAAAATCACATCCTTCTAATTACACTTTGTTGGATAGTTTAGGGTCAACTCATACAATTCCTTTCAAATTGTTTTAGTTCTTTTTGATAACAATTACCATAAAATATTATGTAAGGTATATCTTATCATTTTTTATAGAAAATGTTAAAAAATAATTAATTATTATGATAAAAGTAATTCTAAAACAAATCAAAATTTCAAATTTAATTTGTTCTTTATGATAATCTTAAATAACTTTTAAAGTTTTCAATTTTTTTCAACTACATTATATTTCCCCATTTATTTCATTTGAATATTTTAAATTTTATTTTTATTTATTTATGTCTAAACTAATGTTTTTAATTAAACTTTATTAATAAAAGTTTATATGCATAATACTTGATATTTATTATTAGGTTTGAGAAGCTAAGCCATTTTGGGTTCAATGTATTTATGCGAAACAATGTTACTATTTTCTTTTACTCTCCATGCAAAAGTTGAAAATTTCAAATATATATTTGCTCTATTCTTACATGTAGGTAAATTATTATTGGGTTGTATGAAATAGTGCCATGTAAACTTATGATTATAGCATATAAAATGTCAACATACTTATGTATATAAGATCTTCAAACAAAAACTTCTCTACTAATTAGTTTTGTTTTATGAAGATGAGCAAGTAGACTATAAGTATTTGACATCACACAATTCCTTAACTAATGATACATTCTTATTAACTTTTTACTTTAAATCACGAGCCCTTCCATACTCTTTAAATATGTTGGCCCTCTCTCTAATTATTTTATAACAAATTGCATATTCCTTACATTCTTTTTTAAAATCCTTTTATTTTTTTATTAAACATTTCATATTTTTCCAAACATAAAGTAAATTCTTATCTTAATTTTCTTCCTCACTTCATGATATACTCTCTTCATTTTCCTTTCTAGAAATCATGTAGAAGAGTCCATTATTTTCCTTCTTTTCACTTGTGCTGATCACTTTTGACTCATTCAAAAATATTTTCAATGCCTTCTTTATCTTACAAAACTTTTTATTTCATTCTTCTCAAATGATCCTTCATAAGTCATCTCTAACTTATGCCAGATTTTATAAGTTATTTTTAAACTCTTAATTAAATTAAATTTAGTAGAACTCAAAATATAATGAAAAAAATTTATGATTTTAACATTTAATTATACTTTATACTCACTTTTTTATTTGTTTTACAAAATTTTTTGTATAAAAAAACATCGTATGAGATTTTTTTTGGTGAGAATGTTAAAAAACGTTTGTATTATTTCTCATATTTCTTTATCAATAGATTTTAAATAATTAGTTATTCTAGTTTTCAATAGACATAAAAATTATCACAAAAGAGCCGAGGCTATTGTTAGAACCATCTTTTGAAAAATTTCTTCCCACAAAAAGAGAATTTTGTTATAATGCCAAATGAAGTTTGGTTCAGTAAGGTACGGGTGAATAATTAGAAATACAAATTTCTATTTCTTACAAAAATATATTAAAGCATAGTTTAAAAGTATTTTTTAAATATTTGAACAAACATCTAAAAATGATTTTGTATAAATTTCAAATTTAATTTAAAATATATAAAATTTTTTTAATAATTTTTTATAAAAGTTATGAAGTAAAAAAAAAAATAAGAATCAAAATGTCTACAAATGATTTTTAGGTGATATGACATAAAACAAGCTTTCACCCACCCATGGTAAAAATAAGTAATAACAAATATTCAGTATAAGCATTTTGCTAAGAGAATTGTAAGCTGAACCAATACAACAACGAAATAAAAGAAACATGATACTTCAACTTATAATGATATGAAATAGCAATAGAAGAAACATAGCAGGTAACATAAAATTAAAAATTATTAATGAGGCATAGGAATCTTAATTAAAACAAATAAGAATAATCAAAATATTACTTTGTTGATTTGAAAAGAAAACAAATTTTAGGAGTTTGAAGACTAAGAGAAGCAGTGTATAAAAATCAAAATGATCATAGGCCAGATATGCCTTCAATGTCATGGCTTGAAAATTTTTGTAAGATCGTAAAAGGATTCATTAATCCATATTTTTCAAAAATTCTATTATTCATAGGCATTTTTTATCAACTAAAAGTACTCACATAATGGGTAAAAGGATCTTATTATTCATACTATTTTCGTATCTTCAATAAAAAATAATCATTTAAATAAAAGAATCTAGTTACTAGAAAAAAATGACTAAGGGAGCTATTTTGCATGTGCTTCTTGATCAAAATGATTTAGACTATTTGATTGTGAAAGCTACATGATCGATGGATGAGATTTTATTGGTGCTATTTTGAAATAGGATTTGATTGGGATCGTTAGATTTGCATCATAATCAATCGACTAGATTTTGATCCTATGTGCAGAACAACCATAGACAGTGTGAGCGTGAACTTGCATGATCAAATGGATGATATTATCTATCTTTATAAAAATATGTAGGATATGGGATAATTAAATCACGAAATTATGCAACCACACAATTTTGGTTTTCGCTATAATTTGGAAGCATAATGCATGAAAATATAGCTTTGATTGTCCTAGATTTTGAAAAGCAACAAATTGTTTTGTTTGAATGTTTTGCGTTATCGTCTAAATCATCGTATTCAGGGTTGCCTAACTGCCAGTTCATTCGAAAAGTCATCACCCATGATGTCAGTGATGAATATACACTATATATAAGGATACAAAAGTAAAAACTTGATGTAGGAAACATATAAACTATTTTCACAATCCTACCTGGTACTATAGCTAGTTCAAAGGTTTATGGACATGCGTTCCAAACCCTTTAATGGCATCCAACATGTTTTAGGCACTGTTGACATGAATGGTTCCTATTACTAAACATTAGTATTATTTTTTACTAATTAATTGTTAAAATTCCAATAAATTTTTAGTAAAAGTCATTTAAACAATTCTAAGATGTAATTAAAAAATGTTTTTGAGGATAGTCAAGGAAAATAGATTAATTCATGAAACATGTAATGTATATGGCTACTTATTCATTTAGTTTAATAAACACCAAAGTATGATATTTTTTACTTTACTTTAAACTAAAATATTTAATTAAAATAAACTTTTATTTTCTTATATGAAATAATTATTTTAGCCCTATTTTTGTTAGGCTATCTTAGACCACAAACTATTTTGACTAAGAATAATAGTTAAACGAAGTAGCCATTATCAAAAAAATAAGTAGCACAAACTGTTCTTTTAAAAACATTACTTTATTTAATATATTTACATAACAAGAATTATGTGATACCCTTTTTGTAGTACAGTCATGAACATAGTAATCTTATCTAGCTTTTTTTTATTATAGTTCTATACTATGATGCATTTTGAGTAGAATTTCTTATTCAAAACTAATATCATTAAATTTTTTTCAAGAAGCTTTTCCTTTCCTACTTTGAAACAAATTTATATGCTTGAAGTTAATATTTAAATGAGCATGTATAACATTTACATAGAATATGATAGTGTAATCAAAACAAAAGAGAAAATTTGTTCCACATAATAACCTAAAAATTCGATGTTTTTATAATAGTTTTGTTTGTCACACTTAGGATGAGATAATCTGTCATCCTTGTAGTAATTTACGATAACAGTAATATGTCATGAAAGATTCTTAATATACTAGAACAATGTTTTACTTTAGTCTTTTATGCTCAATGCAAAATGTATTTCTAACCTTCTTATTTATAATGGCATATTTTTTATACCTATATTCTGATTTGTTTTTAAATTCAAAATTCTTTATGCTTTGCCAATTCTAAATTGTTTATTTGTGAAAACAGTTTTCTTTGCATTTTAAAAATTGTGTTAAATAATTTAAGTTCATGTATATTTGGTAAACTTCACTGTGTCCTTTTTTATTTCGTAAAAAGTTTTGTTACATTATGTGATAGAATATGATTTTTTTCTTAGTTAAGATAGAAATTTATGGACCTTCTTGTCATATTTGATGTGTCGTAACATTTATTGTAACTTTTTTACAATAACATTTATTTTTTATTTAAATTTAATATTTTCTATTAACTTCATTGCACTTCAATTTATTTTTGATAATTCATTAATATAAGTTTATCATTTGAAATGTCCAAAAAAATTATATATTTTTTCTTTTTAATGTTAACTTTCTAATTTCGTTGTCATTGTTGTTATTTTTTCCTTTATTGAAACTATTTTTGTTAATTTTATTCATTATTTTTATTAATTTAAATAGTTAGCCATGAAATTAATTTTTTTCTATACCCAAAGAATTTTATTAAAATTTGTTTATTCCTCAATCTAGATTACACAAAAAGATAATTTCCCCAAGAAAATACGTACCTTCAATATTTAAACGATTTTAATTATATTAAATATATTTTAAAACTTATAATTATACATTAAATATTTGTTAAATTTTTAATTTACAAAATATAGTTTAACAAACTAAATGACATTTGAGTGCATTTTCACAGATTGATTTCATTATTGGAAACAAAATATTTGTTTGGAAGGGAAAATTTTATCGCTAAGAGATATAAAACAAAATAGTTATATACAATATTAAGTAAGTTAAAGATTTTGCACAAAGCAAGTTGCCAAAAACAATACTAATAAATAATAATAAATGAAAAGTACTCTATAAAAAAAATAAAGACAAATAAAAAGGAATTAAAAACTAAGATCATCATTGCTAAATTATTGTACCAAAAAGTTCTTAATAAAAATGTTAAGTCATCTAAGAAATATGTTATCCTATGTCAAATATTGGATGTAACACACAATAAATGTTGTAATATTTAATATTAAATTAATTTTATTTAATAAACATGTGGCTTTTAGTATTGTGAAGAAATATCATTGTCAAATAAAATAGCACATGGGATCAAAATATAAAAATATTTTACATTAATAAAAAAATCTTTCTTAATATTAAAAGTTTTGAATCTTAAAAAAAATTAATAAAAATATTAAAAATATTAAATATTGTGCAACATCAAAGAACTTTTGGTTACAATGCAATTTGCAAAATAAGTGACTTTCATAAATAAAAATTATAACTTAGAAAATTATAATTTTGACACATAATTAAATTTAAAATATAGATATGACAAGTTAAAATATATTCAAACTAAAAATAATATCATCAATATATGTCAATATTAATACACTAAAAATAAAAATAATTTACAAAATGAATGAATAATAAATCTTTGCTTAGTCCAAGCTAAAAACACTCACAATACAAATAAAAGATGTTAACAATTAAAAATTATAAAAAAATAGTAATTATTTAAGATGTAAACGTTTTGATTATTACAAGTGTACAAAAATTTTATTGAAGAAAAATAAAAAATATTAATTTAATAAGGAATCTAAAATAACAAAGAAAATGTTCATGAAAAAACTAAATAATATAACAAATTAAAGGTGGTTGTCAAATACAAAAATTCAATGATAAATTCGACGGATAAGGAAAAGATTCTTGATTATGTTAATTAGTATTTTCTCTTAATGTTGTCTATGTTTTATATTGTTATTGACTATTTTGAAATAATGTTAATGAGTCAAATTAGACTCTATGTAAATATGATTTAAGATTGGCATGTCATTTCTATCATATGTTTTAATCATTCATAAAAAGTAAATTTTTTCTAATTTGTATTTGAAATGTCATATTGTCATTCTTGATAGTTATTTATGTTTTTGTTAATATAAAAAACCTTATTCTTTATATTTCAAATATTTGAGTTTATTTGTTATTGTAAATTTTTTTATTACCCTATAATATTTAATATTTAATAAATTTAAGTTTATTTTATGAAAAGGCATGTTCTTTTTAGTAGTTCTAATATTTTTTTATTGTTAATCTTGTTTTTCTCTCAATCCTAAAATCAATTTTTGTAACATTTGCTTGAACAAAAAACTAGTATCTCTGTAATTGTTTATCAATGGAATGTGGTAAATAATTTTAAATATTTTTATGTTATTTTTCATACAATTATCAATTATTTCTTTTAAATTTTTAATTTTTTTTTCAATATTTTCATTATTTGGAACCATAGATAAATATTTTTAAAAAACTTTTATATTTACAATTTAAACTATTTAAGCATTTGATAATAATGATGTCGAATTTTTTATTTTTTTCTTTTTAAATGCTCTATATAATGGAATGTAGTGAACAACAAATTCTCAAGATTGTTAGCAAGTAATGTAACTATATTTATGTAATAAATTTTTATGTTAATAATTTTCTTTGTTGATGATTTAATATCTTGATAAGTAAATTACAAAAGGGGTTGGGTTGTAGCTTACTTATCATTATATGCGATAAAAAAGTGAATTTTGAAGTTATAAATTTAAGAAATATTTTCTTGAAAACATAAGTTTATATAATGTTTTGCAATTTGTGTTAATGTTAGATGGTTCACTGACAAATTTAAAATTTTAACAACTTTAGCAAAGGAGTAGGATCCTTTATAGATTGAAGAAGATGCACATGATTTGATCTAGTTCTACACATTTTAAAAGCTTTATTCTCTAACTATCAATGCAATATTTTCTAAAACCATTTGCCCTTTCCTTTCTTTTTTCATGTCATTAAAAGGCCATACGAATGCATGTTCTCTCATGTAACATTGAGTAATTTAATCATTGAATTCATCATTACTTTCTGCATATGATTGGAGGAACCCTTGTATTAATTAAGTGTAGTGTTTATATTAATGTCACTTATTACTAACAACGAAGCTTTAGTTTTCCCTATAATTTTAGTTGACTTGTACCAAAGTGTCTTTTCTTTAACCCTTGAATTTAGCAAACATAAAGGTATAATAGGCACTATTCTACTCCCTTGGATTATAAATGAGCATGTGAATTGACTATCATCCTCATTTAAGGTTAGATAATGGACACTTTTCATCATAATACCTTAATCTTATATGGTTTTTTCCTAACTTGTGCTTAAATTCTAATCTCTTAGATAGTTTACACAATTTATTATTATCATTCAAAGGTTCCATGAAAGCAATTAGAGTTATTTTTTTAGTGTTCAGTAGAGGAAAGATCTTATAGTGTTCTTATTTGCTATAACTCTTATGTTCTAGACTAGGTTATGATCCAGTAAAATTATTTGTTATGCAATTTGAGACAATTAGGAATTCTAATAATTTTGCTCCAATTGAGATGCTTCGTTTAACCATTTCTAGTCTCTCTTTAAGTGTTTATTCTAAAATAGGTTATCTTTCTCTTTAAATTACATTGGACAAGAATTTGTAGTTCTTTTAATTTTGCCATTGCTAAAATATTTAAATGATTGTTAAGTCATATTGCAAATAATCTTTATCCTAAGATGCTACTAAATCAACAACTAAATATATTATTTTATTTTACCTTTCGATTTTTTTAAAAGAAATTTAATTATCAGTAATATGGATTAAAATTTCATGTTGTTCCATGTCAATTGATTGGTAAACTTTATTTTGGTTGATCATGTGCTAATTATTTTACACATTTTATTAGCACAATTATTTGTGACTTTTATATACTCCTTCATGGAGTTGTAACAATGTGGTTGTGCCTTATCATTTTTTCATAAGCATCATTATCTAACGTTAAACTATTAGATTGAATTGACTTTTCATTTACCACATTTGCCAAATTCATGGATTCATCCATACTTGTTGGCACTTTGGAAGCCTCAATTACAACTTTAATATTTGATGACATTTAATTTTTTTTACTTTGAAGAGAGGTGTAACCTTTAACATAGAAGTCAATCCAATAACAGATTATCTTATTGAATTCATTGCCATGATCCATTTAAGTTTTCATCTTTTATTGTTAGGTAGATGAAACTAGCTAATTCCATTACTAGATCAACAACAATGCACATCCTTGTTATGCTTGATCTTGTTAAGTTTATAGTAACTATTGTCAATTATATAGGATCCTTTTACTACCAAAACTTACTAGTACAATGCTTCATTGTTAAAAAATGTGTCAATAGATACTCAAATGAAAACCAAACTACAGCTATTGGTGATTTAACATTTAGATGAAACTTAGGATGCCACATAAAGATTTCCAGCTTAAAATCATTGATGTTCCATGCCTAATGAACCTAACATCACAAAAAATCTAGCTAATGAATTTAACGCATGTTAGTTATGAAGAGATACAACCCTAAAATTTTTTAAAACTTTGATATTCTCAAATGCCACAAGGATTATTTCCATGTTTGGGAATTTTTGTGAAAGTTTCCTATTTAATTCAAGCTTGAATGGTGTGGCCATTTACCAATTTGTTCGTTCATTGATATAGACAAGTGAAAGCTTAGCTATGTAACCAACCAGATAAACAAAAGAATAGTTGATAGAGGTGAGGCCCACCAAACATGTTATGATTAGTTGTTGTAGCTAATCATTATGAACATAGTTTGACTAAGTTTTATGACATATAAGAAAAAAAATTGTAAATAAATATTGAAATAAAACTTATATTTAAAACAGATTTTAGAATTATACTATAATGTAAAGTTCCAAGATGGGATAATATTATCTACTGACATAGAATAATTCCAAAATCAAATAGTTCAAGATGTTAATCTAAATAAGTAATAAGGTTTGTCATTTTGAAGCAAACAATATTATGGCTAATTTTTTAAGGACTTAAAATTTAAGGAGTCCTACACAATTACCTAAGCTTTGTATTCAGGAATCCAAATAAACTTGGGATTCGAAATAAGTAGTAATGCATGATGAGTGAAGAATTTCAAGTCACATCCAAAACAATGTATCCTAAGAATGCAAACATGTTTACATGTAATTAAAGAAATGGTTTTCCTAAAAGGGTAGTCTAATGAAATATGATTTCGTCTATAGCAATAATTGGGAATTACATTTGATGATACACATGTAAAGCATGCAAATTGGTCCTTGATGATAAGGCATTTGTGTTGATAAACTTCCTTTAGTTTCAATGTTAGCAAGAGTTTATGATGATGCATGCATATGCACATATGATGAATAAGCTAAAGATATTTCCTTCAAAGAATAGACTTCATACAAATCAAACAATAAATGTTTTTTATTCTTCTAATCGAAATTTTCATTTCTAATCAAGTTATTTCCTACTATCAAAATAATTGAAAATTATATCATGTTCTAGAAAAGCAATGTCATAGTCATCCATTTTCTCTTCTTTTTCTTCTCTTTCTTCTTCTTTCTTTTCTTCTTATTACTTTTATTTCTTGCTTTTACATATTACCCATCTACCACATGCATAACCTTAAAGAAAGTGCTTTGCATTAACATTAAAATGCAAATTCCTATGATATAGCACAAAAAAGGTTATTTACACCTTTTGAATAATGTTTTGCCATTAAGTTGATAATAAATATTCATAATAATGACATGAGTTATTAAAATACTTTTTGCAACTTTAATTCATCATTTTGAACAAAATAGTTGGAAAGAAGTTTTCCAAAATGAAAATTGTTGACTTATGAACTTTGGTTGGTAGTTGAGCATGCTCCCAAATGAGATTTTGCAAAATTTTCAATAACATAATAGGCCTATAGTAGAGCTACTCCATAATCTTAAGAAAATGGAATAGATAACTTCTCCATGCAAAACAACAACCAACTTTGGCACAACTTATTCACCCTTATGCATAACCAAAGGTGGAGAATTTTGATTAATCAAATTTGAATTTTAGAATTTTGCTTCATAAAAAGAAAATATGAAGAAAAATGCAAGAAAGTAAGTCAGACAAAACTTTTAAGGATATTCAACCACTAGGCTTTGTTATACACACCTCATAGAACTTTGGAGCCTTGGTTATATAATAACTCCTTTAATTAACTTGAGCATAATGAAAAGGCATCACACAAACATTCCTTTATTAAAAAAATTTATGCCTAATCTTCAATAAAAAAAAGAATACAAGATGTATTTACTTCAATAATACACTTTACTCCAAGCCATAGATAAATCCTTCAAATCTCCACCCACAAAAGGCCTTACTTTGGCACTCAATGCTATGCCAATACAATGCTTGATGTAAGGTTGCTAGACTTCCCATCATTAGAAGGACTTGCTTTTGGATCTTTCATCACACACAAGTAGAGCCAAAGGCATTTTTAAGAATTTTGTTACAATAAAATTGAGAAAACATTAACCTTATTTGAATTTTATGGATATGCAATAAATATCACAAATTCATTAAGATTAGAAGTTTTAAAAGAAAATCATGAGATTTGTATGATTATGAGTATATGAAAGTATTGTCTTAGTAGTAGAAGAATGTACTTGAACATTATCCAAAAATGTTATTTCAATTAAAAGTCCCACGAAAGACCACCCATTAAATGAAATGATGATAGATGATTGAATATGATTCAAATCTGTAACATTTTTCTTAACCACATTATGTGAGAAAAAAGCAGACTATTTATAAGAACTTGAGAACTCATAATTTCCTCCAAATTGTTGTATTACAAAAGAGAAAACAAAAATTTTCCCTCATAATTTGTAAAAGTCTTCATAGATTTTCAATTCTAAACATATTATTGTACAACTTAAGCAAACCTTACATCACTAAGTCTTACCACAAATGAATCTACCATATAAAAGTTAAATTTAGAAGAATAATTGGCACTCCAAAGCCACTAACATATAAGATCACTCATCACACAACCCCTATGTAAGTTGGCATTGCACAATGCACTTCCAAGTAATAGTACTCACCTAAACATTGCTTTCCTACATGAATGACTCTACCAACATTGCAAATTTTTTGTATCTAACACCATGAAATTTAGGTTTGATAATAAGTATTATGTATCATTCCAAACATGTACATTTCATAACATTATGATTGCAAAAGTTTGCAATGGACGTAATTTTTTATGTTAATGTTAATCATCATTTTAGCTTACTTTTAATCAGCTCAAACAAGTATCAAAATCAACCAAGTGATTACTAATATGTGATATGTTTGTATTGTGACATAGTAATGTTTTTCGAACTATGTTGCACATATTATGCATAGGTCAACTAAAGTGAAGCTATGAAAAGCATGATTTAATATTTACATGAATCATTTATCTAAATAACTTCATAATTGATATGATTAATAATAATGATATAATTATTTTTCCTTATGCAATCCATGAGAGTATCATTTCTTATGTAGGTAACATTTTTTTAGTGATATCCCCTTCTTTAGTAAAGTTGATTGCTCCATGGAGATGATGGTGGGTAGGAAACCCTATAGGCTAGATACTAACAACTTAGCATATTTTTGAGAAACTATAAATCCAATTGTCATAAAGTCTTTGAAAGTTGTATTACAATAAATCTTTAGAAGAAAGATTATATTAGCACTAATACATTCTTTAGGTGATGGGCTACCAATGAGAAAATCATTAGTAGAGTCATAAATTTTATATTAAAATGTAGACCAACAATGCTTGTAAAATAAAACATCAAACCCATCCAATTTCTAAGCAAATGAAGAACCCATCAAAAAAATAATTTGTTGCATTTTCTCCTAATTAACTAGCTAAATTAGCATCATATTACTTTTTAGTTGGTCTAAGAATAAAAAAGCAAAGAACCTCTCAGTTTTCTTAGTATGGAATAGAGAGATGTTAAGCAATCCACAACATTTTTAGCAATTAAATCTTTCTTTTAGACCCAACTCCCACTTGGATCTTTAAGTACTTATATATTACCCATCATTTGCTTATTATTGAATATTATGTGGAAGATATTTGTGATTTTATCACCATTCTTAAGCTACACAATACCTATCTTTTAGCTCTTATACATCTGATGCAATAGCTTTGAGCACATCATGTAGAAGTCTAACTTGAAGATGTTTTAGTTCCATTCGAACTTGGTGCCCTATTAGGATTGGCCACTATACTTCTCATTAGTTTTTGTTATCATAATCATTGTGGGTATCAATTATAGAAGAGCATCATTTATTTCATATTTTTTATTTTTTATTAGTACATCAATTTATTTGTATATATAGATAAGTTTAAGTTATTTAAAGAATAATTAAAAACTTTTTAGAGATTTTCACCTTTATATTTAGTATAAGCCTTCGCTTTAATCATCCCACAAGTTTTTCAATATAAACTTTGCTTAAAAAAGATTTAAAAATGGCTTAAAATGTAGTTTTGGGGTTTTTTCTGTCAACCACCTTTGACAGCCATCGTTACCATTACCATTAGTGGTGACTCATCAACTCCTTTATTCAATCTGCATTGACACCAAAGTGGACTTGAAGTGTCAAGGACTCTCTATTGATGTTACTCATTGAAATTGAAACCCAATGTGTTGCAACGATTGGCCATTGTGGCATCATGCATTTCTCATTACCTCACCTTTCACCATTACTACTACCTGAAATGCAAGTGCCAATTTGAGAACAAATAATGGTAATTAATTTTGTAGTGATTTAAGTCAATTTTTTAATTTTTTTTGAAGAATTTTAGGTCTTTATTTTGTAATTTTTGGTGGCCTTCAGAATTCTAAATATCCTTTAGAATTCCAAAAAAGTATCCCTTACTATTCCCTTATGTCTTTCCCTTGCCTCTCAATTTTAATTACTATGTTTAGTTCATATTAACATTTGTTAATCTTAGCATTGACAACACAATTGTAGCTCTTTCAAGTTGTTCCCCTTATCCATAACATGTCATTCTTTTTCTTCAATCTTCAAAAATATATGACCAAATTAAATTTTACTACATCCTTTAAGGTGGGCTTTAGTTCTCTTTAACTTGTAAGTTAGGGCCCTCCTTCCTCATCTAGCAATTGGAAGACTCCAATGCTAGGCAAACACTGGAAAGAATTCTATGCTTTCAATCCAAGTGCTTAGGAATCTAATTTGTTTACATTTAATTGTTGGTGGAGAAATGATTAATGATAAGGTTTGGTGTAGTAAGAACTTGTTCATATGTTGAGCCACTATGTTAGGAAGGCTTTGAGCAAATCATGATTCTATTAGGTTCTACCCACAAGAGTGATGTCTATATGTTTCAACAAGTGGTTTTGGTGTCCCTTCCATTTAGAGAAGACAATTGGACTCCATCATCAATCATGAATTTCTCCAAGGATCTATTCTTTAAATAAAGAGTTGGCATACACAAAATGGTAACACATCATTTACATATCACCATGTGAAGAAAATATTCCTGATTTTCAATTTTTAACATTGTAAGTATTGTAACTAAAACACATATGTTTTGTTAGAAATGTTGCCTCACAATAGTAAAAATTTAGTCTCCTGCAAAGAATGTCCATTTCTATATTACTTGCAAAGCAGTCCATCATTGCAATTAACTTAATTTTGTGTAATCTGATCATGTTATTAAGCATTAAGTGGCTACAAAACTAACTACATCCATTGCATTGAAAATTAGGACATTATCAACTACAATCTACAATGCTTATATTTTGAGATTCCTAAAAGCTCCTTCTAGTCATATTTAGATAAATGTTTTTTTCACATTTCATTTAGTGACTTTTCTTATTGACTTGTTACTATTAACCACTGTGAAGCTATTCGAGTCTATCTTAAAGAGCTCAAGTGCCTTTACTTTTTCCTAGAGATCCTTATTCGAGCAATTGAGATATTGAATGTTTACCAGATATTTAAGCTACATGTCCTTTGTAAGTTTCAAATTAGATTGATATTTTTTACTCTTACCTTAGAATTGCTAATCAAAATTGATCATGTAGTCATAGAATAGATTATTCATAGTAAAATTATGTTTTTTTATTCTGTTGATGTTGTGTGATGTAGTGGGTGTTGATATTGTTTTCTACGTTGATGGATACAAAAGTTTGATATTTCATATTGCTTATTACTTCACTAATTGGAATTGTCTCATCTTCTTCATTGCTTACACATAAGGGTTTAGAAATTTTTGCTTGCTTGCATTGAACCATTGAGAATCATTTCTTACAGTTTCTTCAATAATATTTGGGAAAATTTTCATTAGTTAAATTTTTTTCGTAATCCATTGTTGCACTCAATTTTTCTAGAGATTCCAATACATAAAAGAAGTCATTTAGCAAGTTTGACCAAAATGAAGACCAAAGCCCCATGGGGCCTTATTAAGTTTATTATCATAGCATTACTTTTAAAGACTAACTAATTATTAACATGATTGAGAATAGAGCCTACTTATTGGCCATGGTTATTGGAATATGCTTTAATGAGATCCACACTAAAGCTTACAAAGGTTTAGTATTGAGCCAAAAATTTGGAACCATTTGAGGACCATCATTTGAAAGACTATAGTTATCCAATTGTACATTCAACATCAAATAGTTTCCAATTTTAGTGAAAATCTTAGGAGCATATGCTTACTTCTTTGTGATAGTTCAAAGATACAATTGTTTTGAATTTGTATTCTTTTAAATTTTATTTTTGGTCATCCAATTGAAAATGTTACCTATTTGAGAGAGTTTGAAGGGAGCAACCTTTTCAGAGACATCATCATCAAACATGAGCTTTTGTTTACACTTTAAAAAAGTGATTAGTGTTATCATGATTAGTGAGGATAAAAAACTTTTCTACATTCAACATAAAAGAAAAATCACGAGGCTAATGCACACATGAGATATGCCCAGTAAGGGAGAGATTCATACTTACAAGAAGGTGTGCCTTGAGTCATATTGGAAGTGTCACCATGCTAACACAAACTTGAAAAATGCTACCACCTCACTATCACATTGATGTTTGTTTATGAAGTTCTTTTGAAACTTGTGTCAAAATGTACCCTTTTATGATTTTAAAAACTAAAAAATTCTCCATGTTTACTATTATTTTTCTTTGTTTATTACTTAAGCTTGCCACATATCCTCCATGTTATTAACTCTTCATTTCAAATATAAACATTTTTGGCTTATGCATCATTAAGTTCCTTCCTTTTAATTTACTCATTTTAGTTCATTTGAGTTTTGTACATTCATCTTAAGCAAATGAGCTCTTTTCATCATGTCAAGGGTAGTTCAATAAGAGAATGGGTAAATTATTAGAAAAATAATATTGGATTCTTAATAAAATATTTTAAGAAAATGTTTAAAAAAACTTTGCAATAAGCTTAAACAAATATCAAGAAGTAATTTTACTTGTAAATTAAATGTGTATCATGCAATCGTTTAATGGAGAGATTAGACAATTAGTAGAATTATTGCTTTAAAAAAGCAATTATGGCAATCATCATTCGATTGTAAAATTACATGATTAGATAGCACACATCACCATAGTAATTTAGAAGTTAGCTATGAGGAAAAAGCTTTAAATTGTAGTCCTAAATCATGTACTTGCTCTTATTTTTTTCTTCTTATAAGACACTTCTTTTGCTTCAAAAGTAGCTTGATTTCACGATAAGTGTTATCAAGTTTATTCATGAGTTAGTTACTACACCTCCAATAACATGATTAATTAATTTATGAATGTAGTGAGTAGTGCCTTGATTCAAGATATTGCTATCTAAGTTTAGGAGTGATGCCTCAATCTGATTATTATAGCGAATGGGTTCGACATTAATGCTCCACGCCTGAAAATTATTACATATGTTTAGAATAGTTTAATTTTAGTTGAATTAGTTTTTCTATTTTTTAAATTTAATTAAATAATATAGAAATAAAAATTAAAAAAATTAAGAAAAATGATTATTAAGATGATCATGATATTATTATTCAAAATATTTGTTTAATGGCCTGCCACTCCAACCAAGTTGATTTTTATGAGATTTAATATTTACTGCATCTTTTCTTTAACATCTTCCATAAAGAAACACATTAACTATCTAAAATCTAAAAATTTACTCAACCAAATTCATTAAATATATCTTGATGTGTTGCTATCAAATAAAGTATCAAGGTTAGGAGTCAACATCATAAAATCAAGCTTATAGAACTTCTTAACGTCTTTTTGAAGCTCCTCTTCATCACTTATTTAGACAAAATATATCCAAGCTTTATGATTATGTTAAAACCTCACATACAAAATATCTTAGATTGTCCACGAGGCCATCAGGATAACTACATTCATCATTTTATAATATAGCAAAAATAAACCTTTAAAAGAAAAATAAACTTGTATCATTTATATTCAATCGATCATCTAACAACTTCTTCTTAACAAAAAAGATTCAATTATATACACATAGATACAAGCACATACAAACACACACGTACATACACATACACAAACCCACCTACTCACATGCACAGACACACACAAACACACACACACACACACACATACACACACACACACAAGACATATATATATATATATATATATATATATATCATTTTGCCTTAGCCTAACTCTCAAATTTTCTTACACTACCAAACCTAAAATTTGTTTAAGAAAACATGAGCAAACCAAATTATCAAGAATCATATTATCATATTGTACTTGTAAATTTCAAGAAAAATATTATAATGTTAGGTTTCCAATAGTTTTTGTCTTCCATAATACCAAAACATAAATAAAATATCTACAAAATCAATAAAATCACACAATTCTAATCTAATCTAGGAAATATCATGAATAATTATCAAAGCATGATAGGAAAAAATAACTAGTAAGGACCAAGTCTGATAAGATAATCAAATACAGTCCTATATCTAATAAAATAGAATTGATGAGAATAAGTGTCAAAAATATTATTATTCATGATGAAATAAATAACATAAATTGCTCACCAAATTCACTAACTTTGATAATCTTTTCCTCGACTATTACTCAAATTTTAACAACTTGATCGTGATATAAATGGGAGAGTCTAGTGGCTAAATAAGAAATTTTTTAGCAATACTATAAAACTATTATACACTAATATGATTTATGAATGTAATAATAGAATAAATATTATGAATGAATGACATTAGTTTCTAAATAGCAAAAGGATATCATCTTCTTTTAACTAATTCAACATGCATTTCTTTACACAATGACAAACCAGATACTTAGCAACTACTTCAGGATATAATATAATTTTTAATGCATAAAAATCATGACAACCCCTGTCGCTTCTTTCAAATAGTGTAATCTAGTATTCGACATGGTAATGATAATCACATGGGCATCTATGTAGGATTCTAAGAGTCTTCATGAACCATAAGTAGTCCCTAATACAACAATGCACACAATGGTATTTCTTGTGAAACGAAATGTGTAATTGTTTCTTTCAAGGGCTATTCATATAATGGCTTCCTACAAATTATAAAAGTTCATACCATGAAATTGACACTCCATTTATAGGCTTAACCATTCAAATTTAATTAACACCAACCAATGGTGCGGGGTGCCTAACAAGTCTATCTCCATAATGAGTGTTAATAATTTTGAGTTCATTATATCAAAATAACTTGGGGTTCTTATTAAATCCTAATTTAGCTATCTAAAAGTTCTTAGCCAATTTTTTTATATTTAATGTTGCCCCAGTTTGTTTTGGATCTTTCTTATCTAAGCTAATCATAGAGTTCATAATGACTTAGCTTTTATCCTTAGGTTATATATTTAACTTATAGCTAGTACAACTCAACCTCGATTCACACAAGTATCACTATGACCCTTATGATCCCAAGGCCATTTGTAATCATCATAGTAAAAGTAAGGCCTCTCCTAAGCCTTATCATATTCCTCAGGTCACCATCAAGAGTGTCATCATGTGACTTAAGAGTTTGAATAGAATTACATGTGGTCTTACCCAAATAACTTGTTTAATTTAGGGTCAAACTAAAATGTTTTGCATAATACTTACTTGGCCAAACCTAGCACAACCTTTTATCTTCTTCCAAGCTCTTCCACATTCTTGCAAGGTCTTGGCTAAGAGCCTAGCTAACTAATAATTTATTTTCATTTTGCATAAAGGTTCATTAGTGGTACTTTGTGAGCTTCTCAGAAGAATCTTTTGGTATAGTTTCTTTTTTTTTTTATTTCCTCTATGCCATTGAAATTATTCTAAGGCTACACTTGCCTTACATGTTCATATCCGAGCACCTTAATGTTACAATTTAACTATGCTAAAATTTATGAATTATCCATAAAACCTTTACCATAATGTCTAACCTTAACCTTAACAATTTTAGTTATAATCAAACTCTTTAGTTGCTAATTGTATCTTTACATAACCTAGCTTTCTTCTAAGGACTTAAACTGAGCCTTTTAAGGTTTTCTAACTAGTAACCAAGAACAACACACATCTTAGAATGTATTTAGGTTCTCTTGAAGGTTGAACCAATGCCTCTTATAACTTAGCTAAGTCCATGGTTCCATGCTTCACAAATAGACCCTAAACAAAGAAATGGTTGGCTACAACATTATTTAGAATTTTTTTATTTATTTTCAAGTACCTTTTAACTTTTTTATTACTTAATCTATGGTATAACATATATCACATTACATTTCATATATTTTTAATCCATGCTTTTTGCAATAAAGTACCCATTTATAACATATCATGTTGTCAACTAAACTTGTGAGTAATTTTAAACACAAACATAGTGCCTCACATCAAAAATACATTCAAACAATAAGTTTAAATGAAAAATATATAATAAGTTCTACATTTTACACATTTTTATATTTATCATGGCACAAAACTTATTGTCTATTCTTGCAATAATCAAGAAGTAAATATTACATTCAATCTATATTATCAAACTTTAATTATACATAGAAAGAAGAAGAATTATATTAAGGAACCTAACAATTAGTGACATATAATAAGAAAACAAGGCAATGGCAATTTCCACTTATTTTACATGGTGAAGTCTATGTTAAGGAGTGCTTTACATCATCAAATTGCTATTCTAATATCATATTACATATATATCTATAATCAAAGCCAAACATGTCATATGTGATCATGTAATTTTCTTTCCGTTCATAGGCAAAAAAAGTAATGTGCATTTTTTATAGCTAAATTTGGAACACTACATAAGAAACAGTGAAAATTTAACCATTCATTTACTTAATAAATCTCCCTTAGTCTAGAGAAGAAAGAATTTCCTCCTTCTTGAATACATTTCATGAAAAACAATGACTAAAAATTCTCATAAAGAATTTCCAAGGTTCCATAGACTTTTTCACAAAGCAATTCCTTTTTATCTTGGCTTAGATATTAGCTAAATTTATTACATGAACTTTGGTGTTATCCTACCTTAAAAAGTTGTGTAGATGACTTCCCTTTTGTAACATCTATCCTGGCTTGAAAGCTTTAACCCTCCTTCTTTCACATATTTTATCTCATTTTGTTACTTGGTATCCTCTAAATTGGCCCCTCCAAGTTCCTCTTTTGCAGTTAAGTTTTCTTAAATTACAAGCACATCTTAATGGCTTAGGCAGCCATAGCCACACCACCTTAAAACAAAAATTTACTTTATGATATACTAGTTTTGGGTTGGAGTAGCCACAATTCACTATTTTAAATTGACCCTACTTAGACCTCTTTTGGTCTTCTATATGAAGCTCCTCATATTTAAGAATATATGTACACTTTTTGATCTTCTATATGAAGCTCCTTAAATTTAAGAATCTATGTAATATATGGTAATAGATTCTTCTTTTTCTTACATTCATCTTTTATTATAATATTCCAAAATACATCATATAAAAAAGTCTTTTTTAATTATTCTATCTTTAACCACCAACTCCTAATAATTATGAATCATATCCATATCTTATCAAGCATTCATAGTATGAGAGAAATAAGGATGAGAGCAAAAATTATTAATATAAATAAACATATAAGCTCATTTTTAAGCAATAAGCCTAATCAAGATTCATGTGTTACAACTCAATCTTGCAATTCTAAATGCTTCCAATTTTAGAATTTAGATTTCCAAAATCATTGATATTCACAATCATAATAGGAATTTTTTAAGTTAAAAGGTATATCTCGATTACTAAATAATTTTGTCGTAATAAGCACAATAAAATTACCCAAAACTAAACAATATAACTAATTTCTTTAAAATAAAAAAATGTTAAAATTTTTATGTCATAACATGTAAATAAGTAGTGTAAGCATCAAACAAGAGGATGCTAAGCTCATCTTTAATAAAACTTCCAATAGTTTTGAAAAATGATCATGACAATCGTTTTACATTTTTGGGTTTTAAGATAATTAACATGACTAAATTTTTCTAAATTATTCGGAGCTATAGTACTCAATAATGATTTGTGATAACAAATTTTACTTTGATCTTTGGTTTGCATGGCCATGGATAACTAACCATCTTTGCATACCATTTGAAACGATTTTAAGGTTTTTTCTTCTTTTATTTGTAATGATATAAAATAATCATAAACTATTATTAGTTAACAAAACAAAAAATTATTTATAATTTTTAAATATTTTATATAATTCAATATTTCTTATGTCTGTAAACTATAATTTTTTACAACTTATGCATTTAATTTATTGCATAATATTTGTTACTTTCCTTTTCTATTAATCAAACATTTTATTTGAAGTATTTTAAAAAATAAACCTTCTTGCAAAATTTAATTGAACAATATTTTGTATATTTTTTAAATATTTGACTTTTATTCATAAATTCAATTTTTCTATTTTTTATAAATTTTTTATTTTTTCACATTTTTATTCTTCACTAATTTTGAAAGTTATGTCAAATATATATATAAGTATAAAAACACTGGAAAAGAAAAAAAATTAAAATTTTACTGGTTACGAGTAATTATAAAGCATCCTTTGTGGCGTAAGAATAAAAACTAACTTTATTGTACTAACCAAAATAAAATGATGTTTAGATATTATTAAAATTACTAACGTTTTTCTAAAACTTTTCAAATTTAAACACACAACAAACTTTAAAATTTTTTTAATAAACTTTTTTAATTAATGTAAAATAGTAAATATATCAAATTAATAAGAATCTAAAGAAATATCTATTCAAAGTTTTAATTAATTAATTAAAGATATACATAGTTAATAGTTAATATCTTTATTGATAAATAAATATTTAAACTTTTGCAAAAAAAAAGCATTCTTCTTGATAAAACACTTAAATTTTCCAAATGATTTACATTATACATTAAGAAATGTTTTTTCGGAACCAAACTTTTCTAATTTATAACTTCTTTATCTTTTTCTTCTTCTTCTTCTTCTTCTTCCTCTTTTTCATCTACAACTCCTTCCTCTTCTTCTTTTTCATCTTCAACTTCTTCTTCTTCTCTTCTTCTTCTTCTTCTTCTTCTCCTTCTCCATCTCCTTCTTCTTCTTCTTCTTCTTTCTCTACTTTTTTTTCTTCTTCTTCTTCCTCTTCTTCTTCTTCCTTTTCTTCTTTTTCTTCTTCTTCTTTCTTTTCTTCTTCTTCTTCTTCTTCTTCTCCATCTCCTCCTCCTTCTTCTTCTTCTTCCTCTTCTTCTTCCACCTCTTCTTCTTCTTCCCCTTCTTTTTTTTCTTCTTCTTCTTCATCATCATCTACTACTACTACTACTCCTTCTCCTTCTGTTCCTCCTTTTTCTTCTTCTTCTTCTTTTACTTTTTCTTCTTCTGCTTCTTCTTCTCCTCCACCTCCTCCTCCTCCTTCCTCTTCTTCTTCTCCTTCTTCTTCTCCATCTTCTTCTTCTTCTTCTTCTTCTCCTTTTTCTTCCACTTCTTATTCTTCTTCTTCTTTTCCTCCTCCTCCTCCTCCCCTCATCTTCTCCTTCTTCTCCTACATCTTCTTCGTATTCTTCTTCTTCTTCTTCTTCCTCTTCTTCTTCTCCTTCTTCTTCTTCTTCTTCTTCTTCTTCTGCTTCTTCTCCTCCTTCTTCTTCTCCTTCTTTTCCTTCTTCTTCTTCTTTTTCTTTTGCTTCATATTTTTTGCTTCTTCTTCTTCTACTACTTCTACTACTTCTTCTTATTCTTCTTCTTCTTCATCATCTTCTTCTTCTTCTTATCCTCCTTCTTCATATTCTTCTTCTCCTCCTCCTTCTTCTCCTTCTTTTCCTTTTGCTTCTTATTCTTCTACTTCTTCTTCTTCTTCTTTTTCTACTTCTTCTTCTTCTTCCTCAGCTTCTTGTTCTTGTTCTTCTTCTTCTTCTACCTCTTCTCTTCATACTTCTTCTTCTTCCACTTCTCCGTCTTCTTCTTCTTTTTCATATTCCTCTTCTTCTTGTTCTTCTTCTTCGTCTTCTTCTTCTTCTCCTACTACTACTGCTTCTTCTAAATTTCTCCAACTTTTCCTTTTTCTTCTTCTTCCCCTTATTCTTCTTATTCTTAATCTTCTTCTTCTTCTTCTTCTTCTTCTCCTAATACTACTACTACTATTTCATGCTTTTCTTCTTCTTCTTCTTCTTCTTCTTCCTCCTCCTCATCATCATCATCATCATCTTCTTCTTCTTCTTCTACTACTCCTTCTCTTTCTACTACATATTTTGCTTGCACTTCTTCCTCTTCTTATTCATCTTCATATTCTTCTTGTTGTTCTTGTTCTTGTTCTTCTTCTTCTTCTTCTTCTTTTTCTTCATCATCTTCTTCTTCTTGTCCTTCCTCATCTTCTTCTCCTTCCTCTTCTCCTTCTTCTTGTCAATCTTCTTCTCCTTCATCTTCCTCTTCTTCTTCATCTTCTTTGTTTTCTTCTTCTTCATCTTCTCGATCATCTTCTTCTAGCTCTTCTTCTTCTTCTTCTACTTCTTTATCTTCTTCTTATTATTCTTACTTTTATTCTTATTCTTATTCTTATTCTTCTGCTTCTTCTTCTTATTCTTCTTCTTCTTTTGTTCTTCTTCATCTTCTTCTTCTTCTTCTTCCCCATCTCTTTCTTTTTGTCCTTCTACTTCTTCTTCTACTTCTTCCTCCTCCTCTTCTTCTTCTTCTCCTTCTTCTTCTTCTCCTTCTCCTTCTCCTTCTTTGTCTTCTTCTTCTTCTTCTTCTTCTCCTACATCTACTTCTACTACAACTACTTCTTCTTCTTCTTCTGCTACTACTACTCCTTCTTCTTCTTCTTCTTCTACTACTACTACTCCTTCTTCTTCTTCTTCATCTCCTTCTTCTTATTATTCATCATCTTCTTCTTCTCCTCCTCATTTTTCTTCTACTTGTTCTTCTTCTCCTTCTTCTTTGTCTTCTTCTTCATCTTCTTCTTCCTTTTCTTCTTCTTCTCGTTCTTTTTCAAGTTCTTCTTCAAGTACTTCATCTTCTTCTTGTTCCTCTTCTTCTTCTTCTTCCTCTTCTTCTACTTCTTCTTCTTCTTCTTCTATTTGTTCTTCTTATTCTTCTTCTTTTTCTTCTTCTTCATCTCGTTCTTCTTTGGATTCTTCTTCTTCTTCTTCTTCTACTTCTTCTTCTTCTTATTCTTCTTCTTATTCTTCTTCTTTTTCTTCTTCTTCTTCTTCTTTGTCTTCTTCTTATTCTTCATCATCTTCTGCTTTCTCTCCTTCTTCTTCTCCTCCTCCCCCTCCTTTTTATTCTTCTTTTTCTTTTCATTCTTATTCTTTTGCTTCTTCTTCTCCTTCTTCTTCTCCTCCTTCTTCTACTACTTCTCCTTCTTCTTCTACTTTGACTCCTTTTCTCATTCTTCTATTTCCTTTTTCCTTTTGCTTCATATTCTTTAGGTTCTTCTTCTTCTTCTTCGTCATCATCTTCTCCTGCTTCTTCTTCTTCTTCTTCTTCTCCTTCTCCTCCTCCTTGCCATTCTTCTCCTTCTTCTTCTTCTTCGCCTTCTTCTTAATCTTCTCTGTCTACTTCTTCTTCATCTTCTTCTTCTACTACTACTTCTCCTTCTCCTTCTTCTTCTCATTCTTGTTATTCTTCTTCTACTTCATCTTCTTCTTCTCCTCATCTTATCCATCTCCTTCTCCTTCTTCTCCTTCTTCTTCTTCTTCTTCTTAACTAACATCTTCTTCTTCTTTTGTTCTTCTTCATCTTCTTCTTCTTCTTCTTCCCCATCTCTTTCTTTTTGTCCTTCTACTTCTTCTTCTACTTCTTCCTCCTCCTCTTCTTCTTCTTCTCCTTCTCCTTCTCCTTCTTTGCCTTCTTCTTCTTCTTCTTCTGCTTCTTCTACATCTACTTCTACTACAACTACTTCTTCTTCTTCTTCTACTACTACTACTCCTTCTTCTTCTACTACTACTACTCCTTCTTCTTCTTCTTCATCTCCTTCTTCTTATTATTCATCATCTTCTTCTCCTCCTCCTCTTTTTTCTTCTACTTGTTCTTCTTCTCCTTCTTCTTTGTCTTCTTCTTCATCTTCTTCTTCCTTTTATTCTTCTTCTCGTTCTTTTTCAACTTCTTCTTCAAGTACTTCATCTTCTTCTTATTCCTCTTCTTCTTCTTCTTCCTCTTCTTCTACTTCTTCTTCTTCTTCTTCTATTTGTTCTTCTTATTCTTCTTCTTTTTCTTCTCCTTCATCTCGTTCTTCTTTGGATTCTTCTTCTTCTTCTTCTTCTTCTTCTTCTTCTTCTTCATCTTCTTATTCTTCTTCTTTTTCTTCTTCTTCTTCTTCTTTGTCTTCTTCTTATTCTTCATCATCTTCTGCTTTCTCTCCTTCTTCTTCTCCTCCTCCCCCTCCTTTTTATTCTTCTTTTTCTTTTCATTCTTATTCTTTTGCTTCTTCTTCTCCTTCTTCTTCTCCTCCTTCTTCTACTACTTCTCCTTCTTCTTCTACTTTGACTCCTTCTTTTCTCATTCTTCTATTTCCTTTTTCCTTTTGCTTCATATTCTTTAGGTTCTTCTTCTTCTTCTTCATCATCATCTTCTCCTGCTTCTTCTTCTTCTTCTTCTTCTCCTTCTCCTCCTCCTCGCCATTCTTCTCCTTCTTCTTCTTCTTCGCCTTCTTCTTAATCTTCTCTGTCTACTTCTTCTTCATCTTCTTCTTCTACTACTACTTCTCCTTCTCCTTCTTCTTCTCATTCTTGTTATTCTTCTTCTACTTCATCTTCTTCTTCTCCTCATCTTATCCATCTCCTTCTCCTTCTTCTCCTTCTTCTTCTTTTTCTTCTTAACTAACATCTTCTTCTTCTTTTGTTCTTCTTCATCTTCTTCTTCTTCTTCTTCCCCATCTCTTTCTTTTTGTCCTTCTACTTCTTCTTCTACTTCTTCCTCCTCCTCTTCTTCTTCTTCTCCTTCTCCTTCTCCTTCTTTGCCTTCTTCTTCTTCTTCTTCTGCTTCTTCTACATCTACTTCTACTACAACTACTTCTTCTTCTTCTACTACTACTACTCCTTCTTCTTCTTCTTCATCTCCTTCTTCTTATTATTCATCATCTTCTTCTCCTCCTCCTCATTTTTCTTCTACTTGTTCTTCTTCTCCTTCTTCTTTGTCTTCTTCTTCATCTTCTTCTTCCTTTTCTTCTTCTTCTCGTTCTTTTTCAACTTCTTCTTCGAGTACTTCATCTTCTTCTTGTTCCTCTTCTTCTTCTTCTTCCTCTTCTTCTACTTCTTCTTCTTCCTCTTCTATTTGTTCTTCTTATTCTTCTTCTTTTTCTTCTCCTTCATCTCGTTCTTCTTTGGATTCTTCTTCTTCTTCTTCTTCTTCTTCTTCTTCTTTTTCTTCTTATTCTTCTTCTTTTTCTTCTTCTTCTTCTTCTTTGTCTTCTTCTTATTCTTCATCATCTTCTACTTTCTCTCCTTCTTCTTCTCCTCCTCCCCCTCCTTTTTATTCTTCTTTTTCTTTTCATTCTTATTCTTTTCCTTCTTCTTCTCCTTCTTCTTCTCCTCCTTCTATTACTTCTCCTTCTTCTTCTACTTTGACTCCTTCTTTTCTCATTCTTCTATTTCCTTTTTCCTTTTGCTTCATATTCTTTAGGTTCTTCTTCTTCTTCTTCGTCATCATCTTCTCCTGCTTCTTCTTCTTCTTCTTCTTCTCCTTCTCCTCCTCCTCGCCATTCTTCTCCTTCTTCTTCTTCTTCGCCTTCTTCTTAATCTTCTCTGTCTACTTCTTCTTCTACTACTACTTCTCCTTCTCCTTCTTCTTCTCATTCTTGTTATTCTTCTTCTACTTCATCTTCTTCTTCTCTTCATCTTATCCATCTCCTTCTCCTTCTTCTCCTTCTTCTTCTTCTTCTTCTTAACTAACATCTTCTTCTTCTTTTGTTCTTCTTCATCTTCTTCTTCTTCTTCTTCCCCATCTCTTTCTTTTTGTCCTTCTACTTCTTCTTCTACTTCTTCCTCCTCCTCTTCTTCTTCTTCTCCTTCTCCTTCTCCTTCTTTGCCTTCTTCTTCTTCTTCTTCTGCTTCTTCTACATCTACTTCTACTACAACTTCTTCTTCTTCTTCTTCTACTACTACTACTCCTTCTTCTTCTTCTTCTACTACTACGACTCCTTCTTCTTCTTCATCTCCTTCTTCTTATTATTCATCATCTTCTTCTCCTCCTCCTCATTTTTCTTCTACTTGTTCTTCTTCTCCATCTTCTTTGTCTTCTTCTTCATCTTCTTCTTCCTTTTCTTCTTCTTCTCGTTCTTTTTCAACTTCTTCTTCAAGTACTTCATCTTCTTCTTGTTCCTCTTCTTCTTCTTCTTCCTCTTCTTCTACTTCTTCTTCTTCTTCTTCTATTTGTTCTTCTTATTCTTCTTCTTTTTCTTCTCCTTCATCTCGTTCTTCTTTGGATTCTTCTTCTTCTTCTTCTTCTTCTTCTTCTTCTTCTTCTTCTTCTTATTCTTCTTCTTTTTCTTTTTCTTCTTCTTCTTTGTCTTCTTCTTATTCTTCATCATCTTCTGCTTTCTCTCCTTCTTCTCCTCCTCCCCCTCCTTTTTATTCTTCTTTTTCTTTTCATTCTTATTCTTTTTCTTCTTCTTCTCCTTCTTCTTCTCCTCCTTCTTCTACTACTTCTCCTTCTTCTTCTACTTTGACTCCTTCTTTTCTCATTCTTCTATTTCCTTTTTCCTTTTGCTTCATATTCTTTAGGTTCTTCTTCTTCTTCGTCATCATCTTCTCATGCTTCTTCTTCTTCTTCTTCTTCTCCTTCTCCTCCTCCTCGCCATTCTTCTCCTTCTTCTTCTTCTTTCGCCTTCTTAATCTTCTCTCTCTACTTCTTCTTTCTACTTACTACTTCTCCTTCTCCTTCTTCTTCTCATTCTTGTTATTCTTCTTCTACTTCATCTTCTTCTTCTCCTCCTTCTTATCCATCTCCTTCTCCTTCTTCTCCTTCTTCTTCTTCTTCTTCTTAACTAACATCTTCTTCTCCCTCTTCTTCTTCTTCTACTTCTTCTTCTTCTTTTTCTTCTTCTTATTATTTTTTTCTTTTTCTTCTTCTCTTCTTCTTCTTCTTCTACTCTTCTTCTTCTTCTCTACTTCTACTTCTTCTTCTTCTTCTTCTTCTCTCTTCTTGCTATTGTTATTATTCTTCTTCTTCAACTTCTTTTGCTTCTTCTTTTTCTTATTCAACATATTACTCTTCCTCTTCTACTTCTTCTTCTTCCTCCACTTCTTCCCCTTCTTCTTCTTCTTTTTCTCTTCTCCTTCTTCTTTTTCTTCATCTTTTTTTTTCTTCTTCTCCTTCTCCTTCTTCTTCTTCTTTCATGTTTTCTTCTTCTTCTACTTCTTCTTCCTCTTCTTCTTCACTTTCTTCTTCTTCATCTTCTTCTTCTACTTCTTCTTCTTCTTCTTCTTCTTCTTCTTATTCTTCTTATTCTTCTCCTTCTTCTTCTTCATTTTTCGTCTTCTAATTCATCTTTTTCTTCTTCTTCTTCATATTCTTCTTGTTCTTCATCTTCTTCTTCTTCTTCTTCTTTGACATCATCTTCTCCTTTTTTCTTATTCTTCTACTCCCTCTCTTTCTCTTCTTCTTCTCCTTATTGTTCTTCTTCTTCTTCTTCTACTACTTCTTCTTCTTCTTTCCTTCTTCATCATCTTCTTCTTCTTCTTCGACTTCTTCATCTTCTTCTTCGTCTTCCTCCTCATAATCTCCTTCTTCTTCTTCTTCTTCTTCTTCCTCCTCCTCGCTCTTCTACTTCTTCTTCTTCTTCTGTATTCTTCTTCTTCTTCTTCTTCTACATCTAATTCTTTATATTCTTTGTCTTCTCCTTCTTCTTGTTCTTGTTCTTCTTCTACTTCTTCTTCTTCTTTTTCTTCTCTGTCTTCTTCTTCTTCTTCTTCTCCTTCCACATCTTACTCTTCTTCTTCTACTTCTTCATTTTCTTCTTCTTCTTCTTCTTCCTCTTGTTCTCATTCAGCTTCTTGTTGTTCTTCTTCTTCTTAATCTTCTTCTCCTTCTCCCTCTTCTTCTTCATCTTTTTCTACTTCTTCTTCTTCATCTTCTCGATCATCTTCCTCTACTTCTTCTTCTTCATCTTCCTCTCCTACTTCTACTTCTTGTTCTACTTGTTCTACTTATTATTATTAATATTATTATTCTTGTTCTTTTTCATATTCTTTTTCTTCTTCTTGTTGTTGTTCTTCTTCTTCTTCTTCTTCTGCTTTTTCTTCTTCTTCTTCTTCTTCTTCTTCTTTTCTTTTCCTTCTTCTTCTTCTCCTACTTCCCTTTCTCCTTCTTTTTCTCCTTCTTCTTCTTCCTCCACCTCCTCTTCTTCTTCTTCTTCTCCTTCTTCTTCTTCTACTTCTACTATTACTACTTCTTCTATTACAACTACTTCTTCTTCTTCTTCTTCCTCTTCTTCTTCTCCTTCTTCCCCTTCTCTTTTTTTTCTCCTTCTTCTTCTTCTTCTTCTACTTCTTCCTCCTCTTCTTCTCCTTCTCCTTCTTCTTCATCTTCTTCTTCTCCTTCTCCTACATTATCTTCTTCTTCATCTTCTTCTTCTTCTTCTTCTTCTTCTTCTTCTTCTTCTTCAACTACTGCTGCTTCTTCTTCCACGACAACTTCTTCTTCTTCTTCTTCTTCTTTTACTTCTTCCTCTACTTCCTCTTCTACTTCTTCTTATTCATAATCTTCTTCTTCTTCTTCTGCTCTTTCTTCTTCTTGTTCTTCTTCTACTTCTTCTTTGTCTTCTTCTTCATCTTCTTCTTCTTTTTCTTTTTCTTCTTCTTCTTCAACTTCTTCTTCTCCTACTTTTTCTCCTTCCTCTTCTTCTTCTTCCTCCTCCACTTCTTCTTCTTCTTCTTCATCTTCTTCCTCTTCTTCTTCTCTTTATTCTGCTACGTCATCTTCTTCTTCTTCTTCTTCTTCTTCTTCTTCTTCTTCTTCTTCTTCTTATTCTTCTTCTTCATCTCCTTCTTCTCCTTCTCCTTCTTCTTCGTCTACTTCTTCAACTTCTTCGTCTTTTGCTTTCTATCCTTCTTCTTCTCGTCCTCCTCCATCTACTTCTTCTTTTTCTTTTTTTCTTATTCTTTTGCTTCTTCTTCTTCTCCTTCTCCTTCATTTTCTACTACTTCTCCTTCTTCTTCTACTTTGTCTCCTTCTTCATCTTCTTTTTCTCCTTCTAATTCTTCCTTTTCTTTTGCTTCATTTTTTTTGGTTCTTTTGCATGTTCTTCTTCTTCATCAACTTTTTCTCCTACTTCTTCTTCTTCTCCCCCTCCTCCTCCTCCTCCTCCCCATTCTTCTTCTTCTTGTTCTTCTTCTTCTTCTCCTTCTTCTTAATCTTCTCCATCTTCTTCTTCATATTCTTCTTCTTCTTCTTCTACCTCTCCTTCTCCTTCTTCTTCTCCTTCACGTTCTTCTCCTTCTACTTCTTCTTCTCCTCCTCCTCCTTATCCTTCTCCTTCTCCTTCTTCTCCTTCTTCTTGTTCTTTTCCTTCGCCAACATCTTCCTCTTCTTATCCCTCTTTTTCTTCTTATTCTTCTTCTTCTTCTTCTTCTTTTCTTCTTCTACTTTTTCTTCTTCTTCCTCTTTTCTTCATCTTCTTATTATTATTAGTATTATTATTATTATTATTATTATTATACATCTTTTTTTGCTTCTTCTTCTTCCTATTCTTCTTATTACTCTTCTTCTCGTTCTTCTTCTTCTTCCCTTTCTTCTTCTTCTTCTTCTACTACTACTACTACTACAACTACTCCTTCTCCTTGTTCTCCTACTTCTCTTTTTTCTTCTTCTTTTCCTTATTCTTCTTATTCTTAATGTTCTTCTTTTTCTTCTTCTTCTTCTACTACTACTACTACTACTACTTCTTGCTTTTCTTCTTCTGCTACTTCTTCTTCTTCTTCTTTTCTTTCTTCTTTATCTTCTCAGTCTACTTCTTCATCTTCTTATTCTTCTTGTGCCTCTCCTTCTCCTTCTTCTTCTCATTCTTCTTCTTCTTTTTCTTCTACTTCTTCTTCTTCTCCTCCTCCTTCTTATCCTTCTCTTTTGCCTTCTTCTCCTTCTTCTTCTTCTCCTTCACAGACATCTTCTTCTTCTCCTCCTCCATCTTTTTCTTCTTATTCTTCTTCTTCTTCCTCTTTTCTTCTTTTTTTCTCCTTCTTCTTCTTCTTTTCTTCTTCTTCTTCTTCTTCATCTTCTTCTTCTTCTTCGCCTTCTTCTTCATCTAATTATTATTATTATTATTATTATTATTATTATTATTATTATTATTATTTTTATTATTATTATTATTACTATTATTATTATTATTATTATTATTATTATTCATCTTTTTTTGCTTCTTCTTTTTCTTATTCTTTTTATTACTCTTCTTCTTCTTCTTCTTCTTCCCTTTCTTCTTCTTCTTCTACTTCTTCTTCTTTTACTTCTTTTTCTCCTTCTTCTTCTCCTTCTTCTTATTCTTCCACTATTTCTTCTTCTTCTTCTTCTTCTTCTTCGTCATCTTCTTCTTCATGTTCCTCTTCTTCTTCTTATTGTTCTTTTTCTTATTATCACTCTTCTTGTTATTCTTCTTCATCATCATCATCTTCTTCTCCTTTTTTATCTTGTTCTTCTTCTTCTTCTTCATCTTCCTCTTCTTTTTCTTCTTCTTCTTCTTCCTCTTCCTCTTCTTCTTCGCCTTCCTTTTCTTCTTCTTGTCCTTCTTTTTCTTTTTCTCGTCCAACTTCTATTTTTTCTCCTTCTTCTAATTCTTCTTCTTTTTCTTCCTTTTCTACATCTTCTACTAATCCTTCTTCTCTTTCCTCTTTCTCTTCTTCGTCTACTTCTTCATCTTTTTATCCTTCTTCCTTTTCGTCTTCTTCTTCTTCTCCTTCTTCTTCTCCATCTTCTGCTTGTTCTTCATCTTCTTTTTATTTTTCTTCTTCTTATTCTTATTCTTCTTTATCTTATTTGACATCATCTTCTTCTTTTTCTTATTCTTCTTCCCCTTCTCTTTCATTTCTTCAACTTCTTGTTCTTCTTGTTCTTCTTGTTCTTCTTATTCTTCTCCTTCTCCTTCTTCTTCTTCTTCTTGTTCTTCGACTACTTCTTCATCCGCTTCTTCTTCTTCATCCACTTAATCTGCTTCTTCTTCTTCTTATTAGTATTATTATTATTATTATTATTATTATTATTATTATTATTATTATTATTATTATTTTGACTCTTCTTCATCTACATCTAATTCTGCATCTTCTATGCCTTCCCCTTCTTCTTATTCTTGTTCTCTACTCTTCTTCCACTTCTCCTTCTTCTTCTTCTTTTTCTTCTCCTTCTTCTTCTTCTTCTTCTTTCACTTTTTCTTCTTCTTCTTCGTCTTCTTCTTCGTCTTCTTCTTATTCTTCTTTTTGTTCTTCTTGTTCTTCTTCCGATTCTCATTCAGCTTCCTTTTCTTCATCTTTCTCTTCTTCTTATCCATCTTCCTCTTCTACTAGTAACTTTTCTTCTTCTCCTTCTTCTCCTTCTTCTTCTTCTCTTTCTTCTTCTTCTTTTTCTTCTTCTTCTTCTACTTCTTCTTCTGCTTCTAATTCTTCTTCTTTTTCTTCTTCTTCTTCCTTTTCTTCTACTACTACTTCTACTTCTTTTTCTTCTTTTGGTTCTTGTTCTCCTTTTATTTCTTCATCTTAATCTTCTCCTTCTACTTCTTCTTCTACTACTTCTTCTTCTTGTCCTTCTTATTCTTCTTCTTCTTCTTCTTCTTCTTCCTCTTATTGTTCTCCTTCTTCTCCTTCATCATATTCTTCTTCCTTTTCTTCTTCTTCTTCTTCTTCTTCTTCTGCAACTACTGCTTCTTCATCTTCTACTTCTACTTCTTCTTCCTCTTCTTCTACTTCTTCTTTTTCTTCCTCTTCTTCTACTTCTTCTTCTTATTATTATTATTATTATTATTATTATTATTACTATTATTATTATTATTATTATTATTATTATTATTATTATTATTCATCTTCTTTTGCTTCTTCTTTTTCTTATTCTTCTTATTACTCTTCTTCTTCTTCTTCCCTTTCTTCTTCTTCTTCTTCTTCTTCTTTTACTTCTTCTTCTTCTTCTCCTTCTTCTTATTCTTCCACTATTTCTTCTTCTTCTTCTTCTTCTTCTTCTTTTTCGTCTTCTTCTTCTTCATGTTCTTCTTCTTCTTCTTATTGTTCTTTTTCTTATTATCATTCTTCTTGTTATTCTTCTTCTTCATCATCATCTTCCTCTCCTTCTTTATCTTGTTCTTCTTCTTCTTCTTCATCTTCTTCTTCTTTTTCTTCTTCTTCTTCTTCTTCTTCTTCTTCTTCACCTTCTTCTTCTTCGCCTTCTTTTTCTTCTTCTTATCCTTATTTTTCTTTTTCTTGTCCAACATTTTTTTCTTCTCCTTCTTCTAATTCTTCTTCTTCTTCTTCCTTTTCTACTTCTTCTATTTATCCTTCTTCTTCTCTTTCCTCTATCTCTTCTTCGTCTACTTCTTCATCTTTTTATCCTTCTTCCTTTTCGTCTTCTTCTTCTCCTCCTTCTTCTTCTCCATCTTCTGCTTGTTCTTCATCTTCTTTTTATTCTTCTTCTTCTTATTCTTATTCTTCTGAATCTTATTTGACATCATCTTTTTGTTTTTCTGATTCTTCTTCCCCTTCTCTTTCATTTCTTCTTCAACTTCTTGTTCTTCTTGTTCTTCTTAGTCATCTCCTTCTCCTTCTTCTTCTTCTTCTTCTTCGACTACTTCTTCATCCTCTTCTTCTTCTTAATCCACTTAATCTGCTTCTTATTATTATTTTTATTATTATTATTATTATTATTATTATTATTATTATTGTTATTGTTATTATTATTCTTATTTTGATTCTTCTCCATCTACATCTAATTCTGCATCTTCTTTGCCTTCTCCTTCTTCTTATTCTTATTCTTCTACTCTTCTTCCACTTCTCCTTCTTCTTCTTCTTCTTCTTCCTCTTTTTCTTCTTCTTCTTCTTCTTCTTATTCTTCTTTTTGTTCTTCTTGTTCTTCTTCTTATTCTCATTCAGCTTCCTTTTCTTCATCTTTCTCTTCTTCTTATCCATCTTCCTCTTCTACTAGTAACTTTTCTTCTCCTCCTCCATCTTCTTCTTCTCTTTCTCCTTCTTCTTTTTCTTCTTCTTCTTTTACTTACTCTTCTTCTACTTCTTCTTCTTCTTCTTTTTCTTCTTCTTCTTCTTCTTTTTCTTCTACCACTACTTCAACTTCTTTTTCTTATTTTGGTTCTTGTTCACCTTCTCCTTCTTCATCTTATTCTTCTCCTCCTACTTCTTCTACTACTACTTCTTCTTCTTGTTCTTCTTTTTCTTCTTATTCTTCTTCTTCTCTTCTTCTTATTGTTCTCCTTCTTCTCCTTCATCATATTCTTCTTCCTTTTCTTCTTCTTCTTCTTCTTCTTCTTCTTCTTCTTCTTCTGCTCTGCTGCTTCTTCATCCTCTACTTCTACTTCTTCTTCCTCTTCTTCTACTTCTTCTTCTTTTGCTTCTAATTCTTCTAATCCTTCTTCTTCTTCTTCATCTTCTTCTCCTTCTCATTCTCCTTCTTCTTTTTCTTCTTGTCTTTTTTCTTCTTCTTCTCCAACTCCTTTTTCTTCCCCTCCTCTTTTTCCTTCTTCTGCTTTTTCTTCTTCTTCTTCTTCATCTTACCATTCTTCTTCCTCTTCTTCTTCAACTTCTGCTTCTTCTTCTTCTTATTCTTTTATCCTAGACTTCTTCTTTTATTTTTTTCTTCCTACTCTTCTTCTTCTTCTCTTTCAACTTCTTCTTCTTCTCCTCCACCTCCTCCTTCTTCTTCTCCTCCTTCTTCTTCTTATACTTCTAATTCTTCTTCTTCTTCTTCTTCTTCTTCTTCTTTTTCTTCTCTTCCTCCTTCTTCATCATCACCTTCTTCCCCTTCATCTTCGTCTTCTTCTTCTTCTTCTTCTTCATGTTTTGTTCTTCTTCTTTTTAATGTTCTTTTTTTATTATTATTCTTCTTATTATTCTTCTTCATCATCATCGTCTTCTTCCCCTTCTTTATCTTGTTCTTCTTCTTCCTCTTCATCTTATTCATCTTCTTTTTCTTCTTCTTCTTCTTCTTCTTCTTCTTCTTCTCCTTCGTCTTCTTTTTCTTCTTCTTGTCCTTCTTTTTCTTTTTCTCGTCCAACAGCTTTTTCTTCTCCTTCTTCTTATTCTTCTTCTTCTTCTTCCTTTTCTACTTCTTCTACTTATCCTTCTTCTTCTCCTTCTTCTTCCTCTTCTTCATCTACTTCTTCACCTTTTTATCCTTCTTCCTTTTTGTCTTCTTCTTCTTCTCCTTCTCCTTCTACATCTTCTACTTGTTCTTCATCTTCTTTTTATTCTTCCTCATCTTCTTCTTCTTCTTCTTTGACATCATCTTCTCCTTTTCCTTATTCTTCTTCACCTTCTCTTTCATTTCTTCTTCAATAACTTGTATTCTTATTCTTCTTCTTCTTCATCTTCTTCTTCTTCTTCTTCTTCTTCTTCTTCTTCGACTACTTCTTCATCCTCTTCTTCTTCTTCTTCCACTTAATCTGCTTCTTCTTATTATAATTATTGTTATTATTATTATTATTATTATTTTGATTCTTCATCTACATCTAATTCTGCATCCTCTTTGTCTTCTCCTTCTTCTTGTTCTTGTTCTTCTACTTCAACTTCTCCTTCTCCTTCTTCTTCTTCTTCTTCTTTATCTTCTCCTTGTTCTTCTTCTTCTGCTTCTGCCACTTTTTCTTCTTCTTCTTCTTCTTCTTCTTCTTCTTTTTCTTCTTCTTCTTTTTCTTCTTCTTCTTCTTCTTCTTCTTCTTCTTTGACTTCTTCTTCTTCTTCATCATCTTCTTCTTTCTCTCCTTCTTCTTATCCTCCTCCCCCTCGTTTTTATTCTTCTTTTTCTTTTTCTTCTTATTCTTTTGCTTCTTCTTCTCCTTCTTCTTCTACTATTTCTCCTCCTTCTTCTTCTACTTTGACTCCTTGTTCTTTTTTCTCATTCCTTTTTCCTTTTGCTTCATATTCTTTAGGTTCTTCTTCTTCTTCTTCATCATCATCTTCTCCTGCTTCTACTTCTTCTTTTTCTTCTTCTCCTTCTCCTCCTCCTCGCCATTCTTCTTCTTCTTCTTCTTCTTCGCCTTCTTCTTCATCTTCTCTGTCTACTTCTTCTTCATCTTCTTCTTCTTCTACTACTTCTCCTTCTCCTTCTTCTTCCCCTTCTTGTTGTTCTTCTTCTACTTCTTCTTCTTCTCCTCCTCCTTATCCATCTCCTTCTCCTTGTTCTCTTTCTTCTTCTTCTTCTTATTAACTAACATCTTCTTCTCCCTCTTATTATTATTATTATTATTATTATTATTATTATTATTATTATTATTATTATTATTATTATTTTTATTATTCTTTCCTTCTTCTTCATCTTCTTCTTCTTCTTCTTCTTCATCAACCTCTTCTTCTACTTCTTCTTCTAGTTCCTCTTCTTCTTCTTCTTCTTCTTCTTAATAGTATTATTATTCTTGTTCTTCGACTTCTTTTGCTTCTTCTTTTTCTTATTCTTCAAATTACTCTTCTTCTTCTTCTTCTTCTTCTTCTTCTTCTTCTTCCCCTTCTTCTTCGTCTTCTTCTTCTTCTTTTTCTTCTCCTTCTTCTTTTTCTTCTTCTTGTCCTTCTTCTTCTTCTCCTTCTTCTTCTTCTTCTTCTTCTTCCACGTTTTCTTCTTCTTCTACTTCTTCTTCCTCTTCTTCTTCACTTTCTTCTTCTTCGTCTTCTTCTTCTACTTCTTATTCTTCTTCTTCTTCTTCTTCTTCTTCTTATTCTTCTCCTTCTTCTTCTTCATTTTTCGTCTTCTAATTCTTCTTTCTCTTCTTCTTCTTCATATTCTTCTTGTTCTTCATCTTCTTCTTCTTCTTCTTCTTTGACATCATCTTCTCCTTTTTTCTTATTCTTCTACTCCCTCTCTTTCTCTTCTTCTTCTCCTTCTTGTTCTTCTTCTCCTTCTTCTTCTACTTCTTCTTCTTTCCTTCTTCATCATCTTCTTCTTTTTTGTCTTCTTCTTCTTCTTTTTTGTCTTCATCTTCTTCTTCGTCTTCCTCCTCATAATCTCCACCTTCTTCTTCTTCTTCTTCTTCCTCCTCCTCCTCTTCTACTTCTTCTTCTTATTATTATTATTATTATTCTTCTTCATCTACATCTAATTCTTCATATTCCTTGTCTTCTCCTTCTTCTTGTTCTTGTTCTTCTTCAACTTCTTCTTCTTCTTCTTCTTCTTCTTCTTCTCTATCTTCTTCTTCTTCCACATCTTATTCTTCTTCTTCTACTTCTTCATTTTCTTCTTCTTCTTCTTCTTCCACTTATTCTCATTCAGCTTCTTGTTGTTCTTCTTCTTCTTAATCTTCTTCTCCTTCGCCCTCTTCTTCTTCTTCTTCTTCATCATCTTCTCGATCATCTTCCTCTACTTCTTCTTCTTCTTCATCTTCCTCTCCGACTCCTACTTCTTGTTCTACTTCTTCTACTTATTATTATTAATATTATTATTCTTGTTCTTTTTCTTATTCTTTTTCTTCTTGTTGTTGTTCTTCTTCTTCTTCTTCTTCTTCTGCTTTTTCTTCTTCTTGTTATTCTTCTTCTTCTTTTCTTTTCCTTCTTCTTCTTCTCCTACTTCCCCTTCTCCTTCTTTTTCTCCTTCTTCTTCTTCTTCTTCCACCTCCTCCACTTCTTCTTCTTCTCCTTCTTCTTCTTCTACTTCTACTACTACTACTACTTCGTCTTCTTCTTCTTCTTCCTGTCCTTCTTCTTATTCTTCTTCTTCTTTTTCTTCTTCTTCTTCTTCTTCTTCTTCTTCTCCTTCTTCCCCTTCTCTTTTTTTCCTCCTTCTTCTTCTTCTTCTACTTCTTCCTCCTCTTCTTCTCCTTCTCCTTCTTCTTCATCTTCTTCTTCTCCTTCTCCTACTTTATCATCTTCTTCATCATCATCTTCTTCTTCTTCTTCTTCTTCTTCTTCTTCTTCTACTACAGCTGCTTCTTCTTCCATTACAACTTCTTCTTCTTCTTCTTCTTCTTCTTCTTCTTTTACTTCTTCCTCTTCTTCTTTTTCTACGTCTTATTCATCATCTTCTTCTTCTTCTTCTGCTCTTTCTTCTTCTCCTTCTTCTTTGTCTTCTTCTTCATCTTCTTCTTCTTTTTCTTTTTCTTCTTCTTCTTCAACTTCTTCTTCTCCTACTTTTTCTTCTTCCTCTTCTTCTTCTTCCTCCTCCACTTCTTCTTCTTCTTCTTCATCTTCTTCCTCTTCTTCTTCTATTTGTTCTAGTTCTTCTTCATCTTCTTCTTCTTCTTCTTCTTCTTCTTATTCTTCTTCTTCATCTCCTTCTTCTCCTTCTCCTTCTTCTTCGTCTACTTCTTCAACTTCTTTGTCTTTTTCTTTCTATCCTTCTTCTTCTCGTCCTCCTCCATCGTCTTCTTCTTTTTCTTTTTTACTTATTCTTTTGCTTCTTCTTCTTCCTCTCCTTCTCCTTCATTTTCTACTGCTTCTTCTCCTTCTTCTTCAACTTCGTCTCCTTCTTCATCTTCTTTTGCTCCTTCTAATTCTTCCTTTTCTTTTGCTTCATATTTTTTTGGTTCTTTTGCATCTTCTTCTTCTTCAACTTCTTCTCCTACTTCTTCTTCTTCTCCTCCTTCTCCTCCTCCTCCTCCCCATTCTTCTTCTTCTTCTTCTTCTTCTCCTTCTTCTTCATCTTCTCCATCTTCTTCTTCATATTCTTCTTCTTCTTCTTCAACCTCTCCTTCTCCTTCTTCTTCTCCTTCACGTTCTTCTCCTTCTACTTCTTTTTCTCCTCCTCCTCCTTCTTATCCTTCTCCTTCTCCTTCTCCTTCTTCTCCTTCTTCTTGTTCTTTTGGTTCGCCGACATCTTCCACTTCTTTTTATCCCTCTTTTTCTTCTTATTCTTCTTCTTCTTCTTCTTGTTTTCTTCTTCTACTTTTTCTTCTTCTTCCTCTTTTCTTCTTCTTCTTTTTGTTCTTCTTCTTTATCTTCTTATTGTTATTAGTATTATTATTATTATTATTATTATTCATCTTTTTTTCCTTCTTCTTCTTCCTATTCTTCTTATTACTCTTCTTCTCCTTCTTCTTCTTCTTCCCTTTCTTCTTCTTCTTCTTCTACTACTACTACTACAACGACTACACCTTCTCCTTGTTCTCCTACTTCTCTTTTTCATTCTTCTATTCCTTATTCCTCTTATTCTTAATGTTCTTCTTTTTCTTCTTTTTCTTCTTCTTGTTCTACTACTACTACTACTTCTTGCTTTTCTTCTTCTGCTTCTTCTTCTTCTTCTTCTTCTCCTTCTTCTTGATCTTCTCAGTCTACTTCTTCATCTTCTTCTTCTTCTTGTACTTCTCCTTCTTCTTCTTCTTCTCATTCTTTTTCTTCTTTTTCTTCTACTTCTTGTTCTTCTCCTCCTCCTTCTTATCCTTCTATTTCGCCTTCTTCTCCTTCACCGACATCTTCTTCTTCTCCACCTCCATCTTTTTCTTCTTATTCTTCTTGTTCTTCCTCTTTTATTCTTTTTTCTCCTTCTTCTTCTTCTTTTCCTCTTCTTCTTCTTCTTCATTTTCTTCTTCTTCTTCGCCTTCTTCTTCATCTTATTATTATTATTATTACTATTATTATTATTACTATTATTATTATTATTATTATTATTCATCAACTTTTGCTTCTTCTTTTTCTTATTCTTCTTATTACTCTTCTTCTTCTTCTTCCCTTTCTTCTTCTTCTTCTTCTTCTTCTTCTTCTTCTTCTTTTACTTCTTCTTCTTCTTCTCCTTCTTCTTCTTATTCTTCCACTATTTCTTCTTCTTCTTCTTCTTCTTCTTCTTCTTCTTCTTCTTCGTCTTCTTCTTCTTCATGTTCTTCTTCTTCTTCTTATTATTCTTTTTCTTATTATCATTCTTCTTGTTATTCTTCTTCTTCATCATCATCTTCCTCTCCTTCTTTATCTTGTTCTTCTTCTTCTTCTTCATCTTCTTCTTCTTTTTCTTCTTCTTCTTCTTCTTCTTCTTCTTCTTCCTCTTCTTCTTCTTCGCCTTCTTTTTCTTCTTCTTATCCTTATTTTTCTTTTTCTTGTCCAACATCTTTGTCTTCTCCTTCTTCTAATTCTTCTTCTTCTTCTTCCTTTTCTACTTCTTCTATTTATCCTTCTTCTTCTCTTTCCTCTATCTCTTCTTCGTCTACTTCTTCATCTTTTTATCCTTCTTCCTTTTCGTCTTCTTCTTCTTCTCCTTCTTCTTCTCCATCTTCTGCTTGTTCTTCATCTTCTTTTTATTCTTCTTCTTCTTATTCTTATTCTTCTGAATCTTATTTGACATCATCTTTTTGTTTTTCTGATTCTTCTTCCCCTTCTCTTTCATTTCTTCTTCAACTTCTTGTTCTTCTTGTTCTTCTTAGTCATCTCCTTCTCCTTCTTCTTCTTCTTCTTCTTCTTCGACTACTTCTTCATCCTCTTCTTCTTCTTAATCCACTTAATCTGCTTCTTATTATTATTTTTATTATTATTATTATTATTATTATTATTATTGTTATTGTTATTATTATTATTATTTTGATTCTTCTCCATCTACATCTAATTCTGCATCTTCTTTGCCTTCTCCTTCTTCTTATTCTTATTCTTCTACTCTTCTTCCACTTCTCCTTCTTCTTCTTCTTTTTCTTCTCCTTCTTCTTCTTCTTCTTCTTCCTCTTTTTCTTCTTCTTCTTCTTCTTCTTCTTCTTATTCTTCTTTTTGTTCTTCTTGTTCTTCTTCATATTCTCATTCAGCTTCCTTTTCTTCATCTTTCTCTTCTTCTTATCCATCTTCCTCTTCTACTAGTAACTTTTCTTCTCCTCCTTCTCCTTCTTCTTCTTCTCTTTCTCCTTCTTCTTTTTCTTCTTCTTCTTTTACTTACTCTTCTTCTACTTCTTCTTCTTCTTCTTTTTCTTCTTCTTCTTCTTCTTTTTCTTCTACCACTACTTCAACTTCTTTTTCTTTTTTTGGTTCTTGTTCTCCTTCTCCTTCTTCATCTTGTTCTTCTCCTCCTGCTTCTTCTACTACTACTTCTTCTTCTTGTTCTTCTTTTTCTTCTTATTCTTCTTCTTCTTCTTCTCTTCTTCTTATTGTTCTCCTTCTTCTCCTTCATCATATTCTTCTTCCTTTTCTTCTTCTTCTTCTTCTTCTTCTTCTTCTTCTTCTTCTTCTTCTGCTCTGCTGCTTCTTCATCCTCTACTTCTACTTC